>VSMD01106131.1:0-351376 GCA_008750895.1 Mirza zaza
GTGTGTGTGTGTGTGTGTGTGCGCGTGCGCGTGTAAGAGAAGATGACCTTTTTGTTTTATTTGGGCGCAGGGAGTAGGATGAGGTGGGGGAGAAAGCGGATGGGCTATCCAAGGCTTCCAGTCCCAAAGAGTTATCTTCCTTGGACTTATTTTCTGAGCCCTGATTACAAACTGAAACACTGAGATTTCTTGGAAAACGTCCTCCCGCCTATTTATTTACCCTCTTTGCTCTCTACCTATCCACCCATCTAAATTCAGAACATCACTGTTTTGCCTTTAGGTCATTAACAAAATTGCCTCCTGTGAACCTCGACTCTGCTGAAGCAGATTCCAGCCCTCTGGCTGATTATAGCTGTAGAGTTGTAGAATGTCAGTGTTGGAAGTGATCTTAGAGATCATCAGATGCAAGCCCATAATTTTCAAACTGAAGAGGAAAGTGAGGATTAGCGGGAGGAAGAATGAGTGCAAATCCTGAGATAGCATTTGGCAGAGAAGTCAGGACTCGTTTACTAACCCCTTTGGTTGTGCTGTCTGGGGATGGAAGAGTGACACAGAATACACCAGTGAAAAAACTAAGACAATAAAAGATGACTGAATTGTGTCTTCAAGTCTGAAATGCCACTAGAATGCAGGATGCTTGATTCTTTCAATAATACATTTTGGGCTTCAGTGTGGTGAGGAGTGGGGCTAAGAGGTAGAAATTGAGAAGTCCCAGGGAAATAGGGGTATGCCATAATCGTGTGTTTTGTTTTTCGTATTTGATTATAGTTTGACACCTTGGGAGTGGCGGTTGCCAGCTGGGATAGCCTGCCCCTCCCCCAGCTAGCTAATGCCTGGAGACAGTAAACAACTTGTCAGCAAGCCCACCTTTCGTATACAAACCCACCAATCCCAAGTCCATATCCCACCCACCAGCTTTATGTAACTCTCACACACCAAGCCAATATTCACCTTGCCTTAAATCAACCCACGGCCAGGTACCAGACAGCTGGGACAGCCTCTATGCCCCAAGGCCTGCAGGAATTATTCAAACTAGCCAATCCCAAACTGTTCTCCCTTTCCCGCTCTGTGTTTCCCGTGGAAACCCCAGGAAAGGCTCTGGCCTGTGCTTTCCCTTCACTCCTGCTTCTGCCCTGCGTGGAGTGCTGTGCCTCTGAACCCTACAGGACCTTTGAGTAATAGCAAACTTTATGTCGACGGCACAGACATCTGTGTCATCTGTCAGTCACCTTTATGAATCAAGACCAAGGGGACCCAGGTTCTGGTCACAACTGCTGCCAACTGTCTGAATGATCCTGGTCAAGTTGAATCTCCACATTTTTAAAAGGACAAAATGTGGACTGTATGATTTCTTTCTTAAAAGCTCTTTGCAGCTTGGTTAAGTCTATGACTGTCAGTAACGCAACCTGAATTCCAAGCCTCCAGTGTAATAGGCGGTGAGATTGGCAGCACTTAGAGAAATTGTATTCTAGCCAACCCACTTATTATAAAAGCACATCTCATACCTGCCTTGGTAGTAAAATGGGCAAAGAAAAGACATAATTTCAGGAAATCTAATTGCATTAAGGAGCTGATTCCAGAAAAGGGTCTTGGCTTGATAGTCTACCAAGAAAACTCATCCTGCACGATGCTGAACAATCCATCAGAGAAAATCTGCACATCCACAATTCAATTGTACTGGTTGAAAGCAAGTTCCAAAAACTGCATATGGAAAGTTGCAAATGCTGTGAAACAATTTCGCAGTGGACCCAAATGGAAGCATGGGGCCAGGCTGTGCTTTGAGAAGGCCTGAGACAGGTACAGAGGGCCTAGGAAGGGTTGAGTCAAAACATTCCACTTCCGAGGCACACAAAAAGGAAGCCCTTCAAAATTCAAAGCAAGAACCCCTCGCTTGGGAGCCTTGGCATTTTGGTGTGCAGGACAAAGAGGAACATTTTTTAACATAAGCATCCGCTTAATGGGGCTATGGGAGATGCAACCACAAGAGACCAGCCTTCTCTTTAGAAAGAGTGCAAAAACAGGACCATTGCAGACACGGAGCTAAAGCTGAAATTCTTGGCTTTGTCGTCTATTTATTTTTTATGTCACTGGAAGACATGCCTAGGGCTCACACACAGGTCCAAAGGAATCCCTTGGGACATTTAAAATAAGATGTGGGCAGCAAAAGGCAGATTAAAGGGAATGGGACATTCTGCTTAAGGAACATTTTGGAAAACTGCTTTTGTTTCAATCCCTTTGAAATGTCTTAAAATTTGAGTACATAAAACTCCAGGAACTGATTACAGTTAATCGAAGTTTTATTGCATGGTGGTGTCCTCCTTGCTTTTCTTGCTTTGGGTTGAGTCACCATCACTCAGCCACGCCTCTCCCCTCATTCACTTTTCATTTGTCTGAGTAACTCCTACAGATCACCCAAGAGGGAGATGGGTTTCATCTTCTCCATTGTCTGTCTGGCTTAGGTAACAATGTGGCTGGGGGCAAAGGAGGAGACAAATGCCATGCGTGAGACACCTATGCTAGGAGCCTGGAACCACTCACAGACTCAAATCAAACCTAGTGCAGTCCGTTCACCACGACCTAAAGCTTGACCTGCCTGAGGGCTGAATAATGACTCAGTATTTATATTTCCTCAATGAGTGGATTTTTCAGCGACCACATGGAGCCAGAAGCACACTTTGAACTTGGGTGTGGAGTCTCTTTTTAGAAAGAAGCAAGCAAACATTTATGGCTTTGTGAGCTGAATATGCCTAAGTAGACAAAAGCGATATTCAGCCAGTGATCCAATTGACATTTTACTTGGGCAAGAGAACGGGGGCCGACCCAACGGCAGGCAAATTCATTTTCCAAAGGTCGTGGGGTTGTCTGCTGGTGATTCGTTGTGGAAAGATATCTCAGGGCTGGTCAAGACCATGATCGGAGATGCCCATGGAATACAAATAAATACTCCTCATTCGAAACTAGCAGCCACAACTGGTGCTATACTTATGCAAATGGTAATGATCATGGTTTCCAGTTATGGAGGGTCAACTGTGGCTAAAACAGAGGCAGTATGGGGCATGGCCAGCTCAGAGCCCTGTTAGTTCTTGCTGGAAAAGCATTCTCCGGCACCCGATGCCAGAGAATCGAGTGAAATGGGAAGACTCCCATTCTTTGGGCTGAGATCAGATGGATTAACTCAAAACAATTTTTTAATACATAAATACACGTGCACGATAAAAGAAAGTTCAGAGAGATCAGAGAGTATAGAGTGAAAAGCAACACCCCTTCTGCCTCATCTGAAGTCTGCCCTCCCAGGAGCGACTGCTATCTGAGTTTCCTATGAATTTGTTCACAAATATTTCACATATATAAAAGCAAATGGTGAACAAATACAAGTAACTGCACTAAAAATGCAAATGCTAAAAAACCGTACAGACCACTCTGCACCTTGTTTTCTTATTTATGAGTTCTGGATGCTGTTTCATATCACATACAGAGATCATTCCTCTAAACTGCTCCGTAATGGCCAGGGGGCGAATGCGCCATGATTCATTTAATTAGTGTCTTTACTGATGGGCATTTAGGTGGCTCCCAAGACATTTTCTCTACAAATGACACTTATTAATATCTACACATCTTTGGAGACTTGAATGAATTTTTCTTTCTAAAGTAAATTTATAGAAGTTAAATTGATAAATCCTAGTAACTCAGGAGGCTGAGGTGGGAGGACTGCTTGAGGCCAGGAGTTTGAGGCCAGCCTGGGCAACACAGTGACACCCTATCTCTACAAAAAAAAAAAAAAAATTAGCTAGGTATGGTGGCATGTGCCTGTAGTTCTAGCTACTTGGGAGGCTGAGGCAGGAGGATTGCTTAAGCCCAAGAGTTTGAGGCTGCAATGAGCTCTGAATGTACTACTGAACTCCAGTCTGAGTGACAAAGTGAGACCCTATATCTAAAAAGTAAAAAAGTTAAATTGATAGATTGAAGAGTATTATTTTCAGTTTTGGTAGGTATGGCCAGATTGCCTGTTGAGAGGGTTATACTAATTGGCACTCCCACCGTCAGTATAAAAGACTGCCCCGTACCCTTGCCAATTCATTGTCCTAGGAATTCTTCCCAAAAACTCAAGACAAGAAATCTCCCTAATCACATCTAAATTTCATGGGAAATTTAGTTAGATGCACTGCCTAGAATTAAGACAGCCATACCTGATATGAAGGCTTTCTTTCCCAACTTTTGCTAGCTTCTAAAACAATGAAACAGACATGTTTTCCCTACTCTGGTATTTTGTTGTCATAACTGTTAAGTAATGTATATCCATTTTAGAAATATTAGAAAACAGATAAAGTTAAAAAAATACTCTTAGGTATTCACCCAAGAGAAATGAAAACACATGTCTACATTAGGACTCATATAAGTGAATGTCCATAGCAGATTTATTTATAATAACCCAGACTCGGAAACAATCCAAATGCCAATCAATAGGGGAATGGGTAAACACACTGGAGTCTGTCCACAGAATGGAATACTATTTAGTACTAAAAAAGAACAAAGTACTGATAGACAATACAACATAACATGAACTTCAAAATACTATGCGGAGTAAAAGAAGCCAGTGACACAAGGCAACACGTGATATGATTCCATTTGTACGAAATAGTCCTGCAGGCAAAACTGCAGTAACAGAAAGCAGAGTGGTGGCCACCAGGGTCTCTGCGTGGGAGAGGCCTGACTACACAGAGGGGGAAGGACATTCTGGTCGTGGTTACATGGCTGTTCACGCATCAAAATAAACTGAGTTACACAGGTAAAATGGGTGTGTTTTGTTAGGTAGATTAAACCTCAATAAAGTTGATTTAAAAGTCATCTATAATTCCTATCACGTACAGTTAACCATTGCTAGCATTTGGTTTATGTCCCTCAGACTTTTTTTCCCCATGCAAAGGGAAACATACACAAAACTATATTCACACTTTTAAATTTACCTTGCAATTTTATTTTTTAATTAAACAGGAACATATGGTTTGGTAATTTGCTTTTTTAAAAAAAACTTAATATATTGGTTAGATATATTTTCTTTTTTTTAAATTCTTTTTATTTTAATTCTTTATATTAATTTTCTTTTGCTTTCTTATTTATTCAGACTCTGATTTTTGCAGGTTAGATATATTTTCAATATTTTATTCCTTCACTATTTTAATTCCTTGTCTCAAACTGTTTTCTTGTTCCTAACAGAAGCAGTGGTCAGCTTCTCCTGCCCACCCCACACCCCAGCTACAGGCAAACAATCATCCTGCCAGAGTAACCACGTTCGAGGAAGCTCTGGGAGTCTTGGCATCTCTTATTCTAGCTGCCTTTTCCCTTCTCCCCGCAAGACGTGTGGACTGAGCTGGCCCAGGACAGATGGCAGCCGGCTCACGGCCTGGCTGGGGTCACGTTTCCAAGGTGCAGGCAGAGTCAGCATTAGCTGCCTCCGTCCCCCGCTTGCAGGCCACGCACAGGGAGAAACCCAAAAAGCCTGCAAAGAAAACCAGAGGTCCTCCACCCTCCACCATTCTGCGGAAACAAAAGCCTCAAAGCCGCTGAAAAGGAGGCTTTGTTCCTCAGATCCATTGTCAGGCTTCGGGGCCTCCTCGCTGACAACATTCCGAGGGATTGACAAATTAAGAGCAATAAAGGCTGGGGTATTAGGCACAGAGGAGTCAATGAGAGCCACAACCTGCTCCTCTCTCACTCCCCATTTTGGGCAGATGCCAAACATCACGCAGGAAAAATCCAACACAGACAAGACGCTTGGCCGGCATGCGTGGTGGATTCCCTCCTTTTAATCCTCCAGGCCTCTCTTCACTCTCGTTTTAATTCTGGACTGATTTCCCCTCATTGTTTTAAGAATTGTTAACAGGTTGAGTCAAGTCACATAACTGTAGGTTCGTATTTCAGCTCTGCTGTGTGACCTTGGACAAATTACCTAACCTTGCTGAGTCTAAGTTTCGTCATCGTTAAAAGAGGGATAATCTCACCAACTCGACTGGGTGGCTGTAACAATTAAATGAGATATAATGATTAACATGTGAAGTGCTTACCGTGCGCCAGGGCTAACTCTTTTGCGAACGTGATCTGACTTAGGCACTATCTTTAGTTTCCGTGAAGGAACCAAGCTCAGAG
The DNA here is from genome assembly GCA_008750895.1 of Mirza zaza. Lineage (NCBI taxonomy): Eukaryota > Metazoa > Chordata > Mammalia > Primates > Cheirogaleidae > Mirza > Mirza zaza. The sequence continues at coordinate 6,145 of VSMD01106131.1, forward strand.
AAGTGAGCAACTTGCCGGAGACCAGCAGGCAGGCTGAGACTCCAGCACAGTTCTCTCCTGTTTTCCATGCCAAGTCCTTTATTCTGCAGGCCAGCGGTTTTCAAAAGTTACAGCATCAGCTGAAGTGCAGGTTAAACATGCAGATTGCTGGGGCTTGACCAGAAATTAGGATTCATTCAGTCATTAACAGAGCTCAGGAACTTGCATTCATTTTCTTTTTGGGGGGTGGGCTTGCTCTGTCACTCAGGGTCTCGCTCTGTCGCTCAGGCTGGAGAGCAGTGGCACAATCAAGGCCCACCACAGCTTCGAACTCCTAAGCTCAAGTGATGTCCCTGCCTCAGCCTCGAGTAGCTGGCACTAGAGGTGCATGTCAGCACGCCCAGCTAATTTCTAAATTTTTTGTAGCAACAGTGTCTCACTATGTTGCTTGGGGTGGTCTTGAACTCCTGGCCTCAAGTGATCCTCCCACCTTGGCCTCCCAAAGTGCTGGGATTACAGGTGTGAGCCACGGCACCTGGCCAGGAACCTCTACTCTTAATAAGGTTTAGGAGATTCTGAAGCAGGTGGTTTTCAAATCACATTTTGGAAACACTGCACATAGCTATAATGAAACCCATGCAATTATTACTTTATAATTATTACTTTAAAAAAACAAATGGAGGAAAAATTCAGGGTGGACCAGGGAGAGAGGAAGGAAGGGAACTACAGGACTGATGAGTTGTTGACTCTGCTCAGTTCTCAAAGAACAGGCAGTCAATGAAGGAGCTGAGGTGATGCTGGTGACAAGGCAGGCACAGAGACAGATGTGCATGTACTGAGTAAACAATCTGTCTAAATAAATAACGATGAGTCGAGCTAAAGAATGGGTGGGTCCCTCGTATCTGGAGGCTTTGCGATGCTTCGGGCAAAGTCACCCACTTCGGGAGTGGGCCAGGACCATACCCCAATGGAGCAACTCAATTCCTGGCAGAGCGTTCGGCCTCAAAATACTATAGGTTGTAGTAGAACGGGAAGTTCAAGTCCAGGGGCAGTGCTCCACTTAGTGCAGTTAGCAATGGTCCACGTGAATTGATTTCAGGAAGATCTGCTCTCAAATTTCTCTCTCCCCAGTCGTCTTGCTCACCATATCAGAGTTACTCTTGCAAGGCCTTTGGAAGCAGGTGGATTTTAACTGGTTTAAGGGATTATGACACTACTACCTGCCAACAGGATCGGAGTACTGACACCTGGGGCTGCCGGACAAACCATCAGAATGTTCCATTCCCTTCCTTGGCCTACGGCAGGCTCACCCCAGAAAATGGGAGGCACTACCTATGTCAGAGGCCTGTGGTTGAGCCTGACCTACAGATAATTTGATTTGGCCTGCATAATGTGGCTAGTCAATGTTCAAAAAGATTTTTGCATTAGGTGTCAGCATCTCAAAATCAAATGATTTCACATAAAAATGTAAAGGTCTTGTTTCTTTCAGAAATATGAAAAAAAATCTGTGAAAGCTGGGCCTACATGTACATCTGCTAAAACCGCCCAGCAGTGGCATTCAGGTGGAGCCCATGCTCTCTAGTTGGCCACACTTACTCCCTGAGCAGCACTAGGGCTGAACCCAACTGCCATTTGTCAATTAATTCAATATTGGAGTTTACAATCCCTTATTGAAGTGTTTATCTTGAACATACTGGATCAGAGAAAATCCTAAGACCACAAAACCAAACTCCAAAACTCTCTTCCTCCTCTCCTCCAATCCCACAAGCCAATAGCCCAGCTGTGAGATAATCTCCTTTTGCATCAATGACAGCAGAAGGATGTGTGAGGATGGGGTACAGTATAGCAACATTGTATTTATTGAACATATACTTTGTGCCAAGCTCTAGCCTATAAGTCCTTTCCATTTATCATCTCATTTAACTTTCACATTAAAAATGATGGCTTAAAGGTTAATCATCCTTGTTTTACTGAAAAGGAAATGAAGGCTTAGGGAAGAGAAGCAGCATGTCATGCCTAGGGTCACCAGCTAGCAAGGCACAAAGAGAAAACCCCAACTATTCTACTGGAGACTGGGGGTCTTTCTAGGGTAAGGGGTAGACTGGTAACTCTTCATTTAAGTTGGTTTTACATAGCGACAGGACTCTCTAGAAGCTTGTAGAACTAATGGAGCAGACCTGCAGGGGCAGGGGGACACACACCATGTCTAAGAGGGAAGCTGCAATTCGGCTGAGCCTGCTGTTGCCATGTGGTACTGGGCGTCCGGTATTAACACATCTGGTTTCTTTAGAGAACCCGAAAATATAGATTTTCAAGCAAAATTTACTGATTTTTGAAACCTCGAAAGAGGAAATAAAACATGTCCAGAGCTGGGATTTGGTCTACACTTTTTGACTTTTATTAAATACCTTTCTATGCCTAGGCAGCATAGTATAGTCCCTCAGGACATAGGTTATAGATTTAAACACTCTGAGTTCAAATCTCAGCTCTGCCACTTATTAACTATGTGACTCCGGGTAAATCGCTTCACTTTTCTGTGCCTCAGTTGTATCATCTGTAAACTGGTGCTATTAACCATTAGGCTGTCCTGAGGATTAAATGAGATAATAGGTAGAAATTACTAAGAACTATGTCTGTACATATTCAGGGCTCTACGAGAACTCACTACCTACTAAGGAGGAGTTCTCTGAGACTCTACTCCTTTCTTGAGACAGCTTCTGTTTATATGGCATGTGTGGGCACGGGGGAGATGTGATCATTTTGGGGTAAATTATAGGCTTTAGTAAGAATCTCAGACAAATACCCACTCCCTGAGCCCAAGAAATGGTTTTGTCCCTATGAGCAGAAAAAGAAATGCAACCTTCAGAATAGAACGCTCATTAACTGGAAAATCCTAGAACCGCTGCTGGACCCTGTACTGTGTGGAACAAACCCTTTCCACTGGGCTCTTATTTGCCTGGAGAAGTAGTTTTCCTGGCAGACACGGTACCGATCATTAGCATTTAGCAGTAATTTAGATTTGCGTGCTTGTGCCTGGGGACTAGTTATAGAGAGAGTTTTAAAGAAGAATGTTAACAGTGGGAAAATAACAACTGTCAGTGTAAATGGGCACATTGCAACGTGTCCATTTACAGAGCTGAACGCTTGTGGCAGACACGGAAGTGCTCTGCTAGGCGTGGCAGGCGCCCGCGTGTGGATGTGTCAGTTCCCACACAAACCTGCGCTGAAACAGCAGCTCCAATGAAAGACCCACATGCACCACGAGCAGCAGCATCGCGGCTGAGATCTCGGGCTCTGAAAACCACTGTCCCCCACCCGGCACAAACAACTTCTTTATTCGCCCAGCAAGTATTTTTTGATCACTGGCTGACCAAGTCTTCTTCAGCTCATTCTTTAAGAACTCTCCTTCCAGAACCAGCCATTTCCCCCAGATGCAAAGCAGTCAATCTGGGGCTATAAGAGGGAAGGATGATTGGGTGAGAAACCTGGCTGCATTCAGCCCGCAGCAGAAATCCTCAACCAGTCCTAAGGATGTAGGAAAGATTCCAAACGCCCTCAGCCCCATCCCAGATAATCACTTTCGAGTCAATGTCCAACTTTTCTCTTTTTCTTTCCTCCAACGATGAGCCCAGCCCCTGAATCTTGGAGTCCAGCTCGGAGCCAGAGACCTGGTGCTATCCTGGTTCTCTCTCCTGCTGTCCCCACCTGGCGCTGGCTTCTTCATTCTGCTGTTGAGTTTTGTCTCAACGACAAAAATCTAGTTCCCCCATGATGGAACACGGTCTCAAAGAATCATCAAACTTTACAATCTGAACAGACCCGAAAGATTATCTATGGAGTCCAGTGCTGTGTTTCCAGCCTGTTTTTTCCTTTTGTGGTAGGCTCTTAGTGACAAAATCTCATGCTACACCCCAATGTCTAAAAGAGGCAATTTAAATCTTTACCATTATTGAAAAGTAAACTTTTTATCTGTGGCCTCTTGAAGCACTAGAGTTTCTCTGAACAGAGTTTGAAATCTCCTGATCACCTGTCAATGGTTTATTATAATAGACGAGGAAACCAAGATGAACGGGTTAAGAGACAGCCGGAAGACAGTATTAGTGTTGGTTTTGTATAGCTGCTATAACAAATTACCACCAACTTAGTGGCTTAAAAAAACATTCGTTTATTTTCTTAGAGTTTCGAGGTCAGAAGTCCTAGGTTGGTTTCCCTGGGCTACTGGCAAGGTGCCTCCGGGGCTGTATTCCTTCTGGAGGCTCAAGAGATCAGTCTGTTTTCTTGCCTTTTCCGGGATGGGGACTGTCCTCATTCTCCTTGTCACACAGTCTTTTGTCTCTTCCTGCTTCCAACACATGTCTTTTTTCTTATAAAGACCCTTCTGATTACATTCTGATTACACTCAGTTAATCCAGGATGATCTGTTTCAAGAGCCTAACTTTAACCACATACACAGAGTCCTTTCTGCCACGTGGGGTACATATGCACGTGTGTTGTGGATTGGGATGGGGACATTTCTGGAGGGGCCATTCTTCACAGGCAGGCAGCAGTGAACAGCCGAGCTATGATGGCAGACAGGACTCCTGGGAGCTGTGGCACTTTCTTCTCGCTGGGGACAAGGGGAGGGGATGGGCTGGGGAAGGTGGGTGCTCTTTTTCTCTGACCTATTTTATACCTGTCCCATTATACGCCATGAGTAAGAATTGGTCGGCCCCACTCAAAGAAATCAGAGAAAGAGTGACGAAGTACAATATTTCTAAAAGTTAGGGTTATCTCTGAGCTAGGACACTCTGCACGTTGCCTTTGCCTTCGGGTACACATTTGTCTAGGAAGGGGAGATTGAGTCTCTTAGAGATGACAACCTGAGCCAAATTAATTTTCAGAGATGGCATAAAAGCAGCAATAATAATTATTAGTCTTCCTAACTACAGTATGGGGAGGGTAATACTATTTCCATTTAATATCTGGGGAAACTGAGGCTGAGAAAGAGATCTGCAACTTGCTTAAGATCACATCGGTGCTAAGAGCCAGGATTTGACTCGAGGCAGCCTGACTCCGGAACCCATTACCTAACATCCTCAGAGTCTATACAGAGACTACAACTCCAGGCCTGGGCAGGTTCTGGGGACCACAGAGAGACAAAGTCCCTCTCTGAAGGAGAGGCTCTCACCCCATGCCTCCCCCTGTGCCTGAGAAACTGTACCTGGTCCCAGTTCCCTGCTGATTTGCCCTACAGCACTCACATGTGTGGGGTGTCACTTACCCTCTCTCTCAAAGAAGAAAACAGAAGACTCTTGTTTTTAGAGTCAGGAAAACTGGATTAAATGTAAGTTGTTGTGGAAAGATGAAGGGATTTACCTGCACATTTAAAAGCTCACTCTTTAGGGCTCGGGGAAGGATGAACAGGTGGAGCCCAGGGGATTTGAAGGCAGTGAGACTATCCCGTATGATACCGTAATAGTGGACATGTGTCATCATACATGTGTCAAAAGCCATCCAATGTACAAATCAAAGAGTAAATCCTAATGTCAACTATGAACTTGGGTTAATCATGTATCGATACTGGGTCAGCAACTGTAACAAACATAATAATGCAAGATGTTCACAGTAGGAGAAATTGTATCTGTGTGTGTTGAAGGTATACAAGAACACTCTATACTTTCAGCTCAATTCTTCTGTAATTCTAAAATTGCTCTAAAAAAATATAAATTAAAAAAAAAAAAGCAGCTCACACTTTCAAATGATCTTGATGGTCTTCTCAGACATTTTTTCCCAATTGTGACCAGCACAGCCTGCTCCTGCTTTGGGTCTTGGCTGGTGCTGGAAGCCAGAAATGCTCTTCCCACATCCCCCACTGGTCTGTCTGTATCCACTGTTTGCTTTGAGACAGAACTCCATGCTTACCAAACCTCGAGGTTTTTTTCTGGCTACCACTCAGAAAAGCACCGACTGAGAGCCCAGATTCATCCTGGGATCCTGTCCTAGCCTTGCCAGGACCAGCTCTGTTGCCTTTGGAGAGTTGCTGAATTTCTTTCAGCCTTAATTTCCCCCTCTGTATCTAGAGGGAAGTAAACTTTCCTCTAAGGATCCTGCAAGACTGCTGTGGTAGTTAAATGAGATGATACATATGAAGGCTTTGTGCAAAGCATAAAGCGTTATATAAATGTTTAAGGCATGTAGTTTCCCTGCTGGACTCCTCACTAGTGTCCTCCTTATTTTATTCATTAGGAGACAGTAAGAAATTTGCCCAAAGTCATGAAAGTAGTAAGCAACAAAGCTGGAATTAAAGAAAAAAAAAAAAAAGGCCAGGCCAGGCGCGGTGGCTCACACCTGTAATCCTGGCACTCTGGGAGGCTGAGGGGGTAGGATTGCTTGAGCTCAGGAGTTCAAGACCAGCCTAAACAAGAGGGAGGCCTCATCTCTACAAAAAAATAGAAAAATTATCTGGGTGTGGTGGTGCACACCTGTAGTCCCAGCTACTTGGGAGGCTGAGGCAGGAGGATTGCTTGAGCCCAGGAGTTTGAGGTTGCTGTGAGCTACGATGATGCCACTGCACTATACCTGGGGTGACAGAGATTCTGTCTCAATAAAAAAAAAGGCTGACTCCAAAATTCAGACTTCTAAATCCTATCAGTTGATCCCAACAAGATAAAGAATAAGAACATCAACAGTTACGAGAGTCTCAAAGTGTGATCTCCATGGTAATACTCATCTCCTCTCTTCCTAAGCACCTTACATTTCTCTTTGGAGCTGAAAATCTCCAGGCAAGAGCTCAATCCAATGGCAAATGTCTCCCAAGGCCCCAGAGCCCAACTCCGAGGGACTCAGAATCACTGTGCCTTCTTGTCAGAGCTTAGGAACAATGGGGTTCTATTGTACGTGCTTATTTTAAACACCTTACTTGCTGTGGATCTAGGGTTCAAAGGAGTTAAATATCGTGATGAGTTAAATAAAATTTGGTCCACAAATCGAACTGTCCCAGATAGGAAATTTTAATGCTATTTTAAGAATAACGTTCTCCATTATCCGCTCAAAGCATGAAGGCTTCTCTGGGCTGGTTCTTGCTGCCTTGAATTTATTCTTCTTGGCTAAGATATAATCATGCTCTTTAGTTCAGGGTTTTAGCTGTTCTCTAAATGCTGGAGTCCCTTGGTTCTTAAAGTCATTCATCCTTTCGCTCATTCATTCACTTATTCATTGTTTATTGAACACTTACTATGTACCAGGCATAGGATGAATTCTTGAAAACAAAACAGTGAACAAGGCAGATTAGACCTCTTCCTTTACCTATCTTACAGGGTATTATAGGAGAAAGACAACTGAGTAGACAGAACTTAGGGTGGAGTGGTTTAAGAAATATACAAAGCCTCATAGAGGACCTCTATTACAATCTATAATGCTGTGTCATTTTGGCCTAGAAGGAATTCTACTTGTTACCCTTTGCAACTTCCAACCCTAGCCACAAATTCTAGGATGGGGCACTTTGGGCCTCTCTTTGCCCTTTTTTTTTTGAGACAGACTCTTGCTCTGTTGCCCAGGCTAGAGTAAGTGCCGTGGCGTCAGCCTAGCTCACAGCAACCTCAAACTCCTGGGCTCAAGCGATCCTCCTGCCTCAGCTTCCCAAGTAACTGGGACTATAGGTATGTGCCACCACGCCCGGCTAATTTTTTCTATATATATTAGTTGGCCAATTAATTTCTTTCTATTTATAGTAGAGATGGGGTCTCGCTCTTTCTCAGGCTGGTTTCGAACTCCTGACCTCGAGCAATCCGCCCTCCTCCACCTCCCAGAGTGCTAGGATTACAGGCGTGAGCCACTGCGCCTGGCCTGCCTTTGGCTAATGCTGTATCATATCTTTTTCAGACAAAGGAAGTAAAATTTACCTGCTTCTTCCACTATTTTTCTCATTTCACGGAATTAACTTTAACTAATCAACTGGTATTTATGGAGCACTTACGCTGTTGGCCACGGGGCAGATAGCAACGAGTGCCCCCAGGGAGTGCTGCTCGTATTATATGTGTTCCTTGTGTATGAGTGTGTCTCCCTCTGTAGACGGAAATTCTCGAGAGCAGGGACTATGTCTTATTCATCTTTTAATTTCCAGGACTTGCTTTTGGAGGTCTGGCAAGAGTAAGGGATCAATGATGATTTGTGGAAGGAAGAATGACAAAATGGGAAGAGCAGAAGGAAAGAAGGAAAGGAGGGAGGAAAGGAAAAAGAGAGGGAGGGAGAGAAGGCGGGAGAGAGGGAGAAATGGGTGGGGGGAGCTGGGGGGAAGAGGGAGGGAGGGAGAGAGAAAGAGAGAGAAAAAGAGAGAGAGCATGGCCGGGCGTGGTGGCTCAAGCCTGTAATCCTAGCTCTCTGGGAGGCCGAGGTGGGCGGATCATTTGAGCTCAGGAGTTCGAGACCAGCCTGAGCAAGAGCGAGACCCCATCTCTACTATAAATAGAAAGAAATTAATTGGCCAACTAAAATATATATAGAAAAAATTGGCTGGGCATGGTGGCACATGCCTGTAGTCCCAGCTACTTGGGAGGCTGAGGCAGCAGGATTGCTTGAGCCCAGGAGTTTGAGGTTGCTGTGAGCTAGGCTGACGCCACGGCACTCACTCTAGCCTGGGCAATAAAGTGAGACTCTGTCTCAAAAAAAAAAAGAGAGAGAGAGCAGACACACAGCTACACGAGAACCAGGCAGACTCAACCCCCTTCTTCTTCTTCTTTTTTTTTTTTAATTTCAGAATATTATAGGGGTACAAACACTTTGGTTACATGCATTGCCTTTGCATGGCTCAATTCAGAGCTACAAGCGTGCCGATCCCTTAGAGACACGTGACCCCTTTCTGTAGGTAGTGGCTCCAGGTAGCCCTTAGCAGACAGGGGTCCAGTCCCGCTTCCTCCAGCAGCAGTTCAGAAATGGCCCGCTCAACCAGGAATGCAAAGCAGGAAAGGCTGGAGAACCTCCTGTGCTGTACCTTGGGGAGGTGATAATCTCATGTGCCTAGATGAAAACAAGCAGATTTCCCCCAAATCCTCCTTTCGTGATGAGGCCAGCCACCCCTGCTGTGTCAGAGGCGGCTTGCACAGAAGGCCACCTCCGCCTCGCTTGCTAAGCCCTGGGACAGGCACTCAACTCACCTGCCTGCTTAGCCCGCAGGACTCTGCCTCTTTACGCCCATTGTACCTGCCTGACTCAGGCCCCACACTTTCTCAGCAGCTGCAGTCTCCTCACTGGCCACCCTGGCTTCAGTCTGTCCTCAGCGGGCCACCCTCCCCACTGCTGCTGCTGCTGCTTTTCTTACATGAAAATCTGGTCAAGCTTTATTAGAAACCCCTCGGGGGACCCCTGTCGCTCTAGAGATCATGGGGTTCAAGGTCCTCTCAGCCCACAGCTCCCAAACTCACTAACCTCACCTCCCTGGATTGCCTCTCTTGCTGGCTGTGGGTTAGCCACAAATGTCTGATGAGCATCAACTCTTTCACACACCTCTGTCCCTTTGCGTATGTTGGCAATTTTTCACATGCTGTTCCTTCTGCTTGGAATGCCCTTCCCCGGGGTGAACTCCTACTCACCCTTCAAGACCCATTCACGTCATTTCCTGAATGAAGCCCGAATCAAACCTATCTCCCCAGGCTTTCCCACATCCTTGTCCTTACCTCCAGTGAAGCCCATGTCCTATTGCTGGTGTATAGGCTACCCCCTAACTAGACTCTGAGTTCTTTGGATACAAGGATGACATCTTACTGTTTCTATAAGTATAGCGTTTATAATATATGCTATTTTCATATGAAATATTTTAATAATTGTACATGATTTCTGGTATGTAATAGACCATCAGCAAACACTTGTGAAATGAATAAACAACTTCATTCTTTCAATACATTTTTTGTCAACTTTACTCTCTGCCATGAGCCATTTGGGTACTGGGGACACCACAGTGACTGAAACAGGCATATACATGTTTGTTAACTGTGACATCCTGAGACAAGGTGACAAATAAAAGAATGAGAGAGTTTCAGAGAGTGATATGCACTCTGAAGAAATATAACTGGGTAATGGGATAGAAAGGGAGGGCAGTGGGGGGCAGAAGGTGGCATTTGAGCTGGGACCTGAAGGATCAGAAGGAACCAGTCATGCAGAGGTCTGAGGGTGAAGCATCCCATGCAAAGGCAGCAGTGAGTGCAAAGGCCCTGGGGCAGGCAGGGACTTGGGGGTGTTCTAGGAATGCAAAGGTGCACTATCTCATGACCAGCATGAGATAGTAGGGGAAGCCAGATCATGTAGAGCCTTGCAGGGCATGGCTGGGAGTGTGGGCACTGTTCCGGGTGCAATGACAAAACTCACGGCCGCTGTGATCAGCAGGCAGAGATGCTACCAACGAATGGGTGCTGTGTCCCTCCCCACACCTCCCTGGCCCTCACACAAGATTATCGCCTGCTCACCGGGGCAGAGACGGCCCTCATTAATCTCAGGAAGCAGGAGGGCGGGCAGACGCGGGCAGCGCAGCGACACAGACTAACTAGGAAACACAAAGGCTGCCTGCCCAGCTTTGTTTTGAAAGCGTCAATTCCAAATTCTGCTAGCTGGCAGAGACAGGGGTTATTGATTTTCCCTTCTGGAATGCATGTCCTACAGAGTCCTCACAAATAGAAACTGAAAAACAGAGGAAAACATAACTGCTGAGAAAGACAGGGCAAGGGGACTTTTTTTTTTTTTTTTAAACGATCTATACTGCTTTCTGTCTTTTTCTTATTATGCTTTGCTGGATTGTAGAGTGTCCTCTCTCCTTTTTCCCCAATAGATTTCTTTTGTTCTTCTCTGTCTTTCTCATCACGATTTCTTTGTCTTTCTCTCCGTCTCACTCTTGCTCCCTCTGTCTTTGCATGGTCGCTAGCACCGAGTTTGCATACAGTAGGCATTTCCTACTGGCGTAGTGAATGATGGTCTCTCCACCGGCCAGTCTCTCTGAGGGTCTCTTCCTCCAGACCAATTTTCCATAGAACTGCCCGTCTCTCCTTAAACATAGCACCTCTCGCCCTTCTAGGCAAGCAGTAAAGAGTGGGACCAGCCCATCAAACCAGCTTCCAGTAGTCACACAGAGTGGCATCCCCAGATAATTACTTTCTCTCGCTTCTTTGGAGAAGCAGGAAGCAATTAGGGGCTTCCTTCCACTGTCTGCAGAAGCAGGGTGCCAAGTTCCTTCACTGTGAGCATCACACTCGTAGCTCCTCAGTTCCATGGGGCTCAGCCACCGCAGCTTGCATTGGCTCCTGCAGAAGTTGCACACTTGCCTACTTGCTCAGGGGAATAGGGACTCTGCCCTCTAGCAGCTTCTATGGCTGCTTTTCCACTGCTCCTGTTGCTGGCAGGGCTGCATGGGGAGGCTTCTCTGTAGACAGAAGTGTCTAGAGCTAGAGCCCAAAACATGGCTGGGTGTGTTACACTGATGGTGGGCTGGGTGTGGAGGTCTAGGCCTAATTTTGTCTGCTGACTTTTACCAAATGACACACATTGATGGAAACTTAATTTTATCATCTGGAAAATGGGCGTATTCCAGTCTCTTCCTTCTTGAAGGGAAACGTCAGCACAAGCAAAGCAAATCTATGCCAAAACTACATTATTTTTGAAAAAAACAGTTCTTGATTTTCTCCTTTGAATAAAGCATATGGCGTCACGGATAGGCCCCATTGGTTGTCATTTCACATATCATTTAGTTTGAAGCCTGATACTCCAATAATTTATCTTCTACTCCTATTTTTCTTAAGTTAATAGTAGAACAACGTTGTATTCCCCGAGCTCACAGACGTGATGGAGAAGGCTGGGGCTGGGGGTGGTTCTCACATGCACCGATGACAAAGATGTGCATCCCTGCATTTAAAACGTGCTATTCATCATTCGCAAGGTAGACAACCTGCACGTGCGTAATTGAAGTCTGGTAGTAGGAGGAATGTTTCCTTAGCAGGTTTTACACACATTTAATTTCTGCAAAGTGTCTCCTATTTTCCACATACTGATGCATATTTAAACGTACAACCTCCTTCCCACCTCTGCCTAGAATCTTCCCCTCCGTGAATTTGCTCCTCACCTCTGGCCTTACATCTCCAATCGCCCACATGACATTTTCTCTCAGGGTGATAAGATTATTCAGTCTAACTCCCTCTTACTAAATCAAGAAAGCTGAGGCCCAGAGATGTAGCGTGGCTTTATCAAAGTCCTTGAACCAGCAGGAACAGGCCAGGAAGTCAGATTCACAGACTTCCTAACGCAGAGAAGACGCTCTGTCCACGATGCCTGTTGAACACCTGCTGTCACTCTACACCTAACTCATCATCCTCACGCACGGCTCTTCCTCCTCATCTTCCCATTTCTGTGATGTAGAAGCTCCAAGAAGGCAGAGCTCAGTTCTACGTATCTTACTCTCTGCTGTTTCCCCCGGGACTGGCATTTGGTAGGAACTCAAAACATACTTCAATGGCTGCATGGGTGAACGACTATGAGAATTTGCTCTCTTTCTCTGTACTGTCTGAACAGGGAACTCATCACTTGCGCTTCTCTTTCCCTGGCTTCTCATAACTCATGCATGGCCGAGATCGTTGACTTTGTCTCCAGCGACTGCTTGCTTTGGACGCCTCCTGCTCGCTCCCCCGTGTGACCCCGGCCCCTCCTGTGAGACCACGGTCCCATCTCCTGCCACTGGCCTTTCCTCCTTCCACCTCCTCTCGTCCTCGCTCTCTCTTCCAGAGTCAGCGTTGTCGTCACGACCTCTCCCACCATCCACAAGCCACCTACCACCTCTCCAGTCCACCCTCCTTTCAGGCCAGGCCCTTGCCCAATTGGTCCCCAACCCCCTCCTAACCTTATTACCTACCTGTCCGCCTGAGAATCCCGCCACTCCCACCGGGAGCCTCACTTGTGTCCCTTGAAACACGACCTATACAGTCTCTCCTCCACACTTCACGCACACTCTGTGTGTGTAAAGTTTACTTACTCTCTGAATTCTCATAATCTCTCAGGCCCAGCCAAAGTCTTTACCACTATAACAACGAAGGAATACAGCAGCCACAGCAGCTAGAACTTTCTAAATCCCTGCAATGGGTCAAGCACAGCACTAAGTCATTTGTATGTATTATTTTTTTGTTCACAAAAACCCTAGGAGGGAAATCTAGTCATCACCCTCATTTTACAGGGTGATCATCTAGGCTCAGAAGTGCCGAGTGAGGTACCTGAGGTCACAGACTGGCACCTAGAACACATGAAATCCACACGTAATTCTATCAGAACTCAAAAGCGTGTTTCTAACTGCCGGGCCGCGTTCCCTAAGCCGTTCTTCTCTGAGTTCTGATGGCCGTCACTATGCACGGCCCCTCCTGTGCCAACTTCCGTGTCGACGGGTCTTTTACTAAACTGTCTCTTGGATGCACACGTGTTCTGTCCCCAGTCATACTGTCAGCCGCTGGAGAACATGAATTACACGTCTACAGCCTCATAGGTCCTGCTGGACAGGTACCTGCTGACTGAGCTGATTGAAGTGTAAACCTTCGATATCCCTTGGGTTTTTTGGGTAAATTCATCTTTAGGCAGTGAGTTTGCTCCTCTCCTTCCTTCCCCTGGGACCAAGTGCTAGTAGTGGGTATAGACAAGAGAATGTCTTTCCTGAGTTCAGGCTCCTGACAATGCACATTGGCACAGAACAGAGAGGGTGACAGCAGGTGCTGGAGTGACTTAGGAGTCTGGGTTCACAGAATCTTGAAACTTTTAACTCCTGAGGTCTTTGCGTGGTGAGAGATATTACACGGAAAAACCAAACCAAACCAAAACAAAACCTCAGAAACCCCAGCAACTACTGAGAACCGTTGTGGGATTTAATCACTTTCTTGATAATAAAAAATGCAGTTGGTCATTATACAGCCCTGCTTGTACATCACTACAATATGTTATTTTTGTTAACTGACTCATTTAAAATTAGTGTCACAGGATCCGACAGACGTTATCACTTTATGTATGTAAAATGTTCACTTTGGGCTCCATTGTCAGGAAGCTGGTTGACCTTGAGTTAGTCACCGTCCCTCTCTGGGCCTTCATTTTCTTGTGCCCTGACATTCTAGGATGCTAATTAAGATAATCTGTTGGTTTGGGTTCACATGCACAGTCTTGCATTCTTGGAACCCAAGGAACAAAATGCTAGAAAAGTACTCTGAAATGTTAAAACTGCCGGCCCAAGGTAAGAGAGTGTCTCTTATTATTTTTTTAGTGGTTTTGAAGGTTTGGTTTTTCCATATCTTGCTTTCTCAGGGAGATAGATAGAGTCAGGAAGTTATTTCTTGCGTGAGGCCTACACCTGTCCTACAAAGGAACTCTCAGTCTCCGTGGCTGTGGCTGCTCCACCCCACCTTCTCCTGCTCTTAGATGAATATTCCCAGAGGAAGCAGCAGGCAGCCTCCTTGTCCCCCAGCCCCTTGCAAAGTCCTCTCTGCCTCCCCGCTCTCCCAGCCCGCCCAGGGAGACGCCTCTGCCCTCTGTGTGCTTTGCATGCTAAACACCGAAAGCTTTCCGCTAAGGCCGCAGGGGAGGCAGATATCCTGCATCTGGAAGCCATCACCAGCTGCCTTCAGTATGCCAGCAAGCGAAGGATGCCCTGCATCCATGATAGGGCAAAGTGACAATGTAGTTTTAAGTAAAAAAAAAAAAGCCTCCTTCAAGACTTCTCATCGGATCTGGGGCTGCCAAGCCACACCCTCTACAAAAGCACGTTCTGACCCCCCGGGGCACAGTTGTTTGGGTAGAGAATTCAAGACACAGTCCTTGCGAAGGTAAAGGCCCGGGAGTCACCGATAAGGAGCAAATAGCGGAAGCCAGGTAGGAAATGATCAAGGTTATTTGGCAAGTTCACATACGTGGGGATGCAACAGTTCTGCCTCTTGGCTGTGGCGATGGCTGCACGGATCTAACACGTGATAAAACCCGCGTGGAACCACCCACGCTCCCTCTCACACACGCACTCACGAGACTGCGCAACCTGAAAGTCAGCTCAGTGGATCGTGCCCGTGTCAGTTTCCTGGCACTGATGCTGCCCTGTAGTCATGCGACATGTGACCCTGGGGGAAACTTGTGCACCGACCTGTCTGCTGGTTTTTGAAACTTCCTGTGAATCAAGAATCATTTCGAAGTAAAAAGTAAAAAGCCAGCAAAAAACACCTGGTACAGCAGAAGTGGACCTGGCTACGTGTCCCCAAGTTCACGGGATACGAGTCCCCGTGCCCTCTTAGGAGCTGCTGGTGGCCCTGTGAGTAACAGTGAGATCTTCACCACCAACATCCAGGTTCCGATTTATTGAACACTTACTATGTACAAGGCACTAAGGTTTTTTTAACAACATTTTTTCGGTTGCACAATGACCCCAACAAGGCTATCATTCCCACTGGACAGCGATGACAACGCCAGGAAAAGCTGACTCGCACCGGCCCAGCGGGCACAGGGACGCCAGAGCTCACATCTGGGGGTGGAGAGCCAGGGAGGAACAGGGCATCCAACGAATGTTCCTGGGGAACCTCTTAAGCGCAACCCTCCCGCCCCACCCCTCACCCCGCTCTGGTCCGGGAGCCCGAGTTAGCCACTAGCCACGTCTGCAGCAAAGCAAAGCAAACTGCACTTACAGGTTCTTGACGTCGGTGATGCCTCGGAACGCCTTCCTCGGAATGCCCTGGATCTGGTTTTCGCTCAGATCTCTAAACAGGAAGAGAAGAGGCACACTGCATTAAAGACCCAGGCCGGCTGGAGGTTGATCTGCATCTCATTATGATAACAAAACCTCTGGGAGGCTGCCTCTGCCACCAGGAGCGTTTGGGGGACTGTTTAGTCTCAGGCCCCAGGCTGCTACAAGTGTTCACATTGTTCCTCCAGAGATGGCCTTTGCTGAAATGGTTACCAGGCGGGAGCCGCTCGCCTCCAGGGCGGGCTCTGTGGGTGGTCTCACACCTCCAGGCCACGAGCCAAGACGCTGGGCTGTTTGTTGCACACACTGCACCCAATTCCCACCTCCCAGGGACAACCCCTTGGCCTCCCCCACCCCCGCCCCCACCCCCACATGGCATTCCTCCCCCAGGCAGGGTCAACGCCACTCAATCTCCCATCTCTCTGGGCTGTCCTTGGCTGCTCCCCACTCTCTGCCTTTGTCATCCTGGATTGGAACAAAGCCTGGCCATTCTGACTTTCTGATGGGGGATAGATAACCACTTCAGCTGATTCTAGAGCCCCAGAGACCTCTGGGGCCCTCCTGGATCTTCTTAGTGACAGGCATGATGAATTCAAATTGCATTTCGGCAAACCCATCCAAAATGGGGGTCCCACCGGCACCTCATCTAGCACGAAGCAGCGCCAGCGTGTTGCTTTGAGGAGAGTAAGGGATAGAGTGTCAGAGCCCGCAGCTGGCTCAAACCTAAGTCCTGTCCTAGTCTTTAAGCACCCCCAAAGCCTCAATTTCCTTCCTAAGAACGGCGCAGGCTTTCTGCTTTTGTTTTCTGGTTTTACTTTTTGCTAGACGAAACACACGTATTTGTTTTCATTCAGACCTCAAGCCCGCTGGGATCTCAGTGAGTAATCAATCCCAAAGACCCATCAGGCCTCCAGAGTGCGAGGTGGCCCTGCAGAACACTCAGGCCAGGCGTCAGCCACAGCCGGGCTGGTTCTGCACGGCCGTCCCTGGGGAGATGGCGTGGAGGAGGTGGTGCAGGCAGAGACAGGGGTTAGGGACATAGCTCTTTACGCTTTCTTCAGATATAAAAGGTGTACATATCACACACGTACATACTCATCACTTTGAAAAGAACACACACTAAAACTCTCAAATATTAAGATAAAAAAATTAATCAGACTTAACCACTGCTACCAATTAGGAGTAATATATGTAAGTTTCACCAATATGGCCTCATAATATAGTCAGTTATAACCTTTTTGCTTACTATATTGAGATCATCTGTCAATGTCATTAACAGTCTATGGATGCCAACATTTTTTAATGGCTGCATATCATCCAATTGTATGAGTGGCTATATGATCCTAAATTGCTGGAGGAGGCAGTTATCTATTTATTTGCTATTTAAAGAAACACTAGGATGAATTTCCCTGCCCATACTTCTTGGGGACACTTGTCCGGCTATTTCCTTGGTACAAGGTCCTGTAAGGAGAACTTGCTGGGCACAAGGGTAAACAGGTCCTAGTTGAGCTGCCCTATAGATTGTGGCTATGGACACTCCCATACTGATTTTCCATGAGCACCTAACCAAAACCAAATATGACTCCAGATATATTTGCAAGGAGTGGTCAGACAACCACCCTCCACTAAAAGTTTCCACAGTCTAAATGAACATTTTGCAAGCGGGCAGGAGGGGAAACAAAGAAAAGAGGCATCCACTTTTCTGCTTTCCTCTGCTGAGACAAGCTTCATACTCTGAGCAGTTGGCTAAAACTCACAACACATGAGGCTTGTCTGAGGCCTCTTTCAGGCCCTAAAACAAGGCTGAGAGTTGGGGTGGGGTGCAGGTGCGAGTACTAGTCGCTTCTGGGGCTGGATCACAGGGTACTCCCCATCTCAAATCCAGTTTCTTCTGTCTGCAACCGACGTAAGTAAATTTAAATGCACAATGAGCCCTGTCGCGGGCTGCCCTGGCCAGGCCTGATTCAATGAGCAGGGCTCCAGCCTGGAGTCGGGGCACTGAACAAAGCCCACGATGACAGCAGAGGTCAGGCGGTGTCACCGAGGCCACTTGGCTGCTCTCCATCAGCCTCTAGAGCAAGGGGCCCAGGCCCTGTCATCCGACTAATGCAATTTCCACCAGGCATCCGGGCTGCACCCGAGGCTCCGGCAACCACGGTGGGCCCAGTCTTTTCTGCCAAAGCGAAGGGTGGTCTTCAGCCTCTGCCCGCCACCCTCCCAGGTGTGGCTGCTATCTCTGGTGGCTCTGGAAGATGAGCTCCACTTGCACGTTTTGGCAAATGGCAGATGACCACGCTCAGGGGCAGGGGGAGAAAACAGGAGTGAGGGTTAGGACCAGCAGCCTTAACCACGGCTGGGAGCGGGGCGGAGGGGCACACTTCCCAGTCATGCAAAACCCTTTTGGAGTAGACATCAACCCAAAAGATACCCGAAGGAGTAGCAGTTGTACAAAGGCTCTGGTTTGCAGCACGGCGGGTTGAGAAAAGAAGAGCGATACTTAAATGGAAAAATCTGGCCTTGTTGCTGGGAGACCTCCCACGCGGGCGAAATCCTGCGCTTGGGTGGGGCAGCGCTTCGGTTTCTGCTCACTATTCTCTTGCTGTAAATATACCCAGCCTCGCTCCTACTTTAAGGAGCTCAGTTTAAAGCACGACTGTCTTCCCACCTCCTTGTCACTGCTTTCCTCCTGCCCCAATTGAGCAAAACAGTAGATTGCAGGGAATTTATCTGTTCCCCATGACAATCTGCTTGTAAATTTTATTAATTTTATTTTCCATTGAGCCTCTCTTCTCCGGCTAACAATACCGCTGCCATCCATCTGCAGGACTGTATATTGATTTCATAAATACCTCCAGTGGGCTGACAAACTGACAGCTTTAATGGTGTTACTGATGGGGCGTGGAGGAGGGTTCAGGGCTGGGTGCTTCGTTTTCGGTAACGGTCCCTTCACAATTATCGCGGCGCCTTTGTGAGGGTCCCTAATCGTGTGTTTATCTCAGCGTGATGCCAGAGCATGGAGCTATTGTTACGTACTAGCCTTGAGAGAGACAAGAGCCACCATTTTCCACTGACACTTAAATAAAAATAGCAAAATCTATCCCTAAGGCCTGAGAGCCTAGTTCTGGCCAATTGCTGGTTGGGGTTTTAGTGCCTCACCCTTCGTGAAGGAAGCAGCTCAGGGAGAAGCGGGCAGAGGTGCCCAGGAGTGACCAGAGGATTTTTTTTTTTGAGATTAGAAGAAAGGTATGAGGTTGGAGTAAGGGCGAAGGTGGGAGGGGCACTGGGTTTTTCTGGGTAAATAAAGCAAGATGGCTTTCTTGCTTGAAAAGTGGGGCTAAGGCCTGGGATGTCTTTCTAAATAATTAGGGCTCTGAAAGAAAAGGAGAACTGCATTAGCTAAAGTGCATTTTCCAGCTTCTGGAAAATGATTAACTGACTGATTATTCCATCCAAAAACACAAGACCAAAGAGGACTTATTAAGGAGACAGTAAGTCAAATGGGAGTTGGCAAGAACCAATATATTCCCCCTTCCAGCCTCCACGCTTCCTCCCCCCCCACTTTTTAATTTACTAAAATGCTTTGGACACAGATTAACTTTCTTCACAAATTTATTATTGCTTCATCTACCTTGAAACGGGAACTGCAGACACTTTGATAAATGGATTGAAAGGCTGTCTAGTTCCAGTGGATCTTTTGAAATGCTTCCCGGGGCTCTCCCAGCAATGTCAGGCATGCTTTGTTCTTGGAAGAGCAGTGAATGGCAGTCCCCACCTTCACCCCTACCCCTGCAAGACAGGGAACAGGGAAATGTCTTCCTCTTTGCTCTGGTGGGGACAATGCACTTGTCTTGGTCACATTCACACTACCAGGAAGTCCTGTCTGTGCTAAGTGGCAGTTTGTGGAGGGGACTTGCTCCTATGTGTCAATCCCAAATTATTGTCAGGTTACAAAATGGGACTTGGAAGCTTCCCAAAACATGGGGGATTCTTGTTTCTGAATTTGGTGGAGCAACTTATGAGCTGTATGATCATGAAAGTCACTAAAATGCTCCATGCCTCAGTTTCCCCATCTTTACAGTAAGGCTATTGATTTTACCAACTTCATCAGTGAATTGTTGAAAATGGAATGAACAAATGAATAAACGAATAAACTTTGCACTGCGTCTGGAGCAGTAAGCATTCAATGAATGGCTGCATTTACTTCCTGGAGATTTACTCCATTGAGCCCTCGATCTAAATGGCTGGAAACGTTGGGTATGAGCACCCCCAGGACATATGCCTTCGACTCTGCGAAGAACAAAACACATCAATATTGCTATACTCTTTCCATAAAATCTGAGGGAAGGATTAAAGTTTCCCTCATCTGTCATCTAGATGGGATTATCCACATTTGATTCCAAATTCTTTTGGATGAAACAGGAGAGCTGGATTCAGGAAAAAGGTCCATCTTATGTTGGGTTCTCGCAGATGCAGTCACTGAGGCCAAGGGCTCAGGAGTTGAGTGATTGGTTAGTGACGTGCTCCCAGGAGAGACCAGTACAGGATGGAAGAGGGATGGTGAAGAGGAAAAAGGTGCCATCAGGTAGAGCCTCGGCCTTAGCCTCATACCATGGGGAGCTCCTACGGCTGAGCAGGGGATTCAGGACTTTGCAGCCCTGCATCATCAGACAGTTCTTGTTTAGGGACCCCCCAAGAGAAAAGCAGGCTCCCAGGCCCTGCCTGCCCTCTGTCATGCCGAGTGGGGTGACTCTAGCAACCCAAGGACAGATTGCCAAAGTGGTTCCCAGTTATGAGACATTAGCACTGAAGTCCACAGTGGCAGGGGACAGGAGCCAGCACGAGTAAAGGGGACCCAAGGGGACCCAACCCAGAGCATTTGCAACAAGGCGTCAAGGACACTTCTCTCCAATCAGTGAGTTCTCTGCAGATTAAAACATCACTCTCAAAACATGGCACATCCAGGACTCAGGATGAACAGGCCACACAGGAAGCTCACTGACCACAGAAAACTGCAACGACCCAATCTGGTATCTGATGAGGTTTATACTTCTTTGTCTACCTCTCCAATCTCCTTGCACGGAGACCAAACATGGTACATTTTCAGTAACATTAAAAAAAAAAAAATCCATCAACTCTTGATTAGTCAAACTAAAATAGGGGATACTGTAAAAAGCATTTCTATTTGGAACCATTGTTGGATTTGAGATCAGGGGGGTGGATTACCATTGTGATTCTCTTTTGCCTGAATATATATTAAAATTACTTTCACATTTTCTGCCTAGTAGGAGGAAACCTGCCTATTTATTGATGCAGTCGGTATCAATCAAAACTCATTTAGGGATTTAAAAATTTCTGACAGATAATCCATGAATCTAAAATCTCTTTTACTCTCAATACTACCATCCTATATAAAGCTGAACTCTTTTTCACCATCGCCCGAACTCTGACTCCTAATATATACTATCACTCTGCTCTAGGAACTAAAGGGAAAGATATTGTTTTGCTTACCTTATTTTATACAGCAAGAGGGACAAACACACAGGAAAAATTGTTCCCTGGGGATTTTACAATGTGGACTTCAGGGAGGATTTATCTTAATAGGTACATCTCTTCTGCAGGCAATTTATCTTAATAAGCAAGATTGTATGTTTGCAGTTGGGTCACTGTCAAAATCAAATGAGCCCCAAGCATATGTCCCAGCTAAGAAGCCCTGGGACCTCCAGCTGGGTGTCTAGTCAAAGGCATCCTTTGTCTGAGGGAGATTACAATGGAGTAACTGAATCATTTCCTGAAAGAGCTAAAGAACTGCCACCTATCTCAGGGATCCAGGGAATCAAAGTATCAATGCGGGACAAAAAACCCCAAACAATTACTTCCCAGTGCTCCAGTTCTGTTTCTGAATTTTTCATTGCAGCAGGAGTTTACATTGCTTGTTCCTTTGATGTTAAAAAGTTACTGAATGAAAAATATCAGTAAGAGGTCCTTCTGTTCTGTTTTCTCTGACAAGCTCATTAGAAAAGTCCTCAGCCGTACCATTCAGATGTTTGATATTGGCCAATTAAATGTCAGCTTGGGTTTTTATTTCCCACGACAAAAATGAATTAAACACCCACTATGTGTTGCAGTACATCGGGAGTTAGGATACAGATGGGAGCAGTCCAAGTTCTTGTCCTGCTGGAGATTACGTCCTGATTCACCTCAGATACAAAGAAATAGACCCCTGACCTATACAAAGGTAAAACAAACATCTAGACCCTTCGAAAAGTAAGAGCAGCAGTTTCACTGTTGTTTTGTTTTCAGCAAGAAGAAAAGCTATATCTAAACTCACACTGCAGATTGCTCCCAGCCACTGAGCAAAAGATTTTACAGTTTGTTTTACTTAGGCCCCCAAATCTTTCAGGGGGGCCGATGTTCTAAAGATTGCAAACTTAAATGCATTAGGGTGACACAGGTAAATTAAATGAGAGTGTCAGGCTGCATGGGATGACAGGAGGAGTCAGCAAGTGAGGTGGGAGAGTACAGGGCCTATCTAGATTAATTTCCAAAAAAAAAAAAAAAAAATCAAAACCAAATAACTCTCTGTGCTGGCCAACAGGACACTCCCGCCCTGGGTTGAATTTGACCTGCAGGTGAGGTCTGTGACTTGGGAGGGTGCAGAGACTAATTCTGCGCCCCTATAGGGGAGATCTGCTAATTCTAGAACGGGCGCTGTCCTGCGGGAATATAGCACAAGCCAAGAATGCAATTTAAAATTTTCCATTAGCTATATGAAGAACAATAAAAAGAAATAGTTGAAATTAACTTAAATAAAGTATTTTACTTAACTCCATATATCCAAAATATTACCATTTCAACATGTAATCAATGTAAAAATTTACTAATGAGATATTTCCTTTTCGCATTTTTTTTTTCATACCAAGTCTTTAAAATCTAATGTGTATTTTACGTACATCTCAATTTGGACTGGCCACCTTCCAAGGGCTCAATAGCCATACATGGTTAGTGCCTACTCCATTGAATACTGCGGTTCTAGAACAAGGGCTAGGAGCTAGATGCTGTAGCTATTTGGCCTCTCGTTGCCAAGAGAGTGGAAAAGTCTTCAAATGTTGCAGCCAATCTAAAGGAGCCCGATGTAGGACTGCTTGGGGGGTTTGGGTAAACCAACAGGACATGCACTGGGAGCCAGGCAAGGTTGAAAGCCCTGGATTCAGGGAGGCAAGCCATGGCTTGGAACAGTCCATCATTCCTCCGTTCCTCCTGTGAGCAGAGCATCTCCTTCCAGCCATAGGATTTAATCTGAATCTTTCCAATCCACCACTCTTCCAGGGCTGGCAGGGTTAACCAACGGTTCCAGTCCAAATAGAAGCTTTCTTCATTTAATTATCATGTGCAACTCCAACTAAGGCTCTTTGTGTTCATGAAACAGCATCGTAATTGACTGATCATCTCCAGGAAACGGCACAGGCTGAGCGTCTCAACAGCTCACTAATCCCTGGGATTATCACAATTTAGTGACAAGGCAGTTAGTTACATTAGAGAGGATTGAGGAGCTCTCATTACCAGCCCAACCATGCCCTCTGTTCTAGTCCAGCCTTCCCTGTGTCACTTAGTGGTCGGGGAAACAGGGTTCCAACGACGGGCATCTGACTCCAGAGGCCACGTGTACAGAGGCCACGTGTGCCTCATTACGTACGCTTTGGGGGGATACAATTGCGATTTTGGTGTCTTCACACTGTGTGCAGAAATCTGATGCTGAAAACCATCTTATTAGGAGGATCTAATTATGGACCTGAGATAGTCCCTGGCCAATTTTTAGGCCCGATGGGATGTTTTGACTTAATTTACCAACCTTGGTTGGGTGTGGATGGGGGTTCACCTGGTTTAAAGGTACGGAGAGTGGTGTTTTGCCTTTTCCCTTTGTTTGAAGCTATATGCCTGCCCAGCGGGATTTGGGGAAGGGAGCCCATTTCTACACAATCCATCCTCCTCCAAGGCTGACATACCGCTCCCCAGCCCCTCCTTCCCCTCCATCCCTCTCCCCTGGCAGCCATTTGAGGCTTTCATCCCTAATTTGATTGTCATAGCTGACAGTGTCAATCTGCAATCCAGTAGCATGTCTACTGCTGGCTGGACAAGGGGAAGGCAGGGGGAGGAGGGGGACGCAGATTCATCTGGAGAAGTAGCTTTATGTAAATCGATCCTTTGGCCCGAACGCTGGAGCCAGGCATTTGCTGATTAATTGGAGAAGCGTCCTTGTTCCCGTGTCTTCTTTAGAGAGATGGCCCAAATTGAGTCCTCCCTTCTTCGCAAAGATGTTCCCATGCCAAAAAGCTTTTGCAATTAGGAGATGAAACCTTGTGAGCACGGGGGAGGTAGTGGTGGGGGCGGAAGGAGCGTTTATGGAATTGCTCTGAAACGAAGTGCGTGCATTTGGCCTGCGTCGTGATTAACTGCTGACCTGGACACCCTCATCTGCCTCCTCATCTGTGGCCTGATCGCCTAGGTTCAGAGGCATAATTTCCCATAGGTGAAGATCTACCTATGCGATAATTAGCAAAAATGAAGGGGGTGGGGAGCGTGCGCTTCTAACATGTTTTTCTCAAATTTATATTTTCAGTTACCACTTGGGCCCCTTTCTGACCGTGTCAAGGAGGAGGGAGTGAGTCTGTGATTCAGTTAACCTCTTTTCCACGTCCTCTTACCTTTTCCAGAAAAAGAAAGTTCACACACTATTGCAGATCGTCCACCAATGTGGTCCTGCGAACTCAGTCACCGTCCCAGGGCCCTGTTCAACTCAACTCTACCAAAGGGCTAAAGGCAAATTAGCCACGGGGGCAGAGGTAAAAGTGAGTTTGGCTTTGGAGAGGCTGCTTGTTGCTTTACCTGCATGCTAACTGCAGGTTGGGCTTGGAAGGCCATGTGGTCTCCTAGGATGGTTCTTTCACTATATCATCAGCGTCACATGGGCAGGGGCTTTTGCTGGGCAGGCAGCCTGACGTATAGCTTAAAACACATTTACTGGGTGGGTAAAAAAATAAGCGAACATGATTTCATGCCATTGCCTGGTTCATGGATGGCTGAGAATAACTCAATCTATGGGGATTATTTTTTTTTCCAAGCCCAGTTTGTTCCTTCGGATTACGAAGAGCTGTGGCTGTCTTCCTCTGTCCTTTCACCTCCAGTCCCTCGTGGGGTACCATGCTTGAAAACTAATGCCCCTAAAATAGGCTTGTGCTCTGGGGAGCCATGGATAGAGCCTTCATCTGAGAAAGGCTTAGTGAGCTAAGCTGAAGCGTGGGAATGAACAGTTACCCTGGGAAGTCAGGCTAAGCAGACAGATAATTTGGCTTTTCTGAATAGAGTTTAAACCTGGCCTGAGAGGATACGACAGATCTGGAAAATGAATTCAGTCCAGAAAAAGGCTGTGTGTGTCCTCTCCAAGAACCACTGCTCCCCTCCTCCTCTCCGACGTCTGGCACTCACAGAGACTAGGACGACGCAGATAATGAAAGTCCGGTGCAGAAGGAGATGCTTTTAGCATCAGCCTTCAGGAGATGTTAGAAGGGGATTATCGGCAGCCACAAAGTCTGATTATCTCTGGGATAATCTACACTATGATCTGACTTTTCCCAGCCAAACTGTCTAAAAGATCTGGAAACCCTCATGCAGGCTGAGGATGTGCAGAAATTAAGTCAGGGGTGGGTGTAAGGGGAGAGGGGTGGGGGAAATAAGAGAGGAAGTCCAGGGGCTGAGACCACTTCCTAATTTCTACCCCACTGCAAACCTTAAATGTTCAACTTGATCATGAAGAAAGGATCCACAGAAAACTCTCCTATATCCCCCGTGTCCCTAACCCTAAGACTCAACTCCTGCCTTTTACTAAGGCAGGTGGCATTAGAGTTACTCTGGGGAGGGACCATGCCTGGGACTGCAGCTGCCCAGAGGTGGGAATGTGGCGTGGGGGCTCTGCATGCAGCTCAAGGGAATGTGGCTTGTAGATGCCTGCTCTTTCTTGTAACTTTTCAGAAGCCCACTAAATAAGTGAAACCTCGCCGGTGAAGGTGAGACGCTATCCTGGGGCCATTTACCGATAAAATCAATGTGACTTCAGAAAGGCTCAAAATTATCTTCTACCAAAGCAGGAAAGCAATTCAGCAAGAGCTCGGCACCCTGAGTTGCAGGGCTGACTTCTAGAAGCCCGCTGTTGGATGAAGTATATAGCGGCTTAAGCCATTAAGCTATGTTAATACTATAGAACGACATTTCTCATCACGACCCCCCGCATTATTTATTGTTCCATTCAAAGCAATTACAGTTATTGCTAATAACTCACACCTGTGGATGTGCTGCTATTGACTACAGGAGAATAGATGCTGTTCTCTTATTTATATAAAAGTGGATGCAGTTCAATAGATTTACACCAAGTTTGAAGTTAACACTAATAATTAATCCCAGACCTGCTTCTGGCTGTTTAGCTTGAAAGGCACTAGACAAGGGACATTAGCGCTGGGAGGACCCAGCCAACTGCAAAGATGAAATTCACCAGTGACGAATGTGAGGCTGCTGCCGCTAGTCTCATGCCAAATACAATAAGCCCCCCTGTCCCTGGAAATGAGGAAAGGACCTCCAAGGTAGGAGGCAGGGCGGAGACCTCTTCTGAAATGCTCCCTTGTCTCTCTGAGACGGTTCACTGACGGCAGCCTGCGCCACGCTTTTCCTGGTAACTCAACTCCTTCCCTTTCATGCCGGACTCCGGAAGTCCTGCCTGTGGCCGAGCCCCCAGGAGGCGGCGTGAGGCTCGGCAGTGGGAGCACAGCTACGGAGCCTGGATGGCCTCGGCACGAAGGTCAGCTTTGCCACCTGCCAGCTGTGGGAGGTTGTAAGACTAGATGACCCTGGCCGAGCCTCAGTTTCCTCACCTGCAAAATAGGGACCATGAAAATACTATGTCAAGGAATTATTATGAAATGACTAATGAATTTAGAACTTGTTGCATGTTGCTTGCCTCATAATAAGTACTTATCAGTACTGGTCTTTACGGGTACTTGCATCTGTTCAAGTCAGCATTCAAATACAATGAGTAGAAAAAGAAGAAGAAGAAAAAAAATCCTCTCTCCTTGCCCCGGAGCATATTGCATAGGAATGCCAAAACTGAAGCAGCGACTCCAAAACAGTGAAGCAGCGACTCCAGGTCAAGTTCAATATGAAGGAAAGCAGTCATTGGGTTCCGCTCAGCCTGTTTCCCAGGGCCTGCAGGGAGACTGTCCCTCACAGAGTCCAGCACAACAGCCTGGGATGGAGAGGGTGCAAAGATGGGAACACAGGGGAAAGTGCCCAGCTTCCTGGAACCCCCCCCCCCCAGGAAGCTGGCTGGGAAATGGGGGCCGTACAGGCAGGGCAGTTGGCAGGAGACTCCCATGAGGCAGATGGAGAAGACAGGGGCCTGAAGGTGGCCTATGGGATGGCTGGGAAGACGGCTCTGAGATCACCCCCCAGGCAGGGGCAGATGGGGAGCGGCTCAGCCCAATCGTGGGAGCCGGGCCAGCAGCAGAACGTTGGTCCAGCCGCCTCTGCACAGGCTCAGGGCAAGTCAGAAGATCCCTCTGCCTTCCAAAGGGCTCTGGGGACGTGGGTGAGCATCAAAGGGGCCCAGAACCATGCAGGACAGAGCCATAAGAGGAGAGGCTGACATGGGTCAAGGTGGGAAGGGAGCTGAACTTGTCACTCCCGAAGCAAGTTCCTTGGCCGTGGTCACTCTGTCTGGAGAAGGGCAAGTCCTAACAACCTTGCTGAAACCGTCTTGGGGCTGACGGTTCAATGAAGGGCCCTTGTTATTACTAGGGTGACTACAGTGTCCCTAGGGAGTCAGGCACCGTGGCCAAGGCTAGGAAGATTAGAAGACATAGTCCCTGGGGGAAGGCAAAGGGGACAGCAAGTGTGATGTCACCTCTGAAATCGATTCAGCGGCTGGAGGAGGACTCAGAGGCCTATTTCCTTTTTACTGTCTCCAAACCCAGTGGAGAAGCTGCCCCCCGGAGCAAGGGACAGGGCCGGAAAGTCAGCCTCTGAGTGCTGGTGAAGAAGGGGTTAGTCTGTGAACGAGTGGTCCCTTTAAAGATAGACAGAGAGATATAAAGATGAGAGAGAGAGGGAGAAGGGCAGAGAGACAGAGAGAGGGAGACTGATAGATGGAGACAATAAAACCAGAGAAAGCAAAGAAAAAAAAAGTCAGAGACAGAAACACACACAGAGATAGTCGTTTCACAGAAGAGACAGTGAAAGAGACACAGAGAAAGGGAGACACAGATGGGAGATAAAGAGATGATAGAGACAGGTATGTGTGCTGTCTCTCTCTCTCTCTCTCGCTCGCTCTCTCTCTCTCTCTCTCTCTCTCTCTCTCTCTCTCTCTCACACACACACACACACACACACAGAGAAAGTGATATGTTGAGAGAACCAAAGAAAAGGAACAGGTAGAAGCCAGGCAGGGGTCTGTGAGGCTGGGGGACAGAGCTTCTTCCAAAAGATCTCAGTGTTGGGGCTTCCCCAGGATGAGGGAACCAAGAACAGGTGGGGAGTCCCAGGATCTTTTCCTGAGGCTGCTCTGGGGACAAGGAAGTGCCACCCTCACTGGATGCTGCACTGAGCCCAGGTCCTGTCCTTGGGCCCAGCCTGTCCTCCAAGGTGGGGGTGCCCCCCACCCCCTGCAGGAGGGGACCCTTCCAGAACAGGGGGAGGTCTGCCAGGGTGTCCCCTAAGCTCCCAATCTTGTCCCTCCTGTTCCCTCCCCAGCTCTGGAAGCCAGAGATAGGGCTTTGGCAGAGAAAAACCTGCGGCAGTTTCAAACTTTTTACATTACAAAGTGAGTTTTTAAAAGCTCCATAAAATTTCAAGGCACATACTTAATGCTGAAATGGTAGAATATATCGATCCTTGCCCATCCTCTAGTATCTTAAGTTTACCCAGAGGACCTTTTTATTTAATTAACTTGGTGCTTTATTAATATAAATATTCTCCTATTG
Source organism: Mirza zaza (assembly GCA_008750895.1). Lineage (NCBI taxonomy): Eukaryota > Metazoa > Chordata > Mammalia > Primates > Cheirogaleidae > Mirza > Mirza zaza. The sequence continues at coordinate 34,852 of VSMD01106131.1, forward strand.
ATCATAAGAGGGCCTGACAGGCACTCAAGCTGGGTATACATCACCTTGCCTCCGAGCAGCGCCGCTTAGAGGAGTAGCTGGCTCGAAGTCAAGGAGAATGGCAGGAAGTGGTCCCCAGGGACCCAGGCGCAGATGAATCTATAGCACTTTTATGGAGGGAGACCTTTTTTTTTTAAAAAAAAAAAAAAAAAAAATCCAGCTCCTCGCTTCTCTTAAAGTAGAAAGCATATGGAAATGAGATATGAAAATGGTCTTGGCTTATGCATATCAATTAAGCATGTCAATACCTTAATTAAATCGTTCAACGAATGAGATTTATACCATTTATACCAATGAATCTGTTTTATAGTTATAATAGCTTTTTTGGCCACTGTTCAAAATGTCAAATAAATCGTGAAAAGGGGATTAAAAAAAGACATAATTGACGTTCTGAACTGAAGCCAGTTTTTTTTTTTTCTTCCTTCCTTCCTTTCCCTTCATTCATGTGATTTTTGGAGAATGTATATAAAGTAATGGGCCCTGTAATGACTTGGCTTTGTAAGAGTCTTTTTATCCTTCAATTCTAATCCTTCTTATCAACTTTTCTAATTCTCACACCATTGAACCTGCAAACGCCCTCACTTTCTTCTGGTCCTTGGAGCTTGCTTTTTAATAAGCCATAACTGGAGCTCCCTGGTACACCCACAGAAAGGAGAAACACACCCCCAAAAAAACAGGGCATGAGGTTAAAAGGCCTTATGTGAGAAGGCTATTACTGTAACATCAAAACATTTGAGTAAATGTATTCTTCAGCTTTTAGGTAAAAATCAGACTAAAAGCATATTTTTCTCCAACTAAATGACATGGCAAAGAAAGTAAAGATTTTCACTTTTATGCTTCTCTTTTCTTCTTCTCCTACTCTTTTTGTCTGTGAGCTTTTCTAAATAATTTCTTTTTCTTTCTTTTTTTTTTTTTTTTTGGAGACAAGGTCTCACTCTGTTGTCCAGGCTGGAGTGCAGTGACATGATCATAGCTCACTGCAGCCTCGAACTCCTGGGCTCAAGGAATTCTCCTGCCTCAGCCTCCCAAAATGCTAGCATCACAGGAGTGAGCCACCACGCCCAGCCTCTAAATCATTTCTTAATCAATTTATTTCTGTATGCAACCATAGTCTATTTCTGTAAGAACAGAAAACAAAGAGAAGCACTTCCAGCCAGGTACAAACTTAAAAATACAAAAAGTGAAGATGACATCATTGAGTAAGATGCTGGGCATTTGCACTACTGCTGTGATCCCGCCCGGTAAGGCAGGGGCAGAATGAACGGAGCCGTGAGCGTTGCCGCGTGAGTTTGGAATTATCACCTACAGCAGTGATTGCAGAAAAGAAAATGAAAGAAAAGGATTGTGTACATTCCTTCAGGGCACGTATGCAAAATAACACAAGTGTATTTCAAGTCTTGGTTAAATACTCTAGTCCTAAAACCTCAGCCAGGCCTTCAGGTGGAATGTCGCCCAAAAGCAGGGTGACAAGAGGCAGAAGTGGACATCCCTTGGACTTCGGTGCTCTGTGACTGTCCCCGAGGCTCTGGCCCTCTGGTCTTTTCACAGCCTCTCAGTTGCTGAGAAAGGGTGGCTCCAAACAGGGGCCCCTGAAAGAGAGAAGTGAGAATTCCCACCCTCACACCTGGGAACAGTCCTGACTCCCTTTGCCGGCATGATCTAGCCACAATTAGGGGAAAGCACCAAACGCCCCAACCTTCATTAGATCCTATTCAAAATAAAGCATCTTTGCTCAGAACCCATTATTATCAAGAAATTTTAGAGCTAAAAGATGCAATCTTCCTGGTTTACAGATGGAAAAACTAAGGCTCCAAAAGAGAAAGGTCTTGCCCAAAGTCATACCGCGGGGGCAAGAACACAGGTCCCTGACTGTGTGTAGAAGGCTGCTGTCCTCCCCACGTGTTGCTTCTGTTTTATATAAAGACGGCAGGACGCGAGGGAGGTCTGGGCATAGTTGCTGTCATTTCTATGGATGCCAGGGCATGCCTGGCTGATTTAGTTAACGAGGCAGGTACCCTCTGTCCTTGGCTACCTCTTTGCAATGTGACAGCTGGATGAACAGTCCTCCTAATGCTCTGCCCACATTTGAAATGGACAGTCTTTCTAGATCCATTCACCCATCCATCAAGCTAACATTTATGGAGCTCTTCCTCTATGCCAGACCCAATGTTGGGCACAGGGGCAGGTGGTGAATAGTATAGTTCTTCGTTCATGGAGCTCACAGAATTGTAGGGAAGAGAGATGTTAGCAAGTAACTGTATAGATGAGTATTTATAATTTTAAGTGCTATAAAGAAGTGCAAGATGCTTGTATGATGGGAATTACAAGGTGTAATACCAAATAGGAGAGCTCAACCACGCCAGGTGGCCAGAGAAGCGCAGCTCACACGGACATGTGGAAGGGGACAGGGAATAACACCAGGGAACAGTGTGAGGCGGCGGGGATGTCGCGGTGGTCCTTGGGGTGCTATCTCTAGGCCAGCAGCGTTAGTACCGTCTGGGAGGCGGGAGAACACGTGGCGTGCAGGGAGTGAGTGTGGTTAGTGCAGCTAGCAAGAGAACAGGGGGCAGTGGCTGGGTCGCAGCCAGTTAGGCAGACAGGAGGTGGGGGGCAGGTGGGGGGCATGTTTGTGTAGGATCAGAGGACAAGACGGGGCCCGGGCAGGCTTTTCAGCAGGGGAGAGCTCAGTTCCTCACTGAATGTCGACGAGAATCTCTTAACCAGCATCGCACAGCCAGCGGGCCAACGGGCACAGGCTGATGCTTATGCTGATTTCGAGAGCCAATTAAAAAATAACTGATATTTTAACTAATTCACATTTACATGTAAATTTTCATTTAAAAAGCTACTCTCTCGCCAGATGCCTCTTCCTCACCCAGTTCCCTGCAGTGAGGAATAATGCATGCATAGGGCAGGGGTGGACAGACAGGAACTGGAAAGCAACTGGGCTTCCTCGGGGTGTGAACCCATTGCCCCTGGCAGCCGGGAGTTCCTGTTTCAACACGTGTTCCCGTTAGGGCTTTACTGAGATCTGCATTTTCTGTTCAGTTATAAACATACTGGCACCTCTGCCTTTTTTATTACAGGAACTGGGTCCTGTTCTCCACAGCAGAGGGCTGAGGCTGTGCCCACTAGTGCCCAGGCCACAGTAAGCCGGGCAGGACCCTCGAATCGCTTGCTCTTTGTTCCAGCTGCCCAGGCAGAAAGGTGGCACTATGAGGACACAGAGTGGAGAGCATGGGGTAGTAGGTACTCTTGAGCGGTCCCTCTGCTGTGCGTGGTGGCTGCAGCACACGGACCGCCCCCTGGCACTTCTCAGGGTCCCCGCCCCATCTCGCTCCTCTCTTCTCTCTGTCACCGCCCCGACCCCAGCTCTCTGTCCCTCACTACTCTCTGTACAGATCAGAGCTTCATGGTGGTTCTTTTCTTCCAACACCGAGTTCGGTGGTCTCTAAACTGTTACTTAAAAGCGGAATTGTTTTGTCAAATGGGCCATTCAATTCCATAGAGCCCTGAAGTATCAAATGCAGAAAACGGAGACGTCTCTGATGGAAGTGGGGTATCGGGTGGGGCATGGGGAGCCGGCTGGGTCGAACCCCCACGACCTCGGGCACTCGGACACACGCTGGACACGGCCAGCCCCTTCGATTCACCGATGTGGAGGCTGAGCCACAGAAGGAAAGCCGCGTCCCAGGTGCTCGGCAACCTGGGACTGAGACGGGGCCCTGTTACCCCGTGGCTAGCCACCCTGCTCACTCCTACTCCGTTCCCAGAAGGTCGGGGGTGTTCAGAGCAGGGGACCGAGCTCGAGGAAGACTCAAAGTCTCGCTGCGTCTGCACGGGCTTACTACAGGACCAGCGTGGGCACCATGCGTGCTGGATAAGACTCATTTCACTTCCCTCCTGGCTTTGCTTGCTAAGTTTGCTTGGGGAAGACCGGTGAGAAGGTGAACGGGGAGAAAAGGGAAACCCAAATAGCCTAATTCTCCACTCCTGATAATCAGTCTCTGGGCACTCACAGCAGTACATCAGGGCTGCCCTCAGAGAGGAACTCGTGAAACTTCAGAGATTCTGACTCTCCTCTCTGGGGCGAATCCAGAAAACCTTACTTTAGAAATAACAGTAATAATACTACTAATACCTCCCACATACTTAACCAGCACTTATCACATGCTAGCTAGCATTCTTCTAAGCATTTTGCTATAAGTTAAATTTCTCTTTCTTAATACAGAAAAAGCTCCCAGACTTCGCCACCAAATACTAATTCCAGTTCTGGGGCCAAGAATAATGGCAGGAGGGTGGACTGCTATGGAGACCACACATTTCTGATAGACACGTGTGCTTAATTACAGGCACCATCACAGAAGGGATCCAACCACTGGTCGGGGGTTGGGGGGACATGCCTCTGTGTCACAGTGTTGGCAACACAGGGTGGGTGTCCCAGGCTGGCACGGAAGTTCTGGATAGTCCTGGGGTTCCTCAATGTCACAGTCTCCCAGCCTTCTTTACAAAGATGAGGTTTTCCAAACCCTGCTCACCAACAGGTGTGCGCCCATTAAGCACCACGAGATTTGCTTGGGGAGTCACGGCTCAGGTCTGCACTCACCCTTAGGGAGATGAACAACTAATAAGCACCTACTGTGTGCTCATTGCAACTTCAGAAACATTAGGAGGCAGGTACTACTGTTCTGCTTTTACATGCAATGACACTACAGTTCAAATACTATGTAACTTGCCCAAGGGCACAGAGCAAAGAGGCAATGGGATTCAACATGCCTGCTGCCCCAACCACCTCCTCCCCTTGCTAAACCACAGCATTTGCTCAGAGGAGCCTGGGTTATCACGCCCACCCTCCCCCTGCTTTCACCCGGTTAGAAAGAAGGACTGACTTAGGCACCCATGGGCACAGAGATGATATGCTGTCTACACTTTCTGACCTTGGAAAGAAGGTGATATGTGCCTGGTTTAATATTGCCAATTATTCTAGAGGTAAAGTAGTATTTTATTTCAACACATTTCCTTTATTGGGGTTACACTGGAGCTTTGGTATTAATGAGATGCTGGGAATGCAACAGAAGTTGAGAAGAGTCTCTTTTGAGAAGATTTTAACTGATGTCCCGTGTTCATGTAGCACAAACTCATGCTTGGAAGTTAGTTTCTTCCGAGGAATCTCCGAGGTTGAGGTAGCGAGTGTTAGGGACATTATAGAGATATGAGGGTCCTATGAGGACTCTGCTGGGACTCCAGAAACCACAAGCCCACATCCCTCAGAGTCTGCAGAAATAGGGTGAGTGGTACCCTTCCCCTTGTATTTTAATGTTCAAGAAAGTAAAGAAGAATGAAAAGGAAATCTTAACATATCACACGACGCTATTGTACTTAAAAATATAGGAAGGATTAAAACTGCCAGACCACATTAAAACTAATGACCGGTTTGGTACGTTCCTTGCCTTGGCATTGTCCACTGTCTCTAGCAATAAACGAGCATCTCAGGCAATTTATGGGGAGTTATTCTCAAATGAATTGCGTTTGCTGAGAAAAGCACATTTAGAATTTGGTGATTCATCCATGGGAAACATTATTGCTCTGGAAAAGAGTTCAAAATAAGTGAGATTTAGAGCTCAGGGAATGAAAAGCTTGAGAGTTTTAAGTTTAATTTTTTAAAAAAGCCTGCATTCATTATGTGTTTAGGTGTGATTATAGATTTGGAAGCAAGTGCATCAGGAAAGTTCTGCCTAGATCCCACACTGGTGCGGCAGTTACCGCTCCGTGGAATAATGGCTCGGGTGAAGAGGGTTTAGAGGGAATCTTCTATATGTACATATTTTTTTCCAAAATAGAGGAAAACAAAAACATCTGACCAAAAACATACACTTTGTGACCCGAGATATTTCTGTATATTAAATCATTTTTATATTAAAGTATTCATAGATGATTTGTGTGTACTCAAAAGTTGAAACTATAGGAAGTAATTGCATTTTGGGGGCTCCCTTTGTCCTTGGGAGCAAGGTAGGGATTTTTAATACTTTCTCTCCAAGTCTTTTAAGTCTCTGTGCTGCTTCCCTGTGGCTTTCAGCCGGCTTTGTGCATTGCTGGCCCTGTGCCTATAAAGAACCACAGCTGTGGGTCAGCTAGGAGGGGTGGCCTTGAACTAGGGCCTCACACTGACAGGTAGACCTAGGAGCATAACTGCCCTCTAGCCTTCCTCCTCCTCCATGTTGCTGGGTGATCAGGTGCAAATGTACCCACATCTCCCCCAGTTGGAGGACCTTTCTTTCTTATTTCCTTTAATGCCCGTGTCATTGCGGATGCAGCCTCCTTCTTTTGAAAGTTGTTTTTCCATTGCAAAGATGTCCTGAACAATTTTTTTCTAATCAGAAGGCAAGTTATTCAATAGCAGTAAAGTACAATCATGTATATGCAAAGAAAAGCCTGGGAAGGTAGCATGTGAATATACTGTGTGCCTTCAATTGTGAGTTCTGGATTTGTGAGAAAGTGAGTGACTTTTATTTTCTTCTTTTTGATGACTAGTCATGTCCAATCTTGCTTCGGTGACTTCAATGACTGTGTATTACATGTACAATAAAGAAATGTATTTATTATTTTCTTAAAGCAATGCACATAGTATAAAGACATTTTGAAAAATACCAGAAGGTAGAAGAAATTATCCTCGTTTTTCCATTCATAATAACCGCTATAAACATTTAGCTTATTTTTTTCAGTCTTTCTTCTATGACAAGTTGTGTGTTTATATATCTCACTGTGTGTGTATATATATATATATGGAGAGAAAGAGAGAGAGAGAGAAAGGGTTTCATTTCATATTCTTTTTGTCACCTACCATCACATTACGAATGGGTGGCTGTGCCTAGGAATGGCAAGGAGACTTTTCATTATATACTCTTTTCTATCCCTTGAATTTGAATCATTTGAATGTAATGCCTATTTTCAAACAGACTAAAATATAATTCCCTATTGCAGTAAGCATTCTCCATGTTACCGCATTTTGTACACTCATCTTTTTAAATGGTTGCATTCTTTTCCTTGCAAACATTCTGGAAAAGACAGGGGCCGTGTCAGATGCACAGCAGTGGCAGACAAGTCACCCGGGTCATCCCAACCTTCTCGCACCCTTGCACAACCTCTCCTAGCCTGTCCCAACAACATGCAGCGCACGGCGTCGTCTGCAGGAGACTGGGGGCAGGTTTCCAGCAGAGATGATGTCACCCTGAGGAATGAATCCCGATGTCAAGAAGGATGGGTGCTGGGGGAGGACAGGAGAGGCTGAAGAGCCAGAATTAATCGCGTCTCCGATTCCCAGACCTTTCCCAGCCTGCACTGCTCAACTGAGAAGGGACACGGTGCTCTGGATTGATGGCTCCTGAGGTGGCTCCAGGGACTTCTCCTTTGTCCTTATGACAAGGGACTTGGAGCACCTATAATCAGGGTAACAAACTGTGCACGGAAACAAGGCAAAGACCTGTGCTTAAAAAAAAAAAAAAAAAAAAAAAAACCAGAAAGAAAGAAAAGAAACAAACAAACCAGAATTCTGAAGACCAGCAAACCTGGCTTATTACATATCTTCTTCATCCTGACATAATATAAATAAGCAGACTAAATAATAAAATTCACTGCAATTCTTCCAACCTTGATTACACTATATCATATGCCTGTAATCCCAGCAGTCTGGGAGGCCGGGCCACAGGAGGATCGCTTGAGCTCAGGAGTTCAAGACTCGCCTGAGCAAGAACGAGACGCCGTCTCTACAAAAAATAGAAAAATCAGCCAGGTGTGGTGGTGAGCACCTGTAGTCTCAGCTGCTCAGGAGGCTGAGGCAGGAGGATCACTTGAGCCCAGGAGGTCAAGGTTGCTGTAGGCTATGATGACACCACTGTACCCTAGCCCAGGCAACAGAGTGAGACCCTGTTGCACAAAAAAAAAAAAAAGAATGATGAAGGTGTTTAACCCCTATTCTAACTGAAAATGCTTCCCAGGTAAACCCTGCGGAGGAATGCACATCAATGTGCCCACCAGACTTCTTGCTGTTTCTCCCAATACAACCCAAGGGCTTTTCTATGCAGACCCAAAGCATGCACCAAACACCTGTCCTCTGGTCACATGTCCATCGTGCCTGCCTGGATATGTGAATAAACGTGAATGAACAGCAGGTGAGGCAGCAATGGCTGCTCCCTGAGGCGTTTTTACACACAGGACCAAGATTTGGGGCATAGTTTTACTTCTCATGGATTCTCCCTTTGCCTACAGCACGTGTTGCAAACTGCTGTTTAATCTGGCTTGCCCTTAAAGAAAATCTGGCTTACACCCTTAAAGAAAATCTGAGCCAATGTTTTAGAATCAGGAAATTCACACAAACATCTTCTAGATTTTTGGTTTCTCTTAAAAACTCTGAATATCCATCAATGCAGGCAACTCTCTCCCATGGCGCAAAGCGTGGTGGCAGCTGCCCTCCACAGAAAGCACAGGCAATTCCTATTTCCAGCTCACTGTCGTCTGCAGAAGTCCCTGTTGCCTCCTAACACTAAGGCCCCTGTGTCCACTGCCGTTTATCACCAGGCTTGCATTGTTGTTTTTCTCATCGTGGAGAAATAATTTTATTATTCCTGCCTATTTCACTCAATAACTTTACTTGAAGGCATTTGAGTGGTAATCCCTGGCCTAGAGGTTTGAGAACATGGCCTGAAGATTTATTTATAAGAAGGAAGAAGGCATTATAAGAAGAGACACAAAGAGCAAAACAATGCTTCCTACTTGCCTCTCTACTATGGGGACTCCTCTCACTCAGCTCCTTACAGCAACCCTGGGTTTCCGGTCTGGGTTTGAGCACTTTCTAAGGGACTGAAGCCTACTGAGCTGGGATGTCTGGATCTGTCTTTTTATTTTTATTTATTTTATTTTATTTTATTTTTTTTGAGACGGTGTCTCACTTTGTTGCCCAGGCCAGAGTGAGTGCCGTGGCGTCAGCCTAGCTCACAGCAACCTCAAACTCCTGGGCTCAAGCAATCCTGCTGCCTCAGCCTCCCGAGTAGCTGGGACTACAGGCACGCTTCACCATGCCCAGCTAATTTTTTCTATATATATTAGTTGGCCAATTAATTTCTTTCTATTTATAGTAGAGATGGGGTCTCGCTCTTGCTCAGGCTGGTTTTGAACTCCTGATCTTGAGCGATCCACACGCTTTGGCCTCCCAGAGTGCTAGGGTTACAGGCATGAGCCACAGCGCCCGGCCTGGATCTTTTTAGATCTGGCTCTACTTTCCAGTTGTCTCCCACAAGAAGACTGCCTCCCTTTTTGCACGATCTGCTTTAAACTCATTAACTAAATTTGTTACAAATGTGCATCATTCCACTTCTTGTTAAACATGGACAGATAGGTACATGATTTCAAAGCTGAAAGGAGGATATAATCAAACGATTCTGCACAGAACCAAACCATCTGGGTTGAAAACGAGTTTCTTAAAGGCACTGTCTTCTCCTCTTGATGATGGCTCACATTAGATTATTGAGTTCTTTGGCTAATTCAGTCTAGCTATGCAGTGAAGTCCGTGTATTCACATGATACAGAAACTAAAGGCTCAATGCCACCTACTCCCTGTTGTCACACAGCAATCACCTTCAAGACTGAAATATCTACAGGAGAATTTCCACTACATAAGCTAATTCCAGTTGTTTAAAGAAATATTTTTATCCACAAACATGCACATACACATTTACATAATCACCTACACATATCTATATGTTTACACATCTGCACACACACATACATGTATCAACCAGTGATGATCAGGACACTTGCAAAGTTCGATGGTAATAACAAGTGTCTGTATACTTGATCAGAATGACGTCTGCAAAGAGAACCTCTTTTAAAACGCAATTATGCTTTTTCTCCTTAAGAAGAGCATCTAGAGCCTTCCCTATGAGACTATGAGGGCACTTGCAGCCCTCATCCCTCTTTTGTAAAGCAAACACGAAAATCCTAGACTCTGGAAATGGGGAGAGCATCCTGTTGTTCTCCGTCAGCTACAAAAGCAAAAACAGAAATGCTGTGTTTAAAACCAAACAGCTTCTCGACGGATTTGATGAATGCCAGCCTCCTCTCTCTCGCCCTAACACTCATCTCAGCCTGCTTATTCTCAACTTCCCAAGACATAGTTAATTAAATACCAAATGATTAATAAAAACATTTGCGAAGGAATTATTATTATGCATGTAACAGGTATACGTATGTCAGACCATAGTGCGCACATTTTGAATAATTTATGGGGTATTGGAGCTGCCATAGCTATCCTATCTGCGTCCACTCCTTTCTGCATGGTCTCCAAATGCTAGTATGACTGGCAGACTTGGGAGAACAGCTGCATTGTGGATTTAAACTTATTTTCTTTTCTTTTCTTTTCTTTTTTTTTTTTTTTTTTTTGAGACAGAGTCTCACTTTATTGCCCAGGCTAGAGTGAGTGCCGTGGCGTCAGCCTAGCTCACAGCAACCTCAACCTCCTGGGCTCAAGCAATCCTGCTGCCTCAGCCTCCCAAGTAGCTGGGACTACAGGCATGCGCCACCATGCCCGGCCAATTTTTTCTATATATATTAGTTGGCCAATTAATTTCTTTCTATTTATAGTAGAGATGGGGTCTCACTCTTGCTCAGGTTGGTCTGGAACTCCTGAGCTCAAATGATCCGCCCACCTTGGCCTCCCAGAGAGCTAGGATTACAGGCTTGAGCCACTGCGCCCGGCCTAAACTTATTTTCTATGACTTATCATTAGCTCCCAGTGAGTATGCTTTTAATGAAGAACTGCTGATTAAAAAACAGGGTTTCATAGTACCTAAATTAAATGCATAGTTTAGTTTAGGAAATTCTTTTTTTCAACAGTCTTGCCACGTGAAAGTCTTGTTATTAGAATGGAAATACATCCAGGCACTGCAGCAGCAAGAAGTGGCCATCATTTAGCCATCCTCGGGTCGCCTTTCTAAATAACTCCAGCCCCTGATTTTGGAATAAAGGAGGTTTATGTTAGATGGCATATCAGACGTCAGGATCACACTTGGAAAGCTGGCAATTTACAGCACAGCAGATTCAAGTTCAAGTCTGAGCTACATCACTTTTTAGAGAAATCTTTCCTTCACTGTGTCATCCATCTCTCATCTCACTTATCTCAGAGAAGATTCGATATAACAGTGTTTTCAAACTGCCTGAAACCTACACTGCATGAGTGAAATGCTGGCTGTGTTGGACTTCTTTCAATTGTTTGTACTGACTTTCAGTTGCACAACAGCCCACTAGCATGTGTGAAGTACAGCTGACCCTCGAACAACACGAGTTTGAAATGCATGTGTCCTCTGACACGTGCACTTGCTTCTGCCTCGGCCAGCCCTGAGTCAGCAAGACCAAGCCCTTCTCTTCCTCGTCCTCCTCAGCCTACGAAGGCGAAGATCAGGATGAAGACTTCATGACGATCCGCTTCCACTTAATGAAGAGTAAATATATTTTCTCTTCCTTACGATTTTCTTAATAACATTTTCTTTTCTCTAGCTTATCTTATAGTAAGAATGCTGTTTATGATACATATACCATATAAAACATGTGTTAATACACTGTTCATGTCATCAGGAAGGCTTCCAGTCCATAGCAGGCTATCAATAGTTAAGTCTGGGGGAGTCTGAAGTTATACTAGGATTTTCTTTTTTTTTTTTTTTTTTTTTTTTTTTTTTTTTTTTNTTGAGACAGAGTTTCACTTTATTGCCCAGGCTAGAGTGAGTGCCATGGCGTCAGCCTAGCTCACAGCAACCTCAAACTCCTGGGCTCAAGCAATCCTGCTGCCTCAGCCTCCCAAGTAGCTGGGACTACAGGCATGTGCCACCATGCCCGGCTAATTTTTTCTATATATATTTTAGTTGGCCAATTAATTTCTTTCTGTTTATAGTAGAGATGGGGTCTCGCTCTTGCTCAGGCTGGTCTCGAACTCCTGAGCTCAAAGGATCCGCCCACCTCGGCCTCCCAAAGAGCTAGGATTACAGGTTTGAGCCACCGCGCCCGGCCAATACTAGGATTTTCAACTGCATGTGGATGACCCTCACCCCATGTTGGGTGAGGGTCAACACTGATACAACATTTTCGTGGCTTTTTTTTTCATCTTTCCCCCACTTAACAGAAAAGAAAACCAAGGTCAGGAATCCTCATGTCACACAGCTAGGAAGTGGCAGAGTCAAGATGGGAACTAGACCCTTGACTTGGAAATCAACACAGTTTGCCAGAGGCTGCCTCCACATTTCCTCTCTCCATTTGATTTCTCTCTCTCTTCCCATATTACTTACATAGAACCAGAAAAGTTTGGGCATGTATCGCAAACACACTGACCACCAAATATGTATTATACCTGAGTCCTTATGTCATCCCTGTGATGTATTTTGCAAATGAGGAGACTAGGTGTGCCCATGGCTCCTCCATAATGGCCAGATTGGGCTGTAAACCCATTTCCTCCCCAAGTCCATGTCCTTGAACTTCCTGCATAGGAAGGAATGCAGCCTGGATTCATCTCTTATAGTTCCTTCAGCTTGGGTATTCCACCCCTACCTGACCAGTCTGCTGATAGCAGATTGTCTTCTGAATTCTGAAGCACCAAGAATCTACAAGTCATTCATGATCGACGTTTAATTCCAGACCCCCTGATATTACTCTGAGTCATTCCGGGTCTCTTGGTCTTTTCTCCGTAATGAGACCACAAGCTCCTTACTGCTTGCCTGTACCACCCTCGACCGCCAGCTAAGTGCTTGGCAGTGATACCCAGAGCTTAGCAGATACCCACAGTAATGCAATTGGCTGCTGCTGGTTTGAGAAACACTATGAATGCTTTCTTGTCCAATGACCAGAGATTTGATTTTTTAAAAAATGTACCATTAGTTTTTCCCGAACCCAGTTGCTTTATTTGAACAACTTGTGTATAAATTTAATATTAAAAAATTAATATATGTCTAATTTCTTTAAAAAACCGACAGAAACAGAGATATAAAATGAAAAGTAAAACTAGTATCTTTCTCCCTCACTCTGACCTCTGGTCTCTTTCTCTAAAGACATTAATATTTTCCCTTTCTTAAAAATGCTTATACATATACTGGTATATATACATATTATTTAAAATAGGCACAAAGAAAAAAATATACACACTGTTCTACAATTTCCTTTTTTTACTTAACTATATATCTTACAGATCTTCCAATATCAGCATGTGTAACTCTACCCAATTCTTTTAAATGATCATATACTATTTCTTTATAGAGATGAGCCAACAATTATTAACTGGTACCCGATTGAAGGTTGCTTCCAGTTTTCTATGACGACAGGGAACTTCAAGATACACACGTCTCGGCATATTCTGTGAATATATCTGTTAGAGAAGTTCCTAGCAGTAGAATTGCTGGGTCAAAAAGGGTATATGCACTTAAATTTTTGATAAATATTGCCCAAGGGGTCTCCAAATTAATTAGGTTGCACTAATCGTATTTACTTGGAGTAGTTCACATTGACTCTGTAGATCATAGTCCCAAAGGAGGGCCCGGAACTGGAGCTAATGTTGTGGGCAGCATTAGACTCTGCCCAGGGTTTGGGAAAAATTTAATCACGGTCAGAGAGAGTCATGGGGCAGGAGCATTAAGCTGTCGTCTGCATGTGGGAAATGTCTGCATGGGCGCCTTCTGCCGGCTATGGCCCCTGTCACCTGGACCTTCTGGGAACATCCCCTTGGAAACTGAGGAAGAGACTGCTGGTCCCCTGGGGGCAGGGGGGAGGAATCCTGCATTCTAGTCCCAACTCTGCCCCCATTTTGCTATTCCGCCCTCAGCCGGTCCCTTCTCCTCTCTCTACTTTAATTCCTTTATCTATGACATAAATAAGGATGCAGGGTCACAAACTCGCACAGCCACAGGGACAAGGCAGACAAGCTAATTCAGTGTCTGGGTGGGCAGCACACGCCCCACCCAAGGATAGAGCCAAAAACCCCACTCCAGAGCGCTTGGGGTGGGTAAACATGTGAGCCCACAGCTGCTAGAGCTCCCAGTTTGCCATGAGAATCCAGAAATGTGGATGTTTTTATGCAAGATTTCTAGATTTCTTTTTCTACGTTTTTAAATGCTGGAAACTAATTCAAAAATTTTAAAATTCTACTTGATATTTAATATATAAAAGTCCATGAGTTCATAGTAATACTCAAAAAGAGAAAGCTCCCCCCCCTCCCAAATCATTTGTTCAAAGAGTTAGCTTTTATACCAACTCCTTATTTTGAAAATTGATAGTTAAAGGGAAAGAATCAAGCATTTGTCTGATCTTTCCTGTGGTAACTGTACTTCAGGGAAACCAAATAGCCCAGGTTTCTGGGTTTTTCTTTACAGATGAGTTCTAATGTGTATAAATGATGGCAGAAAATTACTTAACAATCTCCAATTAAATAACTGATTTCAGACAGTACTCATCAATGAATGCTAAAAATCTTGAAGTTAAAGGCAGATTCTTGGGGTACCAAATTATTAATCACAGATTTTTGTTGGTAGTGAGGGTAGAAAAGCAACTTTACAATGGATCAACCTTAGCATGAGAACCGTGAACCAATTAGGATAATTAGGATAATTGTAAAGTTGCTTTTCTACCCCAGTATATTAATGTCGTTATATAATAGCATTATATATATCTTATAATGGGTTTAAATACATTTAATAACATATTTTATTATACCTAATATAACCAAAATATTATAATTTCAATATACGATCAATGCAAAGTTGTTAATGAGATATTATACACTCTTTTTTTGGGTACTGTCTTTGAAATCCAGTGTGTATTTCACACTTACATCGCATCTTAAAATTTGGACTAGCCCCATTTCAAGTGCTCATTAGCCACATGTGGCCAGAGGCTACTGTACTAAACAGCACGATTTTAGACAAAAAGAGGCAGAACAGCTAAATGCAACGCGTGGACTGTATTTGGATTGCAGTTTGAACAAACCAATTGTTGGAAAACATTTTTAAGCCAATTGAGGGACTTGTAATATACTCAGGAATTATTATTCATTTTGTTAGAAGGGATAATAATGTTGTAGTTTTATAAGAATGTATTTTTGCTTTGTAGCGAGGCACACTGGAATATTTAAGAGTAAAGCATTACAGGGTCTGTAATTTAAAATACTTTTGCAAAACGACCACCTAACTCCACAAATATTAATAGCAAAATATTTATGATTATTAGGTCTAAGTGATGGATACATGTGGACTCTCAATTTAAGTGCTCTTTAAGGCTCTTTCCAGATGGAAAATTTTAGGATCCCAGCTGCATCTTCTGCCTCTCTGCATGGCATTGCGTAGACAGGGAGGAACACACACAGTAAGCGATGCACTCTAACAAGGCTCCTCTCTCCTCTGGAGGGAAGGCCTAGAAGAGCCTACAGTTCCGGGAGCCTTTTCACCCTGCCAGGCAGGGCTGTGGCTGAGCCATCAGCGCCCGGTGGAGGCAGGTCCCAGCCAGGCAGAGACAGAGAGGCGGGGCTCTCCAGGCACAAAGCACGTCACTTACCGGACTCAAGCAGGACGCATCCAGCACTGTCCTTCATTAGCACTAATGGAATTTCAAGGTCAACGACCAGCCATAAACATCAGCCCTAAATTAAGTGTATCTGAGGCTCCTTGCCCAGAGGATTTTTTTTTTTTCTCTTTTCTTAAAAGCCAAGTTGCTTGGGAGTTAGGAGAGTGTCAAAAATACAGTTAACCTTTCAAGATGAAAACATTATCAATTCTATTGATTTAGATCATAACTCTTCCTTCCACTTAACTCATCAAAAAGGATTGCCAATTTTAAAAATAATGTGTTTCTCAGTCTTATGGAGGTTCTTTTCCCCCTTCTTTTTTTTTCCCCTTTCTTCTTCTTTTTTTCCTTCTCTCTTTCTCCAGGCAACTTTTCTCTTAGCTTCTCTGGGGAAGCCTCAGACAGGGAGATTGACTGGGGTCTGGCTGGATTGCTGACAACACCAAAATGCCGCACACCTCACCCACGGTGCTTTGTATTATTAATAGCAGCGTCTCTGCCTGTCATTCCCCGCCCCCCTTCTGAACAGCTGGGAATATCCCTGCAATCCTTGTCATACAACATGACTAATATGTTCAGCTTCAGAGGTACAAAAGGAGACGGAAATTAATGAAGGGATCGCTAAATAGGAGTTTTTCTATCCCTCCAGTGGGATGATGAGTAACTAGGAACAGACAGCCACGAGCGTCAGTGCATAATAATCATCAGGTTTAGGGTCTGGGAGACTTGAGAGGAATCCCAAATCAACACCCTACCAAAGGTCAAGTGTACAGTGAGCTTCGGTCCCAGCACCAGAACTGACAGCAGTTCCTAGCCAAGCCTTCATTTCATCGCACCTTCAGACTCTCAACAGCTCCAAACCCATCCTGCTGTGCTGTGGTAGAGGCGTCCTGCCTTGGTCTCCACTTGCTTCCTTGCCTACTTCCGAATCTCTGTGTGGTACTGCAATGAGGAAAGAACTGGTCCCCTGATACAAACCCCAGGCAAAGCCCCTTATATGCTTTTTTATAGATACTCTACGCAGAAGAATTCTAATCAGAACTCTGAGCAAGGCACATCTCCTTGGTGCAGACAGTAATGACAATTTTTTACAAGACTCTGACTGTATTAAAGAAAGATGGCCACAGCCCTTCCTCCTCCTCCTGGGTTGCCAGTCTTCTCTCTGAAGCCAGGAGTCTGTTGTAATGTTTCCTGCTTCCCATCAAAAATGAAAATTTCAGTATTGCTTTTATGTCCATGTTATCTCTAGAACCATACACTCCAATTTGGAAGATTCTGGCATGTTAAAATCTAATTCCTCTTTGGAGAAGCCAAGGAAACCTTTGTAGCACTGTTGTGTAATTCTTTTTCCCCAGGCTGAAAAGGTTAGCTTTATCAAGCTAATACAATCTTCCCTCCTAGGACAGACTAACTCTGACTTTAAACAATCTGTGAATAAATAGCTCGGCCTTCCCCCAAGTCTCTTTTCCCTTCATCTCAGCTGAAGAATGAGAGAACACGGATTATCATTTTGATTACAAATATATTTCTATCTAGAGGAAGATCTACAAAGGGCTAAAGTCACCTCTATAAATTTAAACAGTCGCTAGTTAGCTCTGAAGAGTTAAATCCTTTCTCTCTCTCTCTTTTTTTAAACATCCTGGAGCTTCAAAGATGTTATATTAGACAGATGTCAAGTTGATATAATAAACAGCAATGCCAAATCTAATGAATTAAGGGAAAAGGGAACCACATGCTGAGACTTTCAGATGAAATCAGGTAATGACAGGGAAGAAAAATGAAGCCGCATTTAAAAACGGCTTGAGAGTCCAAAATTCAAGGTGTGGAGAGGCTCATAGCAGGAGAAATTTCAACTGTGCGCTGCATTCATCTTACATATCTATGCATTTCTGCCTGATGTTCTGACTTGGGGAAGGGGAAGATAAAATGAAATTTAAAGTGTCCCTGGGGCTAGCGAGACTTTGGTGCGGGAAGTTGGTATATCAGTTGTCACTGGGGGCCCCAGCCCTGCTGTCAACGACTGCACTAAGGTGAGGGTTTTTAGAAGGTATTTTATAAGAGGTTTGTGAACTCGATTTGTGTTTCTGACAACTTCCTTGCACTTGCCATTAATTATGCTCAGGTGCAAGAACTCGGCTCTCAGTGGTTTGGATCCGAGCACAGGCATGTGGCTCCGGTCTCCCTAAGCATCAGCGTGCAAGTACAGCCCTGGGACCCTGGACGAGGGATTGCTCTTCGTGAAGTTCTTTAGAAAAGGAGATGCTACGACCTCAGTGATGCATTCACTGTTATGCATGGATGATGAAGTTCTACTTTCTTTCTAGCTTAAAGAACCCTGGCTTTACTTTGTGCCTATTTCAGTTTTTCTCAAAAATTATCTGCAGACATGTCAACATCCTTCTTAAAAGTAAAAAAAAAAAGCCACCAGAACTACTTAGCAATACCTATCTAAATATAAAATGTTCATACCTCTTGCCCCAGACGTTCCACTTCTAGAGATTTTATCCTATAGATGTACTCACAGTAATGCACAAAGATACATGCAAAGGGATGTTTATTGCAGCCTTGTATTAGCAATACTAGAAAACAATTTAAATCTCTATCAATGATTACCCAGTAATCATGGTAAGCTGAATTCTACTGCATCTAACCAACAGGACACCATATGCTTTATTAAAAAGAGAATTGGGCCGGGCATGGTGGCTCACACCTACAATCCTAGCATTCTGCGAGGCCAAGGTGGGAGAACTGCTTGAGCTCAGGAGTTTGACACTAGCCTGAGCAAGAGCGAGACTCCTTTTCGACTAAAAATAGAAAAATTAGCCAGGTGTCATCGCTCAGGCCTATAGTCCTAGCTACTCGGGAAGCTGAGGCAGGAGGATCGCTTGAGCCAAGAAAGAAAATAAAAATAAAATAAAATAAAAACAAAAAAAAAAAAGAAAATTATGTTTTGAGATAGAAACATAGCTATGATATATTAAGTAAAACAGCAAACTTTAAAATGGTACACAGTCTGATTCCATTTGATCATGCATAGAAATTTCCCAGAAAGATACTGAAGCCTTTAATAATGGCTACTTCTGTGAGAGGAATATGGGAGGGGAAGGAACTTTTACATTAAATTAGGTAAGATGTGATTTTTTTTAAAAAAAAACAAAGATTATTAATTTGGTAATTAAAAACTAAAAATAATAAAAAGCCCCTTGCCTAACAAAGATAAAGTCACGTTAGCCTTTTTTTTCCAGATTAAACACCAAGGGCTTTAATTTTTCAACCCTAAGTATAATAATAAGTAGTAAAGATTATGTTTTGGAGCGGCATTTGTGATATAGTGGTGAGCAAAGATTATGTTTTGCATTTTACACATTTGTCATTTTAAGTCATTTCCTCATTGATAAAAAGAACATAAAAAAAGAACCTTCCTCTATACCAAATTTTGGTGATTTACATTAAATTTGATATTATTCAGTATGTTTCTTCTATTCTAGTACCTTTGAGAAGAGTTAATGTCAATATTTAGAACTAAGGTATTCAGAGGTGTTAAAATCAAATGAGGGTTTGGCCTCTGCTCCAAGGAAGTGATTGTTCTTTTTTTCTAGCAGGGATCTCTAAGTTGCCTGAACTCCCTACGTCTGTAACAATGACCTTCATTCTGGAGTGTAAAGGCTCACTGGATACCTGGTCCCCATTTGGGCAGAATTACAGAAGAAGACGTTAAGAAGCTACAAGGCATGGAAGTCAGCCCTGCCTTTGGGTAAGCTATGCATCCTCACTTGATTAACTTGGTTTTTATTTTGGGAGTCAAAGATTTTGGGAGATTTTTTTATTTTGGGAGTCAAAGCTTCTGACCCCTTCAAGGCAGCCCCCACAGGTGGCCAACTTCCTGCTCCAGGATGCCTCACATTTAAGGAATTGCAACAGCTTCACACACCAGAGCTAACTTTGCAGAGAGCAGGAGCAACAACGTAACTAGAGGCAGGAGGATAATCTCAGAATGAATTATTCACCAGTGAGACCATCGCGGTTGCAGGAAGGGAATACAGATGCCCGCTGCGGGGCTCTAGCTCCCCGTTTCCCTACTCAGCTGTAACGGATCTTTCCAGGCCCCCTGAACTGGTGTATTCACGTTCAGGGAGCTTCTGAGCTGCTCCAAACGGCTGCTTCTCTCTCCTTCTGGGTCAAGCTTGCTTCTCTGGGGGTGGGCGAACTTCTCTTCTGACTTTCAATTCTCTTTTTTACAAGCTGGTCTGTCTCCGCTTCTCTCTTTTTCTGGCTTATTTAAAACTGAGAGTCTCTCTGTTTGTTTTCTTTTTTTTTTAATATGGGAATCAGAAATACCATGCACTAAGCTTTATGGGCTGTACTCACTGGTATATGAGATATAAGCCATTGAATAAAAACCTGCAACGCATTACTCATTCATTCACGTATATCCTATAACAGGGGTCCTCAAACTTTTTAAACAGGGGGCCAGTTCACTGTCCCTCAGACCATTGGAGGGCTGGACTATAGTTTAAAAAAAACTATGAACAAATTCCTATGCACACTGCACATATCTTATTTTGAAGTAAAAAAACAAACAGGCAAAAACACCTGCATGTGGCCCTCGGGCCATAGTTTGAGGACACCTGCTATAGAATAACTGTTCTCAGTCTCACTAACGCGACACAGCGCTCTTGAGTTGGGGACTGGTTTAGAATCATGGCTAATCTGGCCCTGGAGTCCGAATGCTTGAGTTTAAATTTCAGGTCCTTGATTTAAAACTTTGGTATTTTTTTTCTCAAAATCTGTGCATTTGGACATCAGCTGTCACCTGACACGTGGAAGGAGAACTTCTATCCATGAGGACATTTCCTTGCACCTGATCTTGCAGAGAAAACAGATCTTATCCTCCCTCTGCTCTTCCCAGCCTTCTTGAAAACTCTCACAGTCCCACACTCCCCATGTTCCCAAACACCCCTCCCCCCTTCCCTCCCCCACTTCTCACAAGCTTCCACTCATGGCGCACGTGGGAGCTCAGCCATTCCCCTCACGTGCAAAACGAAGAGGGCAATTTTCTGTAGTAAAGATATATGGGACAAGCCAACCTCAAGTTCACATCCGTTAAAGCATTTCTCTGTTGGCAACATTTTTACAAGCCTCTCACAGCTATATGCTTAATTAAAATAAAAGGGTGATATACATCATTGCGCCAAATCCTTGCTGATATAGAGGAAGGAAGAGGAAAAAAAAATGAGTGCATTAGTTCTCTCTTATTAAAAGAGTTATTTCAGCATGACATCTCAAATAAAGACTAGCCATTAGCAAAATTAAAAATTAGGTGAAGTTGATTTTGGGAAATGAACACATTGGGTGCCCTCCTCCTGCCTCTGGCTGTGTCTCCTCCTATCCCAGCTCCAAGCGGCCTCCCTCCTGCCCCCCTCAGGGAGCATTCTTGATCTTCCAGTTCCCAAAACTGATTATCATAATGATGGAATGACAAGTAGAGGGAGAACAGTTTGTTTATATTTTCTGCCTCATACTTCCAATTAAGTAAGAACAAAATGGTTAACCTTTTCTGGGCACGTCCTGTAAGCCAGACACTGTTCTAAGCACTTTATACATAAAAGCTCGTCTAATTATTTAAATCAGTCTTAGGTGGTGTGGGGGAAGGACAGCAATATTCCTTAAACACCTGTCACAGTCTAAGTGCACGATGGCGGTTTTCTCTGTTAACCCTCGTATCGACCACGCAAGGTTACTGAAATGAACTCCATTTTGCAGATGAGCAGACTGAGGCTCGGAGAAGTAACTGGCCCCATGCTGCAGTGTTAGCAAGGAGCAAGGTTTCCAACTGAGGTCTTTCTCTTTGCAAATCCAATCCATCCTGTATAGAATACAAGAAGTGGGGGGTGGGGACTGTTGGGTGTAAAAGTCTGTAGAGGTGGACATGTGCATGGCGCATTTGGGGGGGGCGGGTGGAGGCTGATTACAATCAAGGGGTCCTGAAGGGGAAGAGAGAGAAAGGTCACCGAGGGGGGCTGGGTGCAACTACAGATGTCAGAGGCCTGGGGCAAGGGCCACGGGCTTCAGTTTGGAGGCAACGGGCAACCGTCAAGGATTTTGGGGCAGGCACAGGAGGATAGAGCTTCATGAAATCTGATCAGGCAGCAATGTATAAACTGATTATAAGGGAACTCAGTACACTGGTAAGAGGTCCGTTTGGCGTAAGACAAAGGGGCCCCAGCTAGGGCAGGGTACTGGGGTGAATGTGAAACTCTGGGTGCTGCTTGCTAAGGGAACTCTCATGTTTCAAATGCAGGAATGGAAGCGATGCTGAGAAATATTTTGAGATTCCTTTGATACTAGAACCTGTGCAGTGAAAGTCACACCATCTGAATTCAGGAAGTGAGTAGATATAGAGAGCAAGGATGCTTGCATCACGAGGTGTTGAGTAGCAGAGTCACCAGGCCTTGTTCTTAATTAGATGGGAGTGGGGGCGGGTAGGAAAAAAGGAGTCGGGGATGATTCCAGCCTGTCCCAGTTCCAGACTGGAACAATGACAGTGAATCCATCCTCAGAAGAGAAACATCTTGATTGGACGTGTTTTTGGGAAATGGTTTACTTTATCACTAGATGGAAGATAGAAAAATGAAGAACAAGCTGCCCCCCAGAACACTCTACAAGCCAGAGTCCTGGGTGTCAGTCTTAATGGTCTCTCTCCTTAATCCTTATGTCCAATCAGTCACCAATCTCCAGCATGTTCTATTTCCAAATATCTGTCTGATCCACTTCTCTCTACCTCCATGGGCAGCACCCTCCCCAAGCCACCACCCCCTCTTCTGGGCTGCTCGAGTCCCTGTGCTCCCTGCCCGTCACCATCCACCCTAAGTCACAGGGCTCTTGGACGAACACAGACATGATGAGGTAACCCCCTTCCTAGACACCTTTTAGAGGTTTCTCAGTCTGGGTCAAGCATCGGTAAACTACGGCCTGGGGGCCAAAGCCAGCCTGCTGCCTGAACCAAAGCTTCTACACCACAGGCACGCTCATGCTTTATGTGTTGTCTATGGTGCTTTTGCACTGCAGTAGCAGAACTGCGTGGTTGCAACAGAGCCTGCCCGGCTGGCTTGCAGAGCCTGTGATATTTGTCATCTGGCCCTTGACAGAACAGGTCTGACAATCACTGGACTAGACAAGTCCTTACCCTGGTCCACGAGGCCCTGTGTGATCTGACCCTGCCCACTTCTCCAGCCTCTCTCCACACCCCTTGCTCTTGTCACTTCAGTTGTACTGGCCAACTTCTGATCACTCATAGGTGCCACAGACACGGGCCTCAGTGGTCATGAGGCATGGCCTGTTCCATGTAATTCCGGGGCACAGACTTTTGGGATCTAGGGTACTCCTAGCCCCAGTCTTTGCCTAGCTCCCCCTTCCTTATCCTACTTCTCTCCCTCCTGCAGGGTAGGGTCTAGTACCTTCCATCTCTCTCATTCCTGCCCCCTTGAGCCCGCCTTTTAGGAGAGGGGCCCACACCACCAACTTACACTTCAGTTCAACTCAAGCAAGTACAATGAACATAGGAGCATCTGGGCTTTATTTCTAATTGAGAACATCGTCTTCTCTTTTAAAAAGCCTTTCAGAGATCAATCAGCAGGTGGGATGACTTTGCAGGGTGGAGGGGAAAAGGGACAATGCATCCCTGAGATGCCCAGCATAGAGGTAAGAGGTTGCCACCCCCATCACAGTGAAAATCAGCCCCAGTTTCAGATTCAGCCAATCGATATTTATGGAGCACTTTCTATGAGCCAGGAATGGTGCTAGGAACATTTGCTTGTTATTTTCTGTTGTCCTAAACCGTGTAAAACAGTCTGGGTTTGGCTGCAGGTAACAGAAGCCACGACAGGTAGTTAAAGCAGGATGTCCAACAATTTTGTAAGCATCTGTTGGTTTTGTAGCAAAAAAGCATTGGATGCTCACAAGCTTGCTGGATGGGCCGGAGGAACAGGTTCCAGGGTGCATCTCTGGGGGTGACTTGTAGGGACAACACTGCAGAACTGACCCATCAGGAGCTGCCACTGTGCACAAGCTGGGGGAGCAGGAAGCAGCTGCTGGTTCCAGAACCAGACCATTGTAGCTGCTATGTAGAGATTTGCAAGCTACACCCAGAGCCGTTGGCTCCAGAGCCACGCCATGGTCAACATCCGTGAGACAGATCCCCGGCCGGCCTCCTGTCTTCCCACCTAACTCAGTCCTGAATTCCAGTATCTGACAAGCACATCAGAAGGCAGATATTAAATCACACCCAGAACCTAGCTGCAGAGGAGTCTGGGAACTGTCGATTTTAGCTTTTCCATCTCTGCAGGACAGGAAGGTAGATGAGGAAGATGCTGGAGTGGATATTGAGTAAGGCAATCTGGAGTCTCTGCCTTGTAAAAAAAGAAATTGGGGTTGTCACCTTTATTTTATAGAAGCAGAAGCCGAGTTTGCACTCGGGGTGAAGCACTCAATCCCAAAGTCACGTCCAGGTTTGCCAACTCTAAGCCCCATTGCTTTTTCCAATAAAAGGAAAGAGAATGTCATTTGTTATATTCAAAGGCAGTAACAAGGGAGGCCTTGGTCCCCTTACTGCCAAAACGACACATTCCAGAGCTCAGCCAGCTGCTGGGAAACTGATTAAAAGCCAGTGGACCAGGGTCAGCCAGTGGACGTGGTTGGGAGGAGCCCTGGAGTCTCTCCTAGCTTTTACAGCATCTCGCCACCCCCGAAGTAACCTACCGAGGACATGCTTTCCTCCAGCAGGGTGCTCTGGGATAATGACGCTCTCCTCCGTGGTGCAGTGGCTCAGAGTTCAGGACAACCATAAAGTACGAGCTGTGGCTCCCACAGAGCAGGAAGGATGAGTCTGTCCACCCCACTGTGGGGGAAGGTGTAGACATGAGGCCCTGAGAAGGAGCTCGTGTCGCTAGGAGAAAGCCTGCATCTCCAATTGCGGGGACTGCACTTTTCGGGAGTAGACAGAGAATATTAATTATTTAGATAGTCATCGCCACTGCCTTGGCTCTGGGTCTCCTCGTGTCTCAACTGGACATCACAAAGCGAGCTCCCTGGCAGCCCCACTTTGCATTTCTCCCACCCAATTCATCTTTCCTACTGCTGGACCTACAAGTCTACTGCCTGGATCTGTGTTAAAGCCCTGCTTCGAAACCTTGTACCTTGTCATTGCTTAAAAGATAAGTCCCATTCAACAACAATAACAACACAACACGATAAAACACGGGTAAGGGATTTGGGTAGCCTTTTCGTCAGAGAAGATATACAAATGGCCAACAAACACACGCAAAGATGCTCAACATCACGAATCATTAGGGCGCTACAAATCAAAACCACAATGAGATATCCCCTCACATCCATTATGATGGCCACTCTAGAAAACCAGGAATTGACAAGTGTTGGCGAGGATGCGGAGAAATCAGAAACCTTGTGCACTGTTAGTGGGAATGTGAGATTGTGCCACTGCTATGGAAAAAAAGTTGAAAATGGGCCGGGTGTGGTGGCTCATGCCTGTAATCCTAGCACTTTGTGAAGCCAAGGGAGGAGGACTGCTTGAGCTCAAGAGTTTGAGACCAGCCTGAGCAAGAGTGAGACCCCTCATCTCTACAAAAAATAGAAAAACTAGCTGGGAGTTGTGATGTGTGTCTGTAGTCCCAGCTACTCAGGAGGCTGAGGCAAGAGGATCGTGTGAGCCCAGGAGTTTAAGGTTGCAGTGAGCTATGATGGTGCCATGGCACTCTGGCCCAGGAGACAGAGCAAGTCTCTGTCTCAAAAAAAAAAAAGTTAAAAATAGAATTGCCACATGATCTAGCAATTCCACCTCTGAGTATATATCCCCCAAAACTGAAAACCAGATCTGGAAGAGATATTTGTACATGCAAAGCAGCATTATTCACAACAGCCAAAGGGTGGAAGCAACCCAAGTATCCGTTGATGAATGGGTAAACAATGTGCAGTATACACATACAATGGAATATCACTGAGCCTTAAGAAGGAAGGAAATTCTGACACATGCTACAACATGCTACGATGCATGTAGAATATGGCGGATGTTATGCTAAGTGAAATGAACCAGTCACAAGATCAGTGCTGCATGATTCCACTTACATGAGGCACCTAGAACAGCCAAATTCACCAAGACAGAAAGGACAGTGGTGGTTGCCAGGGTCTGGGGGTGGGAGGGGATAGGGAGCTGTTGTTTGATGAACAGAGAGTTTCAGTTTTGCAAGATGAAGAGTTCTGGAGCTTGGTTGTACAACAATGTGAATATTCTTGATACTACTATACTATACACTTAAAGATATTTAAGATGGCAAATTTCATGCTATGTGTATTTACCATAATTAAAATAAAAGATAAGTCCAGGATACCTGGTATGGCATTCAATGCCTCAGACCCCTCCAACCTGCTCTTGGACCTTACCCCATGCTTCTTCCTGTGGTCGATCAGCTAGCCCGGCTGTTCCTAAAGCTCAGGGTGCCCGTTCAGGTCTCAGTCCCTCCAAGCTGCTCCTCATGGCAGGTGGAGCTCAATTGCATCACATATTTCCTTGACCATCAAGATTCAGCCTATCTTATCTACAAGAATGTCAGTGCTGTGACTCGGGGACATTAAATATTATTAAATACTGCAGGATGGAGTGCCTCTGATTCACCGACGACTGTGGCATGTTTAACACCCAGTTCAGATGTCATTTCCTTTTTCAAGCTTTTCTAAGCTGCCCTAGCAGAAGAGATCCTTCCTTTATCTGGTTTAGTTTGCACTTTTTGAACTGCCTGCACATCACCTATCACGTTGCATTACGGTTACCGTGGACGTGGCTATTTCTCACACCAGATGGAGACCCTCAAGCCAGGGCTCATCCAGTACTAACTGCTACCTTCCCAGCTCCCGGGACAGTGCTTGGCGAATAATAGGTGCTCAGTAAAGGTTTGCTTTGATGTGGCATTTTCCAAACCTTTATCATTTTTTTCACCTTCAAGATTTTTGTCATATTTACTTACATGCTTCCCTTTAAATGGGCATACATTTAAAAAATTATTTAAAGAAGAAAATATTATCAGTAAAATCAAGTGTTTAATGTGCTAGCTATTAAAGCTATTAAACTGAGTTTAATGTGCATTAAACTCTGAAACACATTAAATTAAATGAACAATAATTAAAAAGTTCTTCCATGTACTCCTACAGTTATGACTACCGCTCTTTGGAAAGTGCTGGTTTAAAGAGTCTTTTTGATTCCATGCTACTCTGGTGTTCCTCGAGGACCCCTGGTGAGGACTGGATTTGGGGCCAAGCCCTAACCAGGCAACAAAGGCTGCTGTACATGTCACCTCTGCCCACCTTACCTCCTTCCTTCCCTCCCTCTGCTTGGGAACCTGGCCCAGTGGGCTGGGGCTGCCTCCTTATGTATGTGCAAACCTTTCTAGAAGGTGGAAATGCCAAACATTTAAAAATCTCTCTAATGTTTGACCTGTCACATTCTCCCTTGGAGAATTAGAAAAATTGTTTAAAGCACTGAAACATATAGGAATGGCTCTAATTAATAATTTACATACTACTAAACACACTGACTGGCACACTACAAAAAATTTTTTTCCCTTGGGGACACAATGTTTTATTATGAAAATAGAATACAAACTTCGAAAACAAAACAATCCTTTCTAATTTAATGAAAATTTTGTGATTATTTTTTATTGTTTGCTGTGCATGAGTTACATGCAACTTGAAAATTAGTTCACACAGCTTCCAAGGTAAAGAGATGTGTGAGTTAAATATGCTTCACAAGGCCCCACGCTCAAAACTAGCATGAGTTAAATACAACTCACATGGCATTAATGTTTTAAAATAGCACTTTTAGAGCCAAAGTACGTTTACACTTTTCTCCCATCTTCTCTCTGTAACATCTCTGGAAGAAAGCTGGGAAATGGGCAGAATTTTACAGAAGGAGAAAGTAACTCAGGCTGAGATAACCCAAGCAGCTGCCCAGAGTCCCTGGGCCAGTCTGCCTCTAACTCTTGGCCTAAGACTCCATTAAGTTATACATGATAGGCCCAGACTTGAACAATCACAAACTATTTATTAAAATACTGAGCAATAATAATATGTTAAGAATGATGAATAACACTTGGTGAGCACCTGTTGCCAGGCACTGTTCTCAGAATCTATTCAATCCTCATAACAACCCTTTGAGTTAGGTACTCTAATTGTGTCCATTTCATAGATGAGGAAACCAAGGCTAGTAGAGATTGGGGCGCTTGCTCAAGGTTACACCAGCAAGTGCTTCCCAACTCTACCTTAAGCCACTGGACAAACCACTTGGCCTCCGAGTGTGAAGATGTTATTATTGCTGTTGTTATAATGACTACAGCTAACGTTTATTGAGGGCTTACTATATGCCGAACACTGTGGTAAGCATTTTATTTTACAAGACTTACATCACTTAATCACTATGACAATCCAGTGAATAGGTGCTATCATGGCCTTCATTTTACAAATGGGGAAACTGAGGCACGGAGTTGTTAACCAACCTCTCCATGGCTGTTGGTAACTACAGAGTAGCAGAGGCAGGATTCGAACCCAGGTATGCTCCGGAATTAAAGTCAGCAAGGGCCAGAGAAGAGCAGAAGGGGAGAGTAGATTCTGTACAACTGGAAATGAGACTGACTTCTTGCAGAGACAGCTGTCTCTGTCCGCTGGCAGCTCATTTATCTGAAGTCCACCTGAGACGTCTATCTGTACATGAACTCAGACAAATAAAACCCAGCACCGGTGGGGACGGGAAATGCAGGGACAACCGTGCATGTCATCCACGCCAGCTTTGGGCTGTAGCTGAAGGCAGCTGCCGTCGGATATATCCGGACGGCTGGGGCGCGGCATGGGCCACCTCCTTTATTCCGTGGGGGACCCTTCCTGGGGGACACACCTACCTGGGGGCCCGCCGTCTACACTTACAGAAGGCAGGCTTACAGGAGACCAGATAAGTTGACGGACCCACAGCACAAGTCGCTCCCCTGAGAGAGAAGTGAGCGAGGCCCTAGTCGGTGTCACACGGGCGAGGTGGCAGTGGGCAGAGGGGCCACCCGCGTCACTAAGGAGAAGCGAATGTACAGACGCCTGGGCATCTCCCCAGCTGAAACAGCACCTTCGGGAGGGAAGACTGGGAACGTAAGTGCCTTCGGTGGCTCTCGTCCCTTCTACCTTGGATGCCCTACACCCTATTTCTTTGCCTAAAGAAAAGATGGCTGGAAAGCGGGAGAACCATCCACTGGGTGACGGGCCCTCGGCGCGGAGGAAGGCAGACCTGCGTTAAATTTTCTCTATGCAGGAGTGCACGGGACATGGCTGTGCATTTAAGCAAACAGCAAAACGGGCAGACACGCTGGATGCTGAATGGTTCACCACCGGAGGCTCTGAGGTCAGGCAATCCGGCTTCCGGTCTGGACTCTGCCACTTCTAGCCGTGCGACTTTGAACAAGTGACTCCAACCTCTCACAGCCTAAGTTGCCTTATCTGCACAGAAGAGACAGTTCCTGCTGGACTGGAGGTGCTGGGAGGCTACGAGGAGGTAAAGCGTGGACAGCCCGGAGCTTAGCATCTGGCACGTAATAGATGCTCAATAAGTACAAACCCTTAGCACTGTACTGCTGTTGCTACGATTGATAAGGAAGGCTGGGGCACTGTACTCCTCTCCCTCACGTCTAAAAACAGAGCCCTGGAGGGGGTTGGCAGTGACACCTGTGGCTCGGTCCCCACGAGAAGTTAAGCTCCAGTTCTGGAAATTCTCACACCAGGAGTCCCCAAGAGGCCTGATCCACCCAGGACACTGAATCCCTCGTCCCGTTTCTTGCTGCCACCCACCATGAGTGATGTGTCTCGTGAACAAGGACCTGTAGGCACTGGGGCCAGCTGGAGAGGAAACATCCTATTCCAGAGGATAAATCCTGCAAATCCACAAGAGAACCTGCAGAACCTCCTGGAATCTCAGAGGTCTGACAATGCCACCGCCTCCCTCTGCAAGTGCCTTCTCCTGACCACCACTGACAACCAGCCCAGACCCAACGCGCCCAGGTCCCTGCCAGGGAAAACTCGGGGGACACTCTCTAATTGCCATATTGGCATTACCTGTGATTTGGCAGGAAGTAAACAAAGGCTTAGATCAATCTCCCCAAGGAAAGCCAGGGAAGCTACTAAAAGGTGCCTCAAAAAGAAAGACGACATTCAATTTCATCTCCCCTTTATCTTATGTTACCTTTGTGTGGAGTTCAGACTGCTCTGACCTGGGAATTATGGAAAAACAAAACAAAACAAAATCTGCAGGATGAGGGAGTTGGAATAACAAATGACGGACTGGCTGATCCATCCATTCATCCATCATGGAAATATTATTGTGCATCTTTACGTGCCAGACACTGTGTAAGGATCTCGGGTACAAGGAGTGAGCAAGGTAAAGACGTGGTCCCTGGCAACAGAGCCTAAGGCTGAAGCGGGGGAGTAGCCTTTTCCTCCCCTGCCTGCCCTTCCACAAAAATCTCAAGTCCGAAGTCCAGAGCTCTGCTCGACGTTCCCTTGGGGAAGGAAAGGGACAGCATGTTCCGAGCACATAGTAGGGAGATGGGACCTAGGCCAGGTGCAGTGGCGGCCACTATATGGTCAGGCAGTCTCGTGGCCTCAGACCCAGCCTCCTGGCTTCAGTCACTCTGTACCTACATTGTGCTGAGTGTCCGCACATAACCCGGTGACTCGAGGCAGGTAGGTTTACGGGAAGAGTGTCGACTGCACAAGGCACTATGCAGGAAGAACTGCCCAGGACACTGTGGTCTGAGATGAGTCCTGGAGGGTCCCTTTGCAATATCTGCTTTAATAGTGACCCAAGAGCTGAAGCCAGACCTTAACAATGCTCCTTGACACTTCTACTCCGAGTGACAGAACTGCGGGGGAATGGATCCCGCCTCCCTTGGTAGTGAACTCCACCTGCCTGCCAGGCCTGTAGCCATCACAACGTTTCGAATGGGATGGGGGTGACTGGGAGTTTCAAATATGACATGATCAGGACATGGTTTATCACCGAGAACCGTAGGTTCTCCGAAATCAGGGAGGCTGTGTGCTGCAGGGGGTGTGGCTGCCACATGCCAGGTGCTCCCTGCTTGGATCATGTCCCCTCATTCAGCCCCAAATCCCAACCCCTACCCTATTCCTGACTCTTTTCTTTTTGGTGGAAGGCACGCACCATGTATTCCAAGTCATTGTTCTGGACCAGTTAAGAAAGAGAGAGGAGGGAAGAGGAAGACAAGACCCATATATATGGGCGTCTTCTCTGTAGCTTCTCTCTCTTTTCCTGGGCCCCCAAGGAGGCAGAAGAATAGGAGGAACAGTATATCCTGCTTTCTTGCTTTGCAAACTATCTCACAGACGGCAAAGCCCTAGTGCACTCACCTCAACAATCCATCAACACGTAGAAGGTAGATAAGCAACTGCCCAGGGACACCCCGGGAGGCAGCTTTGTGGGTGGCCAACGAATTTGGAAGGAAATCGACCTGGGCTCAGATCCTAGCAACGCCCCATCCCAGCTGCGTGACCGGAGCCCAATTCTTACCTTCATAGTCTGTTTCCATATTTGTTGAACGGGGAAGCCTGCCCTATAGCGCTGTTGTGGGAATGAAGGCATGACAAGCACATCTAAACCACAGCAGGCGCGGAAAGACTGCAGCAGCCCAGGCTACAATTTGAGTAGCGCCCCCTAGAGTCGAACACTGAAACATGCATAGCGTGATGTTGTTATGCCTGGCCCATAGAATGAGCTCGATCAATAGCAGCGATTATTGTTAGACTCAGTCCTCATCTTTGGAAGCATAAACTATAACTTAGCCTTCCACCTGAATAATACCGGCGAGCATACCGGGCTAAGAAAGAAATGCCAGCTTGTAGAGATGAACATTTGCCATCCATGGTTAAAGAGAACCTCGAGGCACAGGCATAAACAAAGATGCGCAACGGGTGGTTACGTAGAAAAATGCAGCTGAGGTTGAGGGCATATAATAACCATTAGCACATTAGAAAGAACTTTCCAGTCCACTAAGGTTTTCTGATCAGCATCTCTGCTAATTCTTACAACAGCCAGAGGAAGTGAGAATCATGATTCCCTTTTCCAGGGATGAGGAAACTGAGGCTCCAAAGAGCTGGCACCTTCTCCTAAAAGCATCGTTAGTAAGTACTACAGTGAGAACTCAAGTCTAGGATCTCTGGCTCCAAACCATGGATGTGGGTAAAGAGTTGGAGAGAAAATAAGGATAATCTAGGACCGGGTGCCGTGGGGGTCATCAAAGGCCAAACAGGAAAGTCTGGATTTTATGGAGTAAGCAAAAAAGGGAAGGAAGGTCTTTCAGCAGAAAGGCAATGTGATAACAGAGATGACATAAGAGGGTGAACCTGGCTGGGAAGGGCTGAGGGCCGTGTGGAGTGGGGGAGCCTTTTGCTCTAACAGGCAGCATTGGCTCCGGGGTGGTGACACATGCTCGCAGTGTTCCTTAGGGAGTGATGGGCTCGACTCACCTCCTGGAAGCCCACCAGGACTCCAGCTTGGTTGTCCTCTAAAGAGATCCATTTGCCAAAGTGGGCGAGCCCTGGCCAACAGCACGGTAACAATCACCAGCCAACAGCTCCCCAAAGGAATCATTTGCCTACTGGAAGGTTCTGCTGGAGGGAAGAGACTGGAGAGCTGAACAGACTGATAATTTTGAGCTACCCCAGCCTGCCTTCCTTCCCTGCTGGCTGTGATTCTACTTCAATAGCCAGTCTTTAAATGATCCACTCCACGACTCACATTTTCTCTGCAGGGAGTGAAACTACAGGAGAGAAATAGCTAATTCATTCACTCATTCATTCATTCGGCTAATAACTATTGGCCCCATGGTGGGAAGAAACAGAGGTCAACGTGCCTTGGGGAGGTGCCAGGCTGACACCATGCTGAGAGGACCAGGGAGGTGTGAGCCTGCAGGAGCTCACAGGATCGGGACAGGCTTCCTACTAGAACGGCAGTCGGGTTCGATCCCGATCCCGAAAGAAGCGCAAAGTCAGCCTGAGAGACTGGGAAAGAGTGTTTTAGGAAGGCAGAGAGCCTGTGCCAAGCCCTGCAGGCAAGAGAGAGCCCGTTTGGGGAAGTAAAACAACATCACCATCAATAAAAAATGGCTTTTCCTGAGTACTTCTCGTGGGCCAGGCACTATCTTCAATGCTTCATGTACATCATCTCATATATCTTTGAAAACAAAACAACAAAAAATAACAACTCCGTAAAGTAGGTGCTGCCCTCATTTTTTAGATGAGAAGTTGAAACTAATTTGCCCAAGGGCATACACTAAAATGAGGTGCTATTGGGATTCGGACTCTAGTCATCTCTCTCCAGGTCCCCAAATTAGAGCCAGTATACTGTGCATTGAGAGCCTGTCTGGCCACACCGCCTCCAGGAAGCCCTCCCTGACTTTATCAGCCTGCAGGGATGATCTGCTCTGCCCTTCTGGGTGTCTCTGAATTTCATCTTATCTCTAAAACCAGAGAGTGCCTTCCTCAATGTCTACTGTTTCAGTGTGTTCATTCATTCTTTTGCTTTATTCCCCTACAGCACCTCCGTGAGTATTTGTTGTCCGACTGTTTTATGTCGCGGTGCTATACTGATGAAATGATCTTTTCAAATGGAAAAGCCTGTTGGGTCTGTACACACCTCCAACTCCCGGCTAGAGGGAAGTCTGAATGCATTTCAGGTTTCACGGTGTTTTCATAAAAGGGCCGTGCAGGATTGCAGCGAACAGCGAGAAAAGACACTTCAGCACAAATCGTGACACTCTGTTCTGAGCTCCCGGGGCCCTGGAGAAATTCGGAAGAATCCCATCACAGCGCTCACAGACAACTGCGGCATGGTTTCTTTGAGAAACATCCTTTGTATGTGTGTCTGATCTTTGCTTAAAGAATATTCTTTCCAAGATGGCAAACATTAAAGAAACAAATCTGTTTATATTTGTCTGGCCACTGAAAAAAAAAGATGCATCCGACTGAAAGCAAATTTCAGACAATGAAATGAACCTGGCCTACAAAACAAAGGCTCTGGAATCCCATAATTGTAATTAGTTTTCCCTACACAATTAGGGATGCTAGCCTAGGGAGGACCGCATGGAAGCAAAATCAGTGAAACGGAGCAACGAGATTCTAACCAAAGCTGCCTCGTGGCATTAAGGTGCTTGGATCTCAGTACTTGTGGATTGGAAATCAACACCCAGTTAGGCCAAGACCAAACACTGGGACGGCTCATTCACAGGCCCTTCCAGGTCCACAGCTCTTCCCTCAAAGCAAGTGGTCACGGAAAGACCTCCCAAGACGCAGTGTCCACCAGAAAGAATGAATCTCCCCAGAAGGGATAACGTCAACTCTATGAGCAGCTGACATAATGCTGGGATGACAAGCAGCCCAGCTTCCCATGTCCCATGACTTCCTGTAACGCGCTGTCCCCAGGTTGGGAGCCATGCTGACCCTGATCCCAGAGGATGCAGGGTGCTGTTCAGCTAAGGGAGGGGCACTGGAATCATTCGGTCATTTAGTCAATCAACATATATTTACTGAGCACCTACTAGGTGCTTGTTCCATGCTAGGCATTGGGGCTACAGTGATCAGAATTGAAATGGAATCCCTGTACTCCTGGAGCTTCCAGTTTGGGGACGAAACTTAGAGATTAAGCAACTACACAAGTAGTTATTGAATTATAACTGGGCTTAGTGAGATGAAAGTGAGTTTATCACAAGTGGTGGTGTATAGGGGGGGCAAAGGTGCAGTCAGGGAAGGCTTCCTGGAGGAAGTGACACCTGAGCTGGGGTTTGAAGAACGAGGACTCAACCAGGCAGAGTTGGAGGGAAAAGCCCACACAAGGTCTTGGTGTAAGAAGGAGTCCAGCGTGCAGGAGGGGCCGGGAGAAGATCAGTGCGTCTGGAGCACAGAGGCCACGGGGCAAGCGTGCTGATGACACTGGGGCCAAATCCCCCAGGGCCATGTGGGCCACGAGGGAGGATTGTCATTTGTACCCTAAGAGAAAGGGAAAACCATTGAAGTGCTGTAAAGAGGAGCAGGAGGGATGAGGCCTGCGTTTTGGAAGAGGACACCCACTCTGGATTTGGACAGGGAGAAGAACACGAGGAGAGGTCACTGGGGAGGTCGCAGTCCAGGCAAAGGGTGGTGGCAGCCTGGCCTCGGAGGGTGGCAGTGGGGAGAGAGGAGGTTGCCTGAGTGTCCCTTTAGGAGGTATAGACTGACACGGGGTTGGGGTAAGGGGCAGGTGTATCCAGATGGTATCAACCTTGTGCAGCGGAATGGGAGATCAAAGCATTTTCAGAGCCTGGGACACTGGAGGGTACTGGGACTGGGGCGAAGATCCCAGATCGGCCACTCACTAGTTGCGTGACCTTCAATGAATCGAGTAGCTCTCTGTGCACCTCAGTTTTCTTTTCTGAATAATGGGAATAATAACAGCTCTCTCTCTCTCTCTCTCTTTTTTTTTTAAAGAATTAGAAGAAAGAATGGTGTCTAGCACAGTGCCTGTCATAGAAAAGATTCTAATAAATGATAGCGGTTACCATCATTAGTATTTTCTTTCCCAAAGCAAATGCTCAGATTCACGTTAGAGCTTCTGATCAGAAACACCTGAGCTGGAACTTGTGACATGCGGGACGTCAGCCTACAACGTAGTCATAAATCTAGGGCCTTCAACCACATGGTAGATGCTGCAGAGCTACGTATTTATTACATCCTTTTCCCCCCCAAATATGGCAATAAATCTTGTTCTAACATACCAATATATCATGACAATTTTCTGACAAGTGGGAGTAAACTACTTGGAGGAAGGGTGAACTTCTTCTAACACATAAAATTGCTATGGTCTATCTGTGATGGGAGGATATGAGATAAAGAACATACTATGGCTAAGTACTAGGCAAATAAGTACTCCCCACCCCCCCAAAAAAAATCCTACCAGCATTTAACCACTATTACATGGGTGGATTTTAACAGTATGGATGGATCGCTAACTTTTATAGAGGAAGTTTGATTCTAACACTGGACATCGGTGTGGGAGAGGAAGGGGCATTTCAGCAGGACTAGGTAAGACACGTATGTAACATGCTAGCATACTGCCTGGTACCTAGAAAGTGACGCGTACACAGTTGCTCCACCGTGCTGCTGCGGTGGCAGGTAATGACGATGTTGTTGTGTTCTAGAACAAGCCTTGGTACAGGGGTGCTGTCATTTAGAAGAATCCTTTCGTGGTATTTAGACAGTATATTCAACTTTCATCCCCCTTCCCTCTGCCTCGTCCCTTTCTCTATGCAGTAAGAGTAGAAGGAACCAGTCTACCCCGATTGATTTGGAAGACAGAGATATTTGTTCAAAATGGCAGACATGACATAGCTACCAATCCACTGCATGACAACGACATGGAAAAATGTCATCACTGGGTGTATACAGTCCTGTAGGCAACACAGAAATGGGCGCCTAGGGGGAAATGTACAAGGTTCTGGAAATCCAGAATAAAGGAGAACTCGAAGTAGACAAAGCAGCAGCAGACCAGAGACAGGCACCTGGGCAACCAGAGCAGACTGGCTGCGGGTGAGGACTGTGGTGGATGAGGAGGGAGGTGTACAGGCACCACTGCTGTGCCGGGGCACTTGTTCCCACAGTGTCACTGGGCGCTGACTCACTATGTTCAATCAGGAAGGGGTGTGGATGTGTTCCTGCTTCAGGAACTCTGGCTACAGTTGCTGTCTGCTGAGCATAAAACATCCCAGGAATACAATAAAGCTTTTGGATTCTCACGCTTCAGAAATTTGGAATGTTTGCTAATTCAGAAAGCCTTAAGATGCCCCAAGTAGATTCCATGAAGGAAGGCTTGGCTAAACAATTCGAGAATGCAAACAAGACAAAGGGAGACTGAAGTTGCTAAAAAGAAATCAAGTATTGCAAACATATTCAACAACTTCAAGAGCTTTCTTTCTATAAAATGAGCTTCCTTAAGCATCTATTTGCCAAAACTTGATTTTCGGATGTATACAACTTTAAGGTGTAGTGAAATGGATGTTTTTCATAAATGTTCTATAATCAAGACTTTCCATGAATGCACCTTATCTACTTTGATGCAAGACGCTTTGGTACACAAAATGGAAAGTAACATTTAAGACCATGTTTTTTGCTATTAGTATTATTATCCGTGTCTTAATCATGATAGCAGTGGTTACCATTTACTAGGCACTTTCCATGTGCCTTGCACTATGTTAAAGATTTTTTCAGGCAGGGCACGGTGGCTCACATCTGTAATCCTAGCACTTTGGGACGCCAAGGCAGGAGGATCACTTGAGGCTAGTTTGAGACCAGCCTGAGCAATATAGCAAGACCCCATCTCTATAAAAAAAATAGAAAAATTAGCTGGGCATGGTGGCACATGCCTGTAGTCCCAGGTACTCGGGAGGCTGAGGCAGGAGGATAGCTTAAGCCCAGAAGTTTGAGGTTGCTGTGAGGTATGATGACACTACTGCACTCAAGCCCTGAGACCCTGTCTCAAAAACAGAAAGAATAACAAAAAGATTTTTAATACGTTACTTAATTTAATCCTATTATCTTATTTTTATCCCTGTTTTAAAAACAAGCAAAGTGAGGTTAGAGGTTAAGTTATGTAGCCATGGTGACCCAGTTAGTAAGTGGCAGAGCTGGGATTTGAACTGGAATGGGCTAACTCTAGGGCCCAAGTTCTCAGCAGACGGCAATACAGTGGGGGAGGATACAAGATAAATAATAATGTCACTCAATAAATGATAAGTGTCAAATGAGATGCAGGTGATAAATGCTAACAGAGGGTAATAGCCTTGGTAAGTGCCACTGGCTGGTTTGGTAATAACAGGTTTGCTCTGTTCAAGTCTTCATCTTGAAAAAGTATGATAGCAGCCCAGGGCTTAAGAACAAGAACACTTAAATGATGGACCATTTCTGAATGGTGCGTCTATAGTTTGTCATATCGAATGCCAGATGTCACCAGTCCTTTGTGCTGAGTGGTGAGTCCAGAGAAAGAAGGTGATTCCCCACAGCTGCAAATCAACAGTTAATGTGATTTATTATATTCAGGTAACATCACTGAGAGCAAAGAAGGAAAAAAGAAAAAAGAAAAAAACACCAAATATCCTACACACATAAAGTTAAAAAGTATCATTATCATCTGTTAAGAAAACAAAACAAAACATTGCAAGCAACTAGAGTCTTCAGGTTCTTTTACAGCCTGGCCAATCTTGCAAATACCAACCATCCTATTAAAGGTATCAACGAGACGAGGGTGATTTAGGCCCAACCTGAAGATGTGAAATAAACTACTAGGCAGGTTGCATTAAATCAATCCTGAAATGAATCTTCCAGATATCAAATCTGGGCTTTTCAGGACAGTTTTATTTGCTAATATGCCTAATAAATTGAAAGCTGCCAGTGTTGTCATGAGATGTATACGTTGAAAAGTGTAACTGATGTGAAAATGCCAGTCTGCAGCAACCAGACGTGGAGAAGGACAGGGCTGGGAGGAGGGTGTGCACCGTGTTGAAGAGGAGCTCTGGCTGGCCTGTCTGTGTGTCCAGACGGAACCACCCAGGGTCCCCCAGGACTGCTGTCATCCCGGGTGAGTTACAGGGGCAAGGGAACGCAAGACTCTCATGTAAAGGCAAACCAGCCCACAGGGCTTGGACAATCAAGCCCTAGTCAGTTTTAACTTTTGGAAATCTTTAAAAGACAATGTTCTTATTTTAGCCTGTAGTTTGTCTGCTTATTTGTTTCTCATTATTTTGGTTTAAGGCCTCTTAAGTCACCAAGAATTTGTCTAAAATCTAATTTTCTTCTTCTTTTTCTGGGCTC
This sequence comes from Mirza zaza, assembly GCA_008750895.1. Taxonomy (NCBI): domain Eukaryota; kingdom Metazoa; phylum Chordata; class Mammalia; order Primates; family Cheirogaleidae; genus Mirza; species Mirza zaza. Next base: position 73,426 of record VSMD01106131.1, read on the forward strand.
CCACAAAGTTTGGGATTGATGTCTTTCTTGTCTCTCATCTCTACCCAGTTTTCTATTGAATCCTAATGGGTCAGTGCCTGAAATCAAAGACATTAGCCCCATCCCTCTCGCAGTAGGAAGGATAACAGAGTGGAAGTCAGAGCTGGGTTCAAAATCTGGCTCTGCACACTTCCTAGGTTAGGCCATTTCATCGTTCCCAGAATCCCTTTTCTTTGCTAATAGGTATAAAACTTGCTATTTCACAGGTTTGTAAAAACCAGCATTAAATGAAACATTTTTTTATAAAGTGCTTAGCAAAGTGCCTGGCATATAGTAAGTACTCAATGAACTCAGATTGGTATTATCTCTGTACTTTACCTAAGTACTAAAGAACAGTAAAGTATATAGTTCTTCTTATCATACATTGAGGGTTCAAGACTTGTTTCTAAGTGGAGAAACCAAAATTCAGTCTCTGGCTTGACTCTGTTAGGTAGCTGAGTGAAGAATTTAAAATTTTCGTGTTAAGGTTCTTACTGATTCTGACAAAAGGCTCATAGAAAGGGTACAGAATTTGGAGTTGGACAAGTTGAAGGTCAAGTTGCCATGTCTATTTGAATGGGGTATGGAGCACCCCTGAATGTAACTTTCCTCATCTGTGCAATGGTGATAATGGTGTTTGTCAGGATCAGATAAGATTATTTATATAAAAGAGCCTGCAAATTGTCAAGCTTTGGACCAACTTGTGACATCTTTTAGCACCTAGCACTAGGCCTGGTACCTAGCCAATTGAGAGGCTGTCACATCTCATCATTCTCAGCATAAGCGGTTTGTTTCGAATGGGAGGAACAGGCCCAGCTTAGTCTCCAGGGAGATCACATGACTCAGGCCTGACCAATCTGATTAGTGCATATATGCCCCAGCAGCAGTGATTGGCTCATGGATGGGCACATGACCTAGCCAGGCCCAATAAGAATAAGTTCCAGAACTTTTACAGGAACTATTAGAATAAACAGGTTTGTTTTTTTTTTTCACCTGTACATATGCTATTTTTAATTTCTTAAAATGCCAATTGAGTTTTTCCCAAAGAATTTTAGTTCTTAAAAATGATACCTGTGTATAAATGTTCTCTTATTCAGAATAGGCTCCAAGACATGAACAGCAAAATCAGACATTAATAGTAGCACATCATGTTAGTACCGTACAAAACCACCACAAATTTAGGCACTTTATCAAAGAAAAATGCTTAGAAATAAATGAGGTTATTGAGTCTTCTGCCACACCTCAAGGGACCACAGCTGATTCTCTATATACCCTAAAACCGTCACATTGAATGGAACCTATGAACCTTTGATACCAGCATTACTCTTTCCTAAATAAGGAAACAAAACAGGTTTTATTGACCACATAAAACCTGACAGGCACACGAAAAGTTCTCTTCAACTGATGAGTGCAATTCAAGTCAAAGAAGTTCGAAGTTAACTACTCAAGATTTCCAAGTGATACTATTTTTTGTTCTTCTCTGTCTACAGAGATTTGGACTTACACACCCTGGCTGCCTGGTTATATATATTTTTATATATATTTAGGTATCAGAGCTCTCGGCAGGGCTACCAGAGCATGTCCTACCCTCCACACCCATGAAAATGTTTGTGGCAGAAGAGTCCGATTCAATTAACTGTTTTAAAAACTTGTCTGATTAGAATCTGCTATCCTTTTAGTTAACAGAAAGTAAAAAGCACGACACAGCAGGTCCCCGGTCAGAGCGTGGAGGAAGGGCATGGAACCTCAGTAGCGCCCACGACTCTCCAGGTTTCAATGGGAAAAAGCAACGCGGTCCAGTATGGCGTTTCCATAGTAAACATGAATTTGTCAGTATCTGACATTACTAGATAGAAAACCTCTGTCTTCTTATTTGAAGGCTTTTAAATACTAATTCTCGTACTGACAATGTGATAGACCATTTCAAGAAGAAACTAGAATGTCACTCCGTGTGTGGTTTCCTGTGCCCACCCCCGCCCGAGCCCGGCAGGGGGGGCTCCATGTCGTGAGTCCCTAATGACATTGTGAAGCACCATGCTGTGCCCATTGCAGCATGTCTGCATGTCCCCATTCTGCTCCCAGCACGATTGTCTTCCTTGGAAGCCTGAGGTTTCGGATCTCCTTCCTTCCTTCTTTTGGCCCTTGTCTTGCTTTGTTTTATTTTTCTCTTTGCTTCCTCCTCCTTTGCCAGGGTACACCTGTCCCTCCAGAGTGACATCAGCATACCTGTCTTGACTGACCAGAAAGTCCTTGATCTCCCAGGTGTAGCCCCCAACATGCAGCATGAAGATGGCCCGGTCTGATCACACGCTGAACCTCTGGACGTCCTGGTTGGCACTGAACAGACTGCCCTGCCTGGTGATCTCCTCCGTCTCCCTGTCGGTGGGGCTTCCCGACATGGTGACAAACATCATGAGTGTCTTCCCTTTCTTCGTCATTTGCAACATGCTTTCAGGCTTGCCCGAGTCTATCTTTGAGAAGTCGACGGGCGCAGGGGTCTCCTGTGCTCTGGAAGTTCTCCTTCTTATGTCGTCATCTTGCTCCCACTGTTCCAGAAGCCCCGCCATGTCCAAGTCATTGTAGTCGTGAACGTCCTTCTTCTTCTTCTGGGGTGGGGGGCCAGACTCGCCAGGTGTCGTGGCCGGGCCCTTGGCCACACAGGCCCCACGTGGCGACAGCAGCAGGTCGGAGGCGCAGAGCAGCAGCCTAAGCAGCTTTTTTTTTTTTTTTGTCCTGCCAAACTCCATGCTGAATAGGTTAAGTATGAAAATGCTGGGCACCACCATGAAGAAAAAGTTCCAATGACATTATTGAGCTGCTTGATCCAGCCTTGCCTGAAGCCCTTGCATTTTTAGTTTTATGAGCCAATATGTTTTCTTTTCTTTTTTTTTAGAGCCATTTTGAATTAGGGTTCTATTATTTGCAAAAGAGACTCTTGACTACACTTCTTCAACAGTTGATATTGTTTGTTTTTAACTTTGATCTATAAGCTACATGTTAAGGAGTAAACATTTATACAAAATGGATCTATGTGCATTTCTTTTTGAGGAAGAGGGGAAAGACAGAATCATTGGTCTGCAGCAATCTAGATTTCTGCTTATACACATCCTCTTTTTGGGCAAACTAGCTTCTGCTCTAATCTTTACTGTAATTGTACTCTGAATGTATTCATTTACTAAATCGAAAACCTTTTAAATCATTCCACATTCTCCCTGACTTTCCGTGGGAATCTTGAATTGCTGACTACCAAATGGGAGCATAAAGATGACATTAGACATAGAGGGACTTGCTGGCTGGTCTGGTTGTGCCTTTCAAGGCCTCTGGAGTTTATGGGGTCACCAGAGCCTAGGATCAGAATGGTAAATAGATAGCATCTTGCCAGCCAATTCTCCATTCTTGGTGGTGGTTGTTTGGAGGTTTGTTTTGAGATATATTAGAAGTCCAAGCCCAGGCTAAGTAGAAAAGTGAGTTATGAGCCATTAACAATATCTGATGTGGGTTAGGATAGTGATCCCCAATCTTTTTGGCATCAGGGACCGTTTTCATGGAAGATAACTTTTCCACAGACCAGGAAGGGGTGGGGGATGCTTTCAGGATGATTTAAGCTCATTACACTATCAGGCACTTTATTTCTATTATTATTACATTGTAATATGTAATAAAATAATTACACAACTCATCATAGATTGGGGACTCCTGGGCTAGGAAGAGGAAGTGGAGGCACTGCTGATCCTAACAGACATCTAGGGCTCAGATTTTTCTGCTTAGACTTGTAGTTCTTACTAGTTTACCCAGAGGGAGTTTGGGGCCCGAGAAAGTTAAGTCATGCTAAGTGAAATTATAGGAGATTAGCTGGTACTTTACATCTTTCCACTGATCCTATTACATGTCCCTAATTCCACATCTTCAAAAGGAGCTTGGGCATTTATTCTAGAAAAGTGAAATGATGTTCAATTTCCCTAAACCAGAACAAACTCTAGTGAATAGACCAGAAGTAGAGTTTGGGTTTGATTCCCAAAGAAGAGATCCATGATGTTTTCTGCATGTAAAATTTTCCTGAGCTCAAGAAGAAGGAGAAAAAAAGTATTTGGCAACTAAATGAATTGTCCAAAACTGATAGCTGATACAATTCTCATGGCAAATAGAGAAAGAAAACAGATATCAGCTAGCTTGGGTAATCCAAATAGTAAGCTGCCCTGAGCGGAACACATACTTTATGTTTAAAATGCATGCATAAACCGAGTTCACGTGTTACAGAATGCTAGGCTAGGATTAACAGATCTAAGCAGTAACCTCAGTTCGGGGACTACTTGGCTGGGTGACCATGAATTAGTCTCCCCGAGTCTCAGTTTCATTATCTGTAAAATCATTATAATAAAGCCTATTTATCCCACAGCATTGCTGTGTGGGTCAAATGAGAAATGCTAAAGTGCTTTGTAAATCTAGGACGCATTATGCAAATGCAAGGTATTATATGGGCACACACTCGCTATATGTGCACATACACACAGTTCATGAATAATACATGAGCTCCCTGTGTCTCAGATCCATTTTGATCAATAATCTCACCTCCATGCTCACACAGAACATTAGGGACAAACATCTTGGATTAGTGCTTTGACAATAACAACAATGGCATTGAAGAATAGTGTTGGAAAAAGGAAAACAAACAGGAAACTGCTGACAGTTGCTTTAAGCCACAAACTCTATCTGAACAAAACTCCTTGGCGAATCCCTAAGCAGTAATTCAATAAACAAAGCCATTCACTCCGTTTTACTCCCCCAGTCCTTGGTGGCCCAGCAGCACACATTCTGAAGGTTCACTTTGTTATGCACAGTCCCCCATCCCAGGACTAATCTTTTTATAATGAACTTAATCCAGTTAGAACTCCCTAGAACGGCCACATGTCAAAGTAATTGGATAACGGCCTGAGATTTCATAATTATTCCTACTCCTCCAGCAGAGCTGGTTTGAATCTGCCCACCCCTCCAACCCCCGACAGCCCTTCCCAGAGACAGAGCTAACGCCAAGGAGCTCCAAGGAGCCCTGTCTTGCGGGGCAGGGTGTTAGCAGCAGAGAACTGAGAGAGAGAGGGGAGAGAGGTAGGGAGTCCGCTGCTCCTGGTAGACAATCTGTCTCTCTTAATAGGCTGCTCCTTGCAATAAAGAAATGCAGACTCCTGAAGGCGTAGGTGTCTCTGCACCGTGGGGAAGAACAATTAACCCAGTTGAGAAAATGGTTTCGAACAATTTTGCAGCTGCTCGGGCACTGCTTCCCTCCTCATTTTCCAATCTACCTCCCCCCCGCCCCCAACCCTTGAAAGAATGCCATACGCGCCTCTCTTGTCTCTATTACCCTGCAGCAAAGACACAATGCCTCTGCCTAGCCCCAAAAAATGCTCTGGAAGAGGAAGTCTGGGTTGAGTCAGTGATTACGGAATTAAGATACCAAAAGTGTTCCTTAAAGACAGAAAATCAAATGCACAATAAAACTCAAAGGGTGCCTTCCACCTCCCAGTTAGTTCCGCCCATGGGTGGAAATCATTAGCGAGTCCGGGCTTGCCACCCCCTGAGCTATTTTGTATGGGGACTTGATGGCTCTTCAGTGTCAAATTGGCCTCTCACTTGTATCCCCAACTCACTCAGAGGGGAGAGGGTGGCCCGGTTTAATAAACCCAGGTCAGCGGTGAGAAGGGGCTGCCCTTCCAATTGTCTATGAGTGTTTCAGAACCCCAGCTGGGACTGACCTGGGATATCCGGGGAAAGAAGGAAGGAGGGAAGAAGAGGCCCCAGGGTGGCACCTCTCTCAGCAGATCAGCAACACAGATGCCCAACTTCTGGAAGGGAAGGGGGCCGTGGTGCAATCAGCTTATGCTACCCGAAGTCATATCACACTGCCTGGTTGTCAGGGAGCTGTTTTACGCACTGATGATGCAAAATTTCATTCCAGAGAAGAAAACCAAAGGGAGAGCAAAGGCTTCTTTTTTTTTCCCCCCCTAATTTTGAATTCTTTAATTAAATTTTATTTTTGAATTTTTTTATTTCAGGATAATATGAGGGCACAAACATTTTGGTTATCTGTTATGACTTTGCCTCACCCTAGCCAGGAATGGGGGTGTGCCCTTTCCCCATACAAGAGCAAAGGCTTCGGGACTGGTATCAATAAGTGTCGCACAGACACTTCCTGGCTTGGCCTCTGTGCCTCTTCTGTCTTGTCACTGCTGCAGATTCTGCCTGGAGCTCTCTCCACGTGCTTTACTTTCAATATCTTCTAAGTCTGTTTTCAGTTATTCCAAATATATCCACACTGAGATAGGAAAAAAGAAAAAACCCCGACTGCTTTAGGGCTGAACTCGGGTGCTTCCTCCCAACACACGGATCAAAACACATGCACATGTGGCTCTGCGAAGAGGCTGCCAAGCATCTCAGGGAAACCCAAAACCAAGTAAAAATGAAAGAGGGCACTGGTTCCATTAGGCCTGGGCCAAATCTCTCCTGATTTGTTCTAATCTCCGGGCTTGCGCTTATTTCCATGATTGGATTAGAAATAAAGTTTTCCTCCCAGGCTATGCACTTGGAAGGTTCTTTGCATACTGCTTCTAAACTCCCTGTTACAATAGTAGCTGCACTCCATGTATTAAGTTTTACATGCAGTATTCTCATTTAATTCTTGCAACAATGCTATGGGGAGGTCACATTTAACGTAGGTGGCAGAACGAAGGCTGAGTTGTGAAACGATTTCCCCAAGTTTACCTGGCTTGTTTACAGCAGGTTGCGAGTGGGGTTCGTGTCTGTGCTCACAGCCACCACACGTGTTGGCCCTGTACTGTGTCCCACTGCTGCCGACTTGGGGACCTCTGTCCGAAGGCCTGACAGCCACGAGGGAGGCAGCTGACCCCAGTGCTCTCAGCTGCCTTAGCATCTCTAGACAAGAATCAGTCCTGCCCCAGGACCAGAGAGCCCTGGTGTCACCCGCAGATGCTACCATGGAGCAGCACCACTGGGCTGGGGACAATGAGCCCTGACCTCCTGAATGCCCACAGATAGGCTCAGCCCTGCCTCCTCCTCCTGTGCCTGCTCCCGCCCCAAGGGGCAGCTGCTTCCAGGGAGGGTTTTCCATGGTCCCATAAGGGCTCCCCAGCGTTGCTCACACAGCACAACAGTGACATCCAGGGGAGAGGCTGGTGATCGCAGGGACCGCAGGGCTGCTCCAGCATCTTCTGCAGGTTTTGGGGGCTGATTTGTGAGTACGCAGACCCTGAAGCATCAGAGGATGGGCATCTGGGGGCTTGTGAGCCAGCAACCCCCCTGTAGCTTGTCTGGGGTCTCCCTGCACCGAGCACATGCCCACGCCCTAGCCCGGCCCTTGCTCCTCCCTCCCTCCCCAATCCTCAATGATTCTAGGGTTCAGGGAAGGCGCCCCCAACTTGACCTAGCTGAGTATACAGCTGCTCCCCGCACGGAGCCTTATCAGCCCCACCTGATGCGAGAGAACAGGTTTCTGGAAGTAAAAGTTAGCTCATTGCTTCCTTCAGAGGGAAAAGGCTTCACAAGCAAATGGCAAATGTGCAGCGGTGTCGGATTCTGTCTCACTAGCATTTTATGGCTTGTATCCCTTGTGCTGTCCCCTGGGTTGTGATCTGCACAATCAGGAGCAGGGGTTGTCCATGGAAGAAAGGAGCACACACGGCACACCGAGAGCTAGACCGCAGACACACCCACACACACACGCAGAAATACGCAAGTATCCGGACATCTAAACAGAAACCAGGGGCAATATAAACTGAAAGCTTGAAAGAAAAACGCAGCAAGAGAAAAAACAGATCCTTGCCTCTTCCGGGGCCACTTTCTGGGGGAACACTTCGGCCGACGCTGCCCACCCCCCATCCACGGCTTGCGGGTGTCTTCTCCGCAGACTGAGCTCCGGGATGTTCCTGGGGTCCCTCGGGAGCCTTGGGGAGTGTCGCCACCCGCCGGCCTGGTGTCCGGACTCCACTCCCACGGGCCCTGCTCGCTACTCCCGCTGGCCAGGAGGTGGCAGCGCAGAGATGCTGCGTGAGACCGCGGCCCAAAAGGCAGCACAGAAGGAAAACCGGACCAGGGGTGGCTGGGCCCTGGCGGTTTCTGCCCTGCAGTCCTGCCGGGCCAGCAGCACAGCTACCTGTCCTGGCCGCCACCGGAGGCTCCAGGGCTGCCGGCGTTACCAGGGGGGCCCAGCTCCTCTGGAACTTTGAGCTGGTTTGGTGGCATGTGCCCCATATCCGGGGCTTCAGGCCTGGCAGTGGGGACGGAGCCTGGAAGGCAGTTCCCATCACTGGGGAGAAGAAGGGCAGGAGGGAAACCGCTGCCCAGGGGAGGGGTAGGGAGTGACCGTGTGTCTCCCCTTCCTCCTCTCCCGTCCCGACGTGCCACCCGAGCAGCACACCTGCCCGGCACACCGTGGGTGCTCGGCCACCATGCGACTGGCAGCCACAGTTCCACAGGGCACTGGCGCTGCTGGGCTGTGGGTTTGGAGCTTTAGAGGGAAGAGTCAGAGAAAGAAGGGGCTCAGTTTAGGGTAGGCAGGATTTAGGTGTGACGTGATTTAGGCACAAACAGGGTGCAGAGCCAGGGCCCGTGGCAGCCGCAGACAGACACAGGCTGCAGGTCGCAGCTTCCGTTGAACACCCGAGAGAAGTGGTCGTGAGGGCTGGGAGACGCTTTGCAGGTCTCTCTGAGGCGAACGTGAAGTGGTGGCACCTTCCGCTTCTCAAGATTTTCAAGAAAAGGAGACTCTGGTGGATTGATTTGTTGCAAGATACAAGGCTCAGAATTTCATTTTTTCCCCTCCCATTAGCAGATGTTTCTCTCGCCAGCTCTTGCTCCAGGAACAAATCCGTGTGGGCCTGATACATAAGATATACAATGGACTCTGGCTGAACACGGAGAAGGCCAGAGCTCTCGCATTTGGGCCACCCCTGTGGCTGTCATTCTCTCACCCAACTTGGTCTCAAAGGTGTCTGTGAACAATACCCCAGGGTTCCGCCGAAGGGAGTTTGGCAACCAGTGGTGAGGACTGGGTTTCAAGGCCCAGGATTTTGTCCTGGCTGGTCATCTGCTGGGTCAGTTTTGGATTTGTCTTCCTGAGCTGTCAAGAGAGGGGTATGGACTAGAGTCGCAGTCCCGCACCTGGCTGTCCCCGGACTCCTCTGCCCCGCCTGCCTCCTCAGCATCAGTGCTACCCGGGTGGCGTCTGAGCATGTATACTTTTGATAAGCAGGTTTGGGGACTGTCATAGTCACGACAGTCACGATAGTGTGCCCCTGGACAAGGTCAGCTGTGAGGTGAAGAACACTTTGCTGTTATCTGAAGTCCTGCTTCTAACCCCAAGCAAAGCCGACTGGGCTTGGTTAGGCTAAGCTTCCCTCCCAATAAACGTCACCGGAGTACAGGCCACGAAGAGTCCCAGCAGTCGCAGGGACTGTCCAGCCTCTCCACAGACATGCCAGGAGGAATGAGACCATGACAAATTCAAAGCAACGGGGGGTGGGGAGGCATCTATGAAGTTTCACACCTGTAGAATGTCACACACACAGGTCCCGGGAACCCCAGTCCTGGGAACACGTCACAGAGGTGTTCTCACTCTTACTTTATAAGGGCCAGCCCATGCCCCAGAGAAGAGTCCTTACAGAATCCTTCAATGGCATGTGCCATGACTATATACACACGAGGCTAAAAACAGCTGGCCAGACTGGGTGAAAAAAACCCCAACGATCAAGTGTAGCATGGTGGAAGGGAGTCTCTGTCAGGTGTAGGTTCGGAAGCAAGAGTGTAAGGCAGGCGTCCTCAAACTATGGCCCAAGGGCCACATGTGGCTGGCCAAGGACATTTATCCGGCCCACTCGGTGTTTTTGCTGCCACTGACTGTCCTGCTAAGCAGCCGACTCATCCCGGGCCCACAGTGCGCACTCTCCAACGGTCTGAGGGACAGTGAACTGGCCCCTTGTTTGAAAAGTTCGAGGACCCCTGGTGTAAGGCAAAGTCACAGCTAGTTAAAATTACCCCTGCAAATCCCCTAAACCACCCATAAAATGCAGCGTTAGAGGGCTTTAAACATACTTTTCTGCTACGGTCTGAATGTCTGTGTCCCTTACAAAATTCGTATGTTGAAACCTAATCACTAAAGTGATGGTATTTGAAGGGGAGGCCTTTGGGAGGTGATGAGGTCATGAGGGTGGGGCCCCCATGAATCAGATTAGTGCCCTTAAAAAGGGACCCCAGAAAGCTGCCTTGTCCCTCTCCCCCTGTGTGGACACGGCTAGAAGGTGCCATCTATGATCTGGGAAGCAGGCCCTCATCAGATACTGAATGCGCTAGAGCTTTGAACTTGGACATCCAGCCTCCGGAACTGTGAGACGTTTCTGTTGCTGTAAGTCACCCAGTTTATGGTGTTTGTAGCCGTAGCCCCATGGGCTGAGACAGCTCTGCATAGTAACATATGCACGCTGACATATAAAGCAAAGGTAGAAAAACTTTCTTAAAGGACCAGATAATTAATATTTTAGGCTGCACAGGCTCTCACTCAATCCTGCTATTTTGTGGGCTGCACAGGCTCTCACTCAATCCTGCTATTGTAGCAAGACAGCAGCCATAGATAATACATGAATGAGCATGACTATGTTCTAATAAAACTTTATTTATGAAAGTAGGCAGTGGGCCAGATTTGGCCTAGGGGCCAGCTTCCCAGGCCATGGTTTGCTGACCCCTATGATAAAACATAATAAAAAAGGAAAAACTCACTCTACAAAAAAAAAAATACCTATCTCAAAACACTACCGCATGGTGAGGAGCAGATTCGTGTTTTCCACCGCAGGCTCACCCTGGACAAACACTTACCCTGGACAAACGCTGCCCAATGTGTACATGACTTATCTGTCTTCCACTGCTCAGGGCACAGAGTCGAATCCCAAGAAGTTGAGTATTACCCTTCACAACCCAATATATAAAAATAAAACAGATACCAAACCTCGTTTATTTTTTCCTAATTTCAGTGAGTTATAACACATCCTTAGATTTATAGGGTGAAACATCTAAATCATGGGAGGCAGGAGGGGGAAATAGTATACAAGCCAGGTTCTGTTCCTTTATCTCAGGAGGTAACAGTCACAAAGAGAAAAACAGGCTCAGGCTAGAGGATCAGGTAGGGACAGCCATCCGTGTGGGAGAGGAGTGCTCAGGCTGTTTTTACTGCCAGCTTTCTGCAAGAGATTAGCACCACTGTTTTCTTTATAATTGCCAAAGCACAACAGTTCTTGTGAAAACCTCACAGATACTTGGCCTAGTATTTAAGGCACAGTGACTTAATGTCAACGCTGGTTAAAGCATCTGATTCCCAGATGTAAACAATGCTTATTAGTAAGAAAAATATTGCTTTAGATAACAGGAAGGAGTTGCACCATTTGATGGGCAAGTCCAAGAAATGAGCTCCTGGCCTGCTCCTTATAGAAGGGAGCCCTCTTTATGATAAGGGGATGCCTCTGACCACTGGGCCGACCCAGGCCTAGCCTGCCCTGCCGCAGTCTCTGTCTACCCCACAACAGCGTCTCAAGAGGCGACCTCAGCCAAAGACAGATGCAGAGCAAAGAGTAAATAGACCCACAACGTAAGGTCTTTGACACACGGGGCTGTCGTGGGTGTGGAAAACAAGCCATGCAGCCCAGGACAAAGCCAGTGGGAAAGCCACTCTGACCTCCCTGGTCACCGTGCTCTGTCGCCCCTAGCGCCCACGCTCGACGTCCAGGAACTGCACCATGCCCCAGTGCTCACCTGTCTGGAATCTCCTGGTGCTTCCTGGGGAAGGAGGAGGCAGCTCCAAAGAGTTGGGAAATGGATTTAATGAGAAATATTCCCCCAAAGTTCCCAAGCGCTGTGGGTTATAGATGAAGCCATGAATCACGAGGCCGGCTGTAATATCTTATAAGTGGTGTTGGAAAACCGCTTCTAATAAACTTGGGGGAAGATGGATCACCTTTCTGAAAAAGCAAAAAGGGACGTTGCAGGCATAAATATATGCAAAGGCCAGATTGTGATCCATCTCGAGCTGCGAAGCAAGGCCTCGTCCCCTCCGCTGGCACGCCCCGCGCCGCAGCTGTAAGAGCTTTGTTACTGGCGCTCGCGCACGTTTACATTTCAGGCTGATTGTTGGCACCCAGCGTCACATCTGGTATCACTTCCCCCGAGTTGCTGCATTCTGCACCCAGCGCTGTCACCCCCAGAAGCAACCCTTCCCCTGTAATCGCAGAGGCCTCAGGGCTGTCTGTGTGGGGAGGAGGAGGAGGAGGGAGAGGGGGAGGAAGGAGGGAAGGGAGAAGGGGAGAAGGGAGAGGAGGAGGAGGAAGAAGAGGAGGAAACGCCAAAAATTGCAGGAGAGAAGAGAAAGGGCAAAAATTTATAAAACAAAGAAATAGTAAAAAAAAAAAAAGGAACAAGGAAAGACCTGAAGGAGGAAGAAAGGGCAAGGCGGGGTGTCAGGAAAGGAAAAGCGAGAGGGAGCAAAGGGAGTGCAGAGGGTCTCTGCGCGGGTGCTTCCTCCAGAGACTCAGGAATCGTTAAAGAAAGAACTGTCCAGGACTCTAGGTAAAGCAAGCCAGGCAGCCTTCTATTCAGAACCACGTGACAGGTACAGGGCCCACCGCAGTGAGGTTCTCAGCGGTGGAGAAAGGCTGGACTCAACTCCGAATACGGCACAGGCAGGTGCACACTGATAGCCAGGGCTCAGTGTGGGGCTTGGTGGGTGGAAAATGATTAAGAGGAACATCAGGGGTGAGGGACATTCTGGCTAAACCCACCGAGCAGGAAGCTTGCTGAGGGCAGGCGGGGGAGATCAGACATCGCCTGGGGGTGGTGGAGAGTGAGGAACCTGATGAAACCAACCTAGCAGGATTTTTGCAAAAATTGGGCAATGCAGAGATGCACTTGGATGTCCAGAAGTCGAGGCCTAGCTGGGAAGAGGATTCAGAGGAGCCCGACTGAAGTTTGGTCAAGGAGAGAGACTCTCGGTCAGTATAACTCACTTTCCTTCCCACTACCATGGCTGTGGGCAGATCGGTGTGACTTTCATTCATCCATTAAGCAGGTATTTCTGAGGAATTTACCCCACCCATGTCATGGGGGGCAATAGGCGGATTCAGAGACATAGCAAGTGCTTCGCAAAGGGCCCAGCCCTGCTGGGAGGGCTACTGCTATCACCAGTTACCTTCAATGGGCCCACAGTTCAGGGAAGGAATAAAAAGTGAGAATATCGTCTTCTCTTTCTTGGGCTGTGCCTACACCCAACAGGGCACGCAGAAACAGGACCGCAGCTGGTTCTCATCTGTAAAGTGAAGCTAATGGAAACTGTTTCACAGGGTTGTTGTGGCAATTAAGTGAGATAATTAGTACAAAGCCTGTGCAGAGAGAAGCACTTCTCAGCCTGTTCACACTGCGGCAGGCCCAGCCCTGGCACATTGGAGGCAGATGCTGGAGGCAGCCTCCTGGCCGGCTGGCTGGAGGTGCCGGATGCATATTCACACCCAAACTCTCTTCTGGGCTCCATAATTTACTCCCGGCCCAGGGAATTGGGGCAACAGAATCAAACATTTACTGTGCACAAAGAGCTCTCATACATAAATATTTATTTGCCCTTCAAAATGTTTTCCCTGCTGCTGGCGGCTGAGCACCGCAGAAATGCTATATTTAAGCATCTCGGTTGACGGCTTCTAGGATATAGCCGTAATGGGCCCCCAAATAGGTTTTTCCTGTGGAGCTGGGAGCTGAGAAAATTTTACTTCAAAGGTGTCATTTCTGCTCTGGGGAAACAGGTGTCACTCCAGAGCCCAACAATTCACTGAAGACTTTCTTATTCTAGACGATCAAGCGAAGGAAAGGAAGGAGGCAGCCAGGGGTGGGAGAGTGCTTTGGCGATGGCTTCTATCAAAGGAGTTGACCTTGGGCAAGTTATTTACCTTCCCGAGCCCTAACGGCTCACCAGAAAACTGGGAATAATAACCTCAAAATTGTCAAGCTGGAGGAGAGGGGCACAGGCAATGCACACAACTCAGGAGATGTGTATCTGGCACATACAAGGCTCTCCGAAAATGTTAGCTTTTATTGTAATTAAAATACTGGCTTAGTTTTGGATGGAGCCTGGGTTGCAAAAACACAAGGAATCTACAAGAGTAAAGGAGGGATATTCCATTCCAACACCGGTAAGTTCCTGTCGCATAGCTGTAAGCTGGTTGGCGTTCTGCAAGTAGGTTCCTCTTAGTTCATGGACATAATACTTGGAGGGGAGCATCATCGCCTTCCTTTTGCAGATGAGACAGCCAACACTGGAAGCCAGAGTGCGACATTCCAAAGTCATTTGAAGCCAAGGTTCTCTGTCTCTATGGCCCAAGATCTTAGCAGTCAGGGAGTTCAAACTCACACACCAGGTGGGGCCAGGCAGGTAAGGCAGGAGAGGGAAGTGGCTGCCAGTATAGCAATTGCTTGGTACACTGATGAGTAAAGGGCTCGTTTAAAGGGGACCGTTGTTTTAGCCGATTGCTATCTTGAGAGAATGCAGGCCAGGGTGGCCAGATCGTCTCCTTTTTCAAGCAAAACAAAAATTCTGGATTTTCAACGGTGACTTTACAAAAAAAAAAAATGTCTATGTGTCACATTTGACCTCAAGTCCAAAGCCCTTCAGGTTCCTGCCTTGTTCCCTGAACTTCTCCTCTAAAGACTCCAGAATGCCTGTCCCCCACCACAGGGCTCAGGCCACCTAGAGGCACTCCTGGCCTTCCCGATGGTGGGGGCCCAGCTCACCAGGTGTTTCCTATTTAATTTTGATGTGCAGATTTTAATAAGAGCAATTTATAAGTTTGACATTGTCAATGGTGGGCAGGATGGCTACTCAGACTAATACAAAGGCTGCCAGGTCCCATTAGCAAATCAATTGGGTAGTGTGGCGTTTTTGAAAAGAAAATTATTTTTCTATTTTTGCAAGTTAGACAGCAACGCTCCCCGGAGGCTCTCCCAGGGGGGACTCTGTGTGGCTGCCGTCTCTAAGTTGCGAATACTAATGGACAGGACTAAACTGCTCCCCGTTCTCCCTGCCACGCGCCTCTCCCGCAACAGGCTGGAGCCAGTCCGCTAGTTCCGGTTGTGGGTACTCACTCAGCCCCTTCCGCGTGGCAGGCTGGCCTAGGCTCTGAACACTGAGCAAAAACACACCTCCACTCTCCACCTCGAGGGCAGCTGAACTGCAAATGTGTCACCGTTGGACCAAACTTCCAAACCCTTGTTGGGCTCAGAAAGGACAATGGTCTTAGGACCACTGCCAAAAGGTCAGGGTAGGAGCTGGGATTTTAAAGACCATGTTGGGGTGAGGAAGAGAGGTGAGACCCGGCAGAGTACTCATAGGGAAGAGCTCTCTTAGTGGAGAGTCTGTTAAAATTTTGTTTCGTGACACGTGATGGGGTCTCCCTTCCTGCTCCCTCCTCCTGCCCAACAGATCCCACCGTCAGCAGCTACGATTTCAGGCTTGGGGATGTCGCACCTGTTGAATCTGGTGTTATGTGCTCAAGGATCATGACAAGAGACCGGCCAACGAGGATGCGGTCCTATCCGTGTCAGCAAAATGAAAGGGCAGCGACCTGCTGGTCCAGTACAATACAAACCCTGGATACAGCCACACCGCGCACAAGGGAAACCCATTTTCAGTTTTAAAGGGAGAAAAAAACAAGACAAATGGCACCTGTAAAGCTAAGTAAAGAAACAATCAAGTTTCCTTAAGAGAAATCGAGTTCCTCCCCACCGCATTCCAAATGCAAAGTCTGTTTATCACTCACTTCACATCTACCCACTCTTAGAAGTAACATTAGAACAAAACTCATCTCCAGAAACAATCCCTTATTCCAAATGGCATAAAAAGTCATTGAACTCTGAGAAACCAGAGAACCAGAAAGCCCAGGGAAAGATGTTCTCTGCACATGAGACAAGACGACTTGGGAGAACCTATGTTACGTAGGCACCAGTTAGACTGACGCAAAGTGTATTCAAATAAATATTAAGGTTTATTTAAAACAATCAAATTACCTTTGACCTGCAATAAGAAGGTTCAACCAGCTGGTCCATGAAGCACCAAAAGGAGACCTGTCTCTGGGTAGCCAGACTGCGCAAAGCTCGCTGAGACAGCCACAAAGTCAAAGGCCTGGTTTTATTTCATCCCAGATCTGTGCATTCTCTCCAGCTGAAGGCACACATTTCTGTTAATCTCAGCTCCTTCTAAGGCGTGTTGATGTTGGGACCGGCTGTGAAGGGCTCTGTGTTTTAGTTTCTTGTAGATGGAACTGTGTCAGGCTCTGATTTGCACATACATCACCAGGGGACCTTGTGAACATGCGGATTCTGATTCAGGAGGTCTGGGGTGGGGGCCAGGCTCCTGCCTTTCTTGCAAGTTCCCAGGCATGATTTGAGTAACCAGGGGCTAGCAAAGGTTGCCAAACCTGGTTGTGCTTTGGAATCACTTGTGAAGCTGGTTAAAGCATACAGGTTCCCGGGCCCTGGCCCCAGAGGTCCTAAGGTGTGTATTTTTGACAAGCTTCCGTGGTGATCCTCTTGCACCCTCTACTGTGTAGGTGTGTGTGTTGGGGGAGGACCCAGGTGATTGGCTTCTGGTCCTGGTTCTGCTGCTTATTTACCGCAAGACCTTGTATGAGTTAACCACCCTGAGTCTCAGGCGGTTCAACTCACGTGTGGGGGCAGGGTTCCATATAAATGGTCTTGTTTAGTTAACTAAATGCTGTTGAGCCCCTCCTGGTTTAGGATCATCACCAAACCATTTCATTTTCTCTCCTCCTGCCCAACTGCCTTTCTAAAACTTTGAGAGGTTGTTGAGAACTGTGATTTCAGACCTGTCACTTAGACAGCCCTAATACACTGGATGGATGGAGTATTCTGATAAACGAAGCAGTCTGATCAACCCCATATGGTCACCCTATAAACCATTCACTCATCATATATTTGAAGGAATTAGGATGTAATAAAATTCGCTTAGCACAAAAAGTTTCATAAGGTTCTCACTGTTGATTCAGAAAAGCTTCTCGTGGTGAGTAGGGCTTTGAGGACCTCACTGTGCACGAACATGAGTTATCGAACTGGAAGAACAGTGGATTAATAGTCCAAGGCTTGAGGAAACTCAACATGGTGCTTATATTTTCAAGATACATTCATGTCCAGCTGCCAGTTTTTTGAGAATTTACTATATTCCAGGCACTTTCCTCAAGGTTTTACATGCATTACTTCTTTTGATGCTCACAAAAACCCCTGCGATATAGGTGTTATCATCGCCACTTTACAGATTAGGAAACTGAAGCCCAAAGAAGTTAATTTGCTCAATGTAAGCCAACTATCAAGTAGAAAGCTGATATTCAAATTCAGCCTGCAGAGACTATGCCCTTAACCACTGTATACACTTTCATCTTTCTCATCTACAATCCATGACAATTCCTGGACATAGATTGGAAAGACTTTTACCCCAGAGAGAGAAGAGGAGAGGCTGGGGAGGAATGAGGTTAGAAGGTTGCCTGCAGTTCAATGGCCAATTTGATGACATGTATTTTGGGGGAGAAGGTGTAGTGTCTACTGACATTCTCTCCTCCGTACTCTGTCTCTCCTCCTCCCAGTAAATAATCTAATCTTACACCTTAGATCTCCTTCCTACCCATAGTTAAGGAATGAAGTCCCACCATGAGTGGCACCTATTTTGACCTCCATTGAGACACTCCTATATGAGGCAGGCATTGCTAATCAATCTGGAGCTGACACTGGCCACCCCACCCTCCCTAGCAAAGGCAGAGCCAATCGATTCAGGCTGAGATTTGAAGAGAAAGTGGTTGCCTTTCAGCATGAAGCCTTACAGGCACTGTGGCAATGTAGAACTAGACCGAGTTTTAATCCTTGTCTGACATGAATTCGACTGTGACCTTGTGCAAGTTATCTCTCACTCTGGGCCTCAGTTTATCCAACTGTATGTGAGGGAGAGAACTTAGAGTCTCTCCCAGGAATAATGTCCTCGGGTCTGACAGGCATTCAAAGCCAGGTGGAGCATGGCAGGGCAAAGAAAGTCTCTGTCTGTGTCGCTATGACTGTGTGATCCAACTTGACCAAACCTGTGTAAGAAAATACCCCACCACCCTGGAAAGCACACTGTTCCTCCAGTCCGCGCCTTTGTGGGATAAAGTGTGAGTGGAAGAAAAAGCCAAAACCATGTCATTCGCTCAAATCATGAGACAACCTAGCAGTGGTTCTACCTCCAGGCTGTCTGGAGTAGGTGGTTTCTTGAGAACTGAACCTCAGGTGTGCAGGGGCCAAGAATCCACCCTAAATGATGTAGGAAGAAGGATTTGGAGCCTGGAGGACATGGCTGCTTGGATCTTCTGTAGCTCCTAGGACTTCATCTCTCTGTTTTCCCTTCTAAGCCAGGAGTCAGCCTGGAGCTGCCTGTCTCTTGTTGAGCTCAGACATGCAAGCCCCTGGCTGTGGCTTCCACGCCCCACCCCAGATAATAACAGCTAGCATTTATTGAGCTCTCTCTCCGTGCCAGGCACTATTAGTTGCTTGGACCCTCCCAACAATCCTATGACATGGGAACTCTCACTGTCCTCACTTTAGAGTTAAGGGAATTAATGTACAGACAGGTTACCTTGCCCGAGGCGACACAGTAGTCAGAGGCAGAGCCAGGGTGCAGTCACAGGCAGGCAGACTCCAGAGCCCTTAATTTTAACCAAATAACATGGCCAGTGGCTCCGGAGAGTCTCAGAGATTCTGCTGTGTATTGTCTCCACAGCTTGTTTAAATGTCTTGCCTGTTGGATTATAAACTCTAGGCGGCCAGGGCCATGTCTTTCTCCTTCCCTGCTGTACCCGTGGTGCCTGGCATTAACAGCAGGTGCTCACTGACTCTCCAATTAATGCATAAACAAACAGGCGAGTCAACAGAATCCAGCAGGTAAGAGTTAAGGAGCAATGTCTCCTCCCTGAATTATAAACTTTCTGAAAAAAATAATTTAAACGTATCTATTAAATGCCTACTATATGCCAAGTATTGTGCTAAGTGTTTGATGTGACTGGTTTTATTAATCAACCTGATAACCAAATGTGACACAATGTGATCCCTTTTTTACACACGGAGGAAACGGGCTCTAAGAGCATAAGCGAACTGTCCAACATGACACCAACTTAAGTGGCAGAGCTGGGCTTCTGCCCACTCAGGCCTCTCTGACTCCAAAATGCCATGATCATTCATGTCATTCCATGGCAGGAGGTGTGTTCTTACTAGCGTGAGTCTAGAATGAAACCATCCTGGCCAAGGACACCTTCTTGGGTTGGATGATCTGGTTTGGAAGAAAATAAAGAGGCACGTCATAGTAAAATGTAGACACCACAAGATTCCGTGAGTGTCATAAACTGTGGATTTTAAGTTTGGTGCCTTTATCAAATTAGTTACGTATCCCCAGGCAAGTTTCTCCCCGGGGTGGGACCTCTCTCCACTATCTGCCAAATGAGGAGGCTGAAGCAAATGACCACGACAATCTCTCCCAATTCTAATGGTTTGTGGCTTTGTGGAAGAAACAGAGCCCGGAAGAGGGCAGGAGAGGTGGCAGAGCTCTCTGTCCGGCCAGCTGGAGGCAGCGGGACAAGGCAGCACTGAGAAGATGGATGCACCACCCTCAGGATTTTGGTTTCTAGTTTCCCCTTCCTGTCTGAACCTCATGAGCTCGGTGACAGGAGCTGGTGGCTGCCTCTTCAGTGTCCCAGAAAACGCTCGAATTCTAATACAGAGCCAACACCCAAAGCCAGGTTAGGACTCTTGGTAGGAAGCCGTCTGGGGCTCCTGTAAGCATTCGCAGTCGCAGAACTAAAGAATATTAAATCCTGACCCCTAAAACATCGGAGGTGCGAACCGGGAGCTCGCAGGTGTTTTGTTTGGCCCACGTGGTACTTGAATGATGAAATTTGAGCTGAAAATCCAAATTTCCAGCTTGTGTTGGGGGAAAAAAGGGAAGATCTGAAAATAATGGGTCTACATTTCCATGGAGTAAATACCTTATTGAATGGTGCTGCGTGGGGTAAAAATCTTGTTATAAGTAAAGAAAATCCAACCAACAACCTGAAAAGCCCAGAAGCAGATCAGAAGGCGAGGCCAGTTGGATTGAAATATCGGTAAGGTCATCTACGGCCTGATTTCCTTCTGTGTCTCCTTTCTTTCTCCCACGATGGTGGCTTCACTGTAAGGCTGGTGTCCCCCTCGGGCGAAGTGGCAGTGGTGCTTCCAAACTTCACACGTACATTCTGCGCCACTAAGAGGACATTAGGCGTTAAGTGCCAGAGTTTCCAGCAAAGATTCTGAGCTATGGGCTGACTGGCCCCCTCTCCACCCCCACAAATGAATCCGTGTAGCTTTGGGGAATCTTATGCTGTGGTTTGGCTTCAATCTGGACTATGTGAACAATAATGACAGCAAGGTATGTGGGATTCTCCCTATCAGTTTAAATCGGTTATGACAATGGCATGTGGCTTGGGGTGGGTCCCATCCTGAGCACACGGCTGCTACCCAGTGGGCAAGGGGTAGAGCAGATGTTGGGGAGATAACATCATTGTCCATGAGATCTTGCTGCCCCCTTTGGTGGGCATGTGCTTCCCAGTTCACCGGAGTCCCCACTGCTGCCCACTGTCTGACACCTGGCTCATTCTAACCACGCTTCCCAGGTATTAGACAATGAATCTAATGCAACCCCCCCCCCCCAGTTAAATGAAAGAACATGTAGGCACCTAGAAACACACCAAAGGTAGCTGATGAATCAGGGCCATTTCACAGATGGGGAAGGCAAGGCCTAGGGACCTAAGGGACATACTCCACAATTGCAAGTCAGCCAGGGAGAGTGAGCTCCAAATGGCGCCGGGTGAGCCAGTGACAGGCCCCAGGGAACTCTGCATCATCTACGTATGGGTAAACTTGCCGTGGTCCCGTAGGACTTGTGATCCACTTGGGTGCCATAAATCCAACTCGAGACTTAGGTTACACTGCGCGTACCGATGGAACATGACGGAGAAATTAAGTCAATTCAGCTGTGATAAGCAGAGGAAGCCTTGAACCTACACAGGGCTGGGAATAATCCCTGTTTTCTAAATGAAATCTAGGGCTTTTTCTGTCCCAAACAGGGATGAACAGACATAGATGGGGTAAAAAGCTCCCACGCAGGTTGGTAACAGTGTCTGGAGATCCAGGAGGTCCCAGTGATAACGGGTGCTGTACTGCACACAGACCTGTGACCACCACCACGTGGTTTGCCTGCCAGCAGAGTCAGCAACATGACAAATGCACGCATCGTGGGTGCGGGACAGCAGAGTGCTGAGGGTGGTGTTAGGTCAGGAAGGGCAGGCACAAGGGGCTCCCCTAGAAGATGCTGGGTACCTCGAGCAGAAGGGGCACCGGGCCTGGGTGGGAGTCAATGAGAGGGCAGAGGAGAAATCAAGGGGGGACGGGGAAGGGGCTGCAGCTTTGTGAGTGTGCTGAGGGCTAAACCTACTTTAAGAAAAATAAAAAGGTGGCACCGCACTCACCAAAGATCTCGGGCTGGGACTAGAGGCCAGGCAGCAAGGCTTACGTTCTAAGGCAAGAACCTGTGTCCCCAGAACCGACAACACAGGCTGTAAAGACGGCTGGTCAGCTAACATGCCATTGACCTTGAAAACTCCATCTCCTCCCCTGAGTAATGAGGGATGTGTTAATGGACAACCCCCAACAACCCCACTCTGGCTCAGAAAACCTCCATTTCCAGAAAGGACGGTCATTCCGCACCTGCCCTCTCCCCCTTCGTTGTTGAAATGCCCAGTCAGGGATCAATGCATCTTTGATTGGATGAGGCCCTGGTCGCGGGGACACTGCCAGGCAAAAGGACACAATGACTGAAGACTGCACAGGTGCCCACTGTGGGAGGAGACAGCCGGCAAATGCACTCATTCATTAAAAACTATGTACCACGTTTCAACCATATACCAGACATCATTTTAGTGTTAATGATGAATAAAGATGTAACGAAAATAAGATTCACAAAATTAGAAGCTATACACAGACCTTGAACTGTTTCGTGCCCCAGGACTGAAGAGGAAGGTGAGGGTGGGAGGTGAGAACCAACATTAACCAAAGATTAATCAACATTAATCGAGTAATACAAGCAAATGTAAAACTATAATAGCAATAAGTGCTTTGAAAGAGAAATGCAGAGTGTTACAGGAGTCTAGAGAAGAGAACACTGACCTAACGTGGGAGGAGCCAGATGTTTGAGCCGAGAACAAGGTGGAGAGTTGCCAGGGAAGAGTGCTTTCCATGCAGGGAAACAGAATGTGCGAAGGCTCTGTGGCTGGAGGAAGCAGGATGGGGTGGCAGGATTGGCAGAGAGCTCAGTGTGGCTGGAGAAAAGTGTAAGTTGAGTCTGGAGAAGAAAAAACCAAGCGGCCTAACTATATGGATATTCTGTGCCACTGCAGGAACTTTGGTCTTTATCTTAGGAGGAACAGTACAGCATCTAACACATTAACTGCCATGTGAGTTGTACTTAACTCACGCTAGTTTTGAGCCAAGGGCCTCGTGAAGCACATGTAGCTGCAGCTGGCTTGTGAAAATCTTCCTTGATGTTCTTATTGTTACAATTAATAGTGACAATTTAATTGCATATAACTCACACACAGAAAACAATAAAAAATAACACATTTTTTCATTAAATTAGGAAGGATCGTTTTGTTTTTGGAGTTTTTATTCTATTTTTGTAATAAAACACTGTGGCAGCGTTTTTTTTTTTTTCTAGTGCGGCAGTCCATGTGTTAAGGTATGTGTGTGAGTGCATGTATGTGCGTGCATGTGTGTGAGAGAGTAAGAGAGAGACGGAGAGAGACAAAGACTGAGGCAGAGAGAGCTGGTGTGAGCTGTGCGTTGGAAAGATCGCTCTGGGTATTGTACGGAGCAGGGATGGGGCAGGGCAGGGTGGTGTGACCGAGTCACAGGGATTCTGCCCACATCCCACTGTGCGGGGGTCTCAGTCTCAGCATTCTCGCTGGGCAGATCATGGATTCTGATGCTCTAGGTTCCCTGGCTGCCGACCTGGTGGACTCCTGTCCCCACCAGGGATCTCCGGCCAGTTTCGGTACCCATGGGGGGCGGGGCTGGGGCTGGGGTTCAATACCCACAGGGCTCAGGGCATCTCTTAGGTGGCTGGTCACACTGGAGATGCGGCTTCTAGATGTAGAGGCCACGGCATTCCGCTCTCCAGCGGGATCAGATAATGAAGTTCAGGCTCGGAAATCACGCATGCGCGCGCACACACACACCAGTACCCCACATATCTGTCAGAGACCTTTCCCCAAACAAATGATGATTTATGGAGGCTGCTCTGTTTCCCGCCTTTCTCTTGCTCTATTTTAGGAGAATATAACCAGACCATGTGTTTTTGCTTAGCCTGACACATTCCGAGCAAGCTTTCTATATTCCATGTGCTGATGAAAGGCCTTTGCTTAAGAAGTAGAAGAGGGAAAGAGAAAAAAAAAAAAGAGTGAGCAACCCCCATCTGCCCTGGGCGGCTAAAGGGAAGGTCATGGTCAATACCTTGGAAGTCCCAGGGGTCCCCCAGGACAGCCTGAGCAGGTGCTTTTATGGCCAAATTCTAGAGTAGGCCAGACTCCCCAGTACCCCACTTCATGGGTGAATAAAGCTAGGAGGGCTGAAAGGTGGCCCTAGTGGCCTTCTTTTAGCTTCTTAGACTCTCCAAGCACTTGCCCACTCTGGGGCCCTTGAACACATAGTTAATTCTCACTGCTTGAAATCCTCTCCTTCTCACTCTTCAGGACGTAGCTTAACTGACACCACCCCAAAGCAGCCTTTCCCTCCCAGAACACTCTATCCAAAGCAAGGCTCCCCCAAAATTGTCTATCTCAGCACCCTATTTGTTTCTTTTAAGGCAATGATCACGCATGGTAATTATTATATTTAGTTTCTTACTTATTTTTCCTTCTTTCTTTCATTTGCCCAGGCACGAGTAAACTATATAGTCTGTGGACCAAATCTGAGCCACGGCCTGTTTTTGTGAATAAAGTTTTATTGGAACACAGTGACTCATGTTTATTTCTTTATGGATTGTCTACGGTGCTTTTGCCATACAGGGTAGAGACTGTATGGCTTTCTAAGCCTAATATATTTACTATCTGGTCCTTTAAAGAAAATGTTTAGTGATCCCTATATTAGACTGTCAACTCCATTAGGGCAGAGACTAAGTCTATCTTATTCATCAGTGAATTACTGGTATGTAGCCTAGAGTCCGGCCCATAGCAGGCACTTAAGTATTTGTTGAAAGACAGACTCTTGCAAGTGCTATGTTTGGACCTCTTGAGTCAATGCCCAAGGCGATAACCTTCACCTTTAAATTTGAGACTCTTTTTTTTGTTGTTGTTGTTCTGTTTAAGGCTTGCCTTGTATTTTGTTTGTAGTTAAATCTAGGAGAAGATATTTTAGTTTCATAATATGAGACCTTAAAAAAAATAAAAGGCAAAGTTTTAAGAGGGAGAAAAATCCCACTCAAACTGGATTTTAAAAGACCAACAAAGCAATAAATATCAACAATTCTGATGTATAAGGCCACAGGGAGTTGTCCCTAGGTACAATAGCAAGCTCAAAGAAGGCAGCCCAAATTCACTGAAGTGCAGGGGGCTGCAGAAAAGCAAATAAAACAAAATTTAAAAAATTCATTAGTTTGATTTTCCTCCAAGTGGGCAAAGACTTCCTCCTGATAAATGGTAAGCATTTGTGCAAATTTTAATAAAGCATTTGGGAACATACTTTTGTAGTACAATCAAGATTTTTCAAGTCTCCTACTCATGGGAAGATATTAGGAACAATTTAACTGGATTCAGTGATGGAATACTTAGAAAATTATAATTTGATCAGAGACATCCAATGTGGATTTATGTGAGGGAGAGTTTAATACTTAACCTGTTGGAAATAATTTTCCTGGATAAATTATTACCATGGGAGATAAGAGAGAGGCAGATATTTACATGCCTGGAGCATAGTTTTATATATTACTGGCCAAAAAGACATATGAGGGGAGATTAGGAGCCTGCTGAACACAGTGTGCCAAAAAACAAACTTGTTTCATTTTTCAAGTTGGACAAAAGGTAAGAAGCCAGGTGGACTGAGTGAACTTTACTATTTATACATAAAGCACAAACCAAGAAAATGTAAGATAATCCATTTCAACACAGTCAACCTTTGAGGCTTCTGGTCTCCTCCCTGCATTTGTTTGTTTCAAACTTTTTGGCCCAAATGTTGCAATGGAGGCAAAGATACAACATCAACTGGGGTGAGCATCAAAGAGATCGAGGTCACTCTGAGTTGTTACTGGTCGAGCCACCAAGAAAACAGCAAAGAGGGACCCCATTACCATAAGGCATGTCTTATGGTATGTCTTATGTCTGCGTCACCTGCACACACTGCAAAATACGTGTCCTGCCTCATGTCTAGTAGGGGCCTTAATAAATTTCCAGTGAAGAGGGCTGTAAGAGATAGGAATAGTTGATGTGTCTGAAAACAGTATAGGGATCACAGCCAGGAGGGTGAGGCAGGTGAGGCACCCCATTTAAGGAGGCACTCACTTGTAGTTGTCTGCTCCACACCTCCACATCCATGAGAATGAGGGCCTCCTTATATGGTGCACCCTGGGCACCTGCCTGTCTCACCAGAGTCTAGGCTCTACCTGGGACTTTTTGTTTTCAGGACAACTGAGCTCACATGGGACAATCTCAAATGGGAGAAATGATTTCGTTTAGAGTACTATATTATGAAAGAGAAAACTCCTAAGGTTATAAATACCTATCGGAAGACAAGATGATAATAAAAATCAAGTCATAAGCCTACTCTCCCTGCACATAGGAGATATATAAGTGAGCAATGTTGTTACTTAGGTGGGAGAATGTGCTTGCTTCAACAGGAAAGGTACTGAAACACTTTAAGTGAAGCTAAAGAAAGGAAGATGAATTTTTGAGCCCATAATAGCTAAGAAGCAAACTGGCAGGTTTTGATAGAACTTTGGTTCTTATTACACTCTAGTATGAACTTGAGATAGTGAAAAAATACTAAATTACTTTGCCCATATAGCTCCAAAAGGTAACAATTGTGAATTTCACTGCATTTTGACCAACATTAGGTTAGTTCAGGAAAACATGAGTTCTGCCTTTTCAAGCTTGAGTCCCTTGTGGTGTATCTCTTGGTCATCCAAGATCAACTTCATGCCAAGAGCACTTTGGCATACTAGGCATCGATATTATATACCTATTCTAAGTCCAGACAGAATTCTTCTCTATCAGCAATGACACCTAAAAGTTCATGTGCTCTCTGAAGGCAAAGCTTCCACTTGATTCTGAGTTGGTACTTCTGTTTTCTAGGTAAATAGCTCAACAATCCCAACTGGAACGTACTGTGATGTGTCTTCCTCTCTAATTGTGAACTCGTGCCAGCTCTCTCGACCTATCCTGTTTAGTAGGGAAAACAAGATCTGCTTTCTAAGTCACCCAGTGGCAAGACTTCAGAGCTGAGTATCTCAATGAGGAAAATAAGCAAGAGCATGTGGTCCTCTTATCTGAGCCAGGCCAAAGCTTAGCAGTCATAATGTGCAGAAGTGCCTGAAGAGATGCTATATTGATTATGAGATACAATTGCGAATTTTATTACCTTCTGGGAAAAAAATAGGAAACATAAAAGCAAGAGTTTTGTGCCAGATGTAAGAACTAAACTCTATGGTTATCTGATTAGCATTAGAGACATGTGCTTTGAATGTGAAACACTTGTACGTCTCCCCAGGTGAGCTCTCGATCTTATCCGCACCGTGGATGTCAGGGTTTTATACGCCTGCTCTTTTCAAATGGGACCCAGATGAAGTTCAATCTTTTGCCTAGAAAAGTCTGAAGAGTTCATTGGATTTCTTTATTTAGAAGCAAGAGTGATTTTTTATAAGAGAAAGGCAAACCTTCAGGACCTAGCTTGGAAGCAGGGGTACAGCCTGGGTCAGGGTACCAGGTGGTATGACGCTGAAATAGGACTGAAGAAAGCCATCATCTTCCTCTCAGTGTGCCACCATGGACTGCCCTCCTTGTCTTTACAGAGTTGTCTTTATAATGTCAGCCCTGAGGACAGCAGCTCTCTCTCTTGATTGTACATATTAAACCTAACAGAGAGCGAGAACCTTCCTGTCACTGCTCTCACTTCCGCCTTACATGCATCCTCCTATATGTTGTTTGATTCTGCAAAATCTATCTCTGGGGGCTCTAAACAGCCCCTATACCTATGCCTTTTCTGCTTCAGGAATTCCATGGGAGATGCAAGGCAAAGTCAGGTTATGGTGTTCCTTCCAGGCTCTCAAACTTCTACAGCATCACCCACTTTGTGAAATGCTGATCCCCTGTGAACGTGAGGATGGAAGGAGACTGGTGTGCTCTTGTATTTCTGGAAGGAATATAAACTGGTAACGCCTTTCAGTTGGGCAATTTGGCAATGTATCCCAAAAGGTCTTAACATGTACATGAGCTTTCATTTAATGCCCCTAACTCTAATCTAACAAAGGCCCCCCTCCAAAATATATGTATGTAAGGATGTTCCCTGGAGCACTTTGGATGATGTAATATATTAAAAACCACCCAAATTTCTCAAATACTGGTTATCATGGTGATACACTATTATGGAAGACCAACAACCCTCAAAAAGGAGAGTGTTATTCATAAACCTATAAAAATGTTCTCTCTATATTTCTAAAGTGAAAAGGTTGATTTCCAAAGAGTATGCATGGTGTAATCCAATGCTATACATGTAAGAGAGTGGGGTGTGTTTGCGTGTGTGTATGTAAGAGAGAAGGTCTGGGAAAAGTTGTACCAAAATACTACTATTGATTATTTCTAAGGGAGGGATCATAAATAAATAATTTTTAATTTCTGGCTTCTCTGTCCCACATAATTGTATATATAACACTTGTGTCATAATTTTTTAAAACCCCCTTCTCACTCCGCTGGAACCCCCATCTGAAATCTCTGAGAGTTTTTCATTCTCTTCATTGCAGGTGTCCCCCCTCCCCCAGCTCTGTAGGGGCGACGTTTGGTGTGGCCAGCCTTCATCTGCAGGAAGAATAAAGCCCTGCTTTCTCATTCTGCCTCTCGCCACCCCAAGCTGGCAGAAGGGATGAGGTCTGCCCTCTGCAGCGGAAGTTTCAGATGCTCCGCGCTGCCCGCCAGCACCTCCGAGCCTGCCAGGTTCACGCCCACCTTCGCTCACCTGCTCTGGCAGGCGCCCGCATTCCTTCCTCACCGCCTCCCCTGGGCCTTGGAAACCAGAGTGGGTTTTTAACATTCCTCACCGCCCTCCTCCTTGAACATAAAGATTACGAATGATTTCTCCCTCCCCTCCCGAGGAATATGTCATTCCTTCCCTGCAAGCCTGTCTCCCCCTCGGTTCTCCTGAGTCGGTGGAGCTGGGGCTACCACTCAGCACCACCCCCACCAGCAAGTCCAGCGCCCCCTCCCTCGTGCCCTCGCTGGACTCTCCCAGGGTCCCCCCCATTCTTCTCATTCGCCTCTCCCTGTTGTCCTGGAATCCAAACTCTCTCTCTTCCCAAATATGGCAGGGATGGGAGCTCCAGTCTCCATGCTAGGACAGCAGCAGAGAGAGGAATCTCATGCCTGTCATCACCTTGCGGACACCATCCTTCACTGCTATTGTTGTCAATGACCTGGCCAGCTTTGGACGGTGTCTTTGCAGTTGGCCCTGTTGAGCGCATTACAAAGGGAATCAGTCTATCGACCTGTGTGGCCTCTGGAAGGACTTGTCTTCAAGGAGCATAAAATCTCACTGGGGAGATGTGACACAAAGCTTAACGGGCTCATCTAGTCACAATGTGCCCTCCCACCTCAGCTCTCTTCTGGAACTCGTCTTCTAAAGTTAGAGCACCCTCTCATTTACCAATTCCTTCTACTTCACAGCATCTTGGCTACACACTTCTGTAGGTCTTTGCCCTAATGAGCACGATCTGCTACATAAAACTCACTGAAATTTAGAGGCTTTGACTAAGACAGACTTAGATCTGTCTTAGTTCTGGCTCTCTCTAGCTGTGTGACCTCAGGCAAGTCATTCTACCTCTCTGATCTTCATCTCTAAAATGGTGACAATATCTATTGTGGACTGGTGCTTTCAGAAGCAGAAGTAAACCCTGCCGGAGTCTGCGACTGGTGCTTTGCTCTCTTGATTCTCAAGAACTTTTGCTCAGGAAAAAAAAAAAAAAAATTCAGAGTATTTTTTTTCAAGAGACACCAAACTTGAAATAATAATAATTAATCATTGTGATGCAGAGTCATTCTCATCTTAAGCAGCAGAGAGGAACAAAGTCATCTGAGGAATGAAATGAAAGAATTGTTGGGAGTTCTTGTGTTTTGGTTTATCTTACCTCCCAAGCCGATTCCTCTATTTTCTCTTTAAACAGACACAGAGGAGGCCGTTAAATGAGCCTCGACTTGAATGCAGACAAGCAGGGAGTCAATTTTAGGTTGTGATGAATAAATTATACAGAGGTTTTTCAGCTTTAATTTTCTCTCCAGTTGACATGTTTGTTGTACCTCGAGCTGCCGACTGCCCAGGAGTGGCCATTTCACTGGCTGGGAACAGACAAAGCCAACCTGCCCAGTCTCTGGGCAGAGGCGATTCTGTGGTTGGCTTCCACGTTACTGGAAATTGCAGGGCTTTGTTTGTTTTTGTTTTTCTTCTGTTGGGGAAAAGAGCAGCAGGAAGAGAATCCCCACCCCCAGGTCATCCTGAAACAGCCATAAAGCTATCAGCAAGAAAAGCCATCACACGGGGCTGCTCCGGCTCAGCCTGGCTGATAAACTCAAACACATCTAGGTGGTTTTCTGACAGGTTAGGAGTTGACAGCTTGATAAATGGGAAGGAGACACCCTGAGTTTGTCTGTGACAGGTGCAGTTTCCATGAACTTGCTTTCTTCCCCTGCAGCTCTAGGGGAAGGGGAGGGGGATGCTTAGCTGGGGTTCACATTGGCTCTAGAAGCAACATTTCTCACAGTGATGGAAGGTTAGTTAACACTCTGATTCCTTCCTCACTATCTCTTCCTTTAAAAACCAAAAAACAAACAAAAACTTTTCTAAACTGAAAAAGGAGAATCTTTGCGAGAGTCCAGTGCTGGGCTGCTTTCTGTCCACAAATTACATGGCTTAAAACTGTCACGGCAAGTGACAGCATTTTTTTTTTTTTTGTGGGTTATCTTAAACTCACTCCCACGCCTTGACCCATTCAGTTCTATGCAGTTTCTCACGCCCATCCCTACACCAGAAGGACCCTCCTTTATTACCGTAATTAAGAGCCTGGATGGTCACCACTTTGGCAGTTCCTGGCTAGGTGACCACAGGCAGGGTAAGGGAATATACGGTCTCTGGGCCTCAATGTCCTCATCTGATAAATGGACAGCCATTTATCAGCAAATATTTATTGAGGGTTTATTTTATGCCAGGCATTTTCTAGGCATCAGGTCTGTGGCAATGAAGCAAACAAGCCCCTTGCACCAAGAGCTGGCATGCTGGTGAGCCCACCATCGTTATTCATTCCACCAACAACTCATTACTAAACATCTTCCACAGGCCAGGCATTACTCTAGATCAGGGGTCCTCAAACTTTTTAAACAGGGGGCCAGTTCACTGTCCCTCAGACCGTTGGAGGGCCGGACTATAGTTTAAAAAAAACTATGAACAAATTCCTATGCATACTGCACATATCTTATTTTGAAGTAGAAAAACAAATGGGCAAAAACACCTGCATGTGGCCCGCCGGCCGTAGTTTGAGGATGCCTGCTCTAGATGCTGGTGATTCAGTAGTAAAGAAGGCAAATTTCTAACACCTTGTGCAGTGTACGTTTATACAGAATCAATCACACAGATGAGACTAAATGACATAATGCAAGGAAAGTGTAGTCGGCATTAAGCATCCTGCAGAATCCTGCAAGTGTGCACTGTATCATCCTCATCTTCATTATTCTCACTCACTCCAGCTCATTGTTACAGCCCAGCTGTCCTGACTGTGGGGTGTGGATCCAGGATTTTCATGCTCTATGCCTGCATTAGACACGTGTGAGGCTGGGTGAACCTAGTCTGAGGATAACACGGCCAGGTAGCTGGAAGTTCTATTGCACCATGTTGCAGGAAGCCAAGAAGGTTCCACTGCACCACATTGCAGGAATCAGGTCCCCGGCTTCTCTGCTACTGTCCGTGGTTGTACCTAGCGTGAGCTGAACAGATTCGGTTTTCCCTTTTCCTCGCAATCTGTCCCTTCCCAGCCCCAACTCAGAAACTCGGACTTCATAACGCACCTCATGGTCAAATGTAAACTTCAGCATGCATATTTCCTGACGCCCAGGATATCTGTTTTCAATCACTGAGAAATAGATTTTATTTTTAATAAAATGTGTTCCATAAATATCTGTGAAAACAAATGCATGGAAAAGGTGTTCAGATGCCCGCACCAAGTAAGTAGAAAACCAGGGTATCCCAAAGCCGTCTGCTCTGCAGAAATGTCTGCTTTACCTCTCTTTTCTCTGCAGGAAAAACCCTTCCACCTTCCCTCTCCCCTTCCCCCTCTTAAGCATCTTCCATGAGCAAGGCTCCAGGGCTACCCTGGCCAATGAGAGAGTTCAAGGGACTTACAGTTAGGGAGATAGGGAAGAAATAAGACTACATGTAAATAAAGAGCAAAAAGTGATTTCTAGAAAAAGGTAGGTGTTACAGAGGAAATAATTACAGCGAGGAGACAGCACATAGCTGGAGGAGGCTGCCAGGGAGGTGTCCCCGGGGAGGTGGTGACTCTTGAGCTGAGACTGGAAGAGTGAGAAGACCGGGAAAGGCATTGCAGGCCGAGGGTACAGCAGACACAGCTGTTCTCCCAGTGGACTGGGAGAAGAGGGGGCACGGGGGCAGAGAATGGAACAGGATGGGGCTGGGCAGGGCAGGAGGAGCCAGGTCACACATGGCCTTGAGGGACCCAGCGAGGAGGAGTTTGATCCAACTTGCTTGCTGATGGGCTGATGGAAGGAGCGAGAAAAATCAGAAAATGAAGAAGGATTCCTAGGTTTTTGGCTGGAGCAACTGGGTGGATTATGGCAGACCTTTTGCCCAAGCTTGCTTTTGGGCTGTATTGGTGAAGACACTCTAGATCATATGCTTGAATCTCGGTTTCCCCACTTGTCAATTGAGTATCTTCTGAAAAGTGACATCATATCTCTGAGCCTCGGTTTCCTTATCTGTAAAAGTGGTGTGTTCTATTTAGATGTTGTGAGATGAAGCCACATGGATGTTGAGAAGTACCCGGTGTGGCGTGACTCTCTGAACGAGGGTTCCGTGCCTGTGGGGTCCCCTTTCTTTCTCTTCCTTTTGCTGTCTTTGCCAGACTCGCGCCTGCCTCTGCCTGTTTCAACTCAGAGTTTGCTTGTCGCCTCGCGCTGGCTATGAGTAGCATGCAACATCTCACCCACACTTCAGGGCAGCTGTTATCACTCGGCTCTCTCCTCCCGTCCATGGGTCAAGTGCATTCTCTGCCAAGTCCTTCCTTAACCCCCAGCCGTGCCAAAGATATCCCCCATGTGGATTTTTAGGTTCACTTCTCCTCTATAGGTGTAAGTTCCTGGTAAAAGCAGAGATTAAGAAGTGTTTGGCTGAGCTGAAATGCTGAGAGTGACTGGGGCTTGCTTTCCTTACATGACCTTTGAAATTCTTTCCAACTTAAGACAGCAGCTCAACATCGATTCTGGGTTTTGTCCTTCCAGAGCCCAAAGGCAGTAACAGGACACCGACAGGTCTCTGGTGTCTTGTTTCCACGACTGTCATGAATATAACTACAGTTTTCTAGCTGTTGGCTTCTGACTCGTGCTCGGAAGCAAAATCATCTAGAAATAACTTTTCCCCTCTTTTTGATTGAAAATTTTAAAACCACTTTATTGAGATATAATTCACATACCTTATGATTCTTCCATTTAAAGTGTTCAATTCAATGGTTTTATTATATTCACAGATACGTGCAACCATCACTGCAGCCGATTCTAGAAAGTTCTCACCACCTTAAAAAGAAATCCTACACGCTTTAGCTCTTAACTCCCATCCCTCCTTCCTCCTACCCAACCCTGAGCAACCTCTAATCTACTTTATGTCTCTATAGATTTCTCTATTCTGGTCTTTCATGTGAATAGAATCACACGTGGTATTCTGTGACAGGTTTCTTTCACGTAACTCAACGTTTTCAAGGTCCATCCATGTTGTAGCGTGCATCAGTGCTTCCTTTACACACTGAACAATATTCCATTGCATGGCTATACCACATTTTGTTCATCCGTTCATGCCCTGAATGGACATTTGAGTTGTTTCTGCCTTTTGGCTGTTATGAATAATGCTGCTATAAACATTCGTGTACCCATTTCTGTGTAGACATATGTTGTCCTTTTTCTTTAAAAATAACTTTTAAAAAATTTTCTCTTTGCGTAGGTTTTCCCAGTAGTGGGATGGTACTAACCATCATTATAACAACTAACATAGGCTGTGCTGGTTACTCAGCTTCAGGGACCAAGCTAAGTCTATCTCACCGAATCCTCTTACCACAGGTCTGAGATAGGGGCTATTACTATCCCTATTTTACAGATGGGGAACCTGAGGCTTATAAAAACTAAATAATATGTGGGGAAAGAGAAACATCTAGATATTATCCAAGTTTGTTTATCATCTTTGGAAAACCAAATATAAAACACAAAGTTAGACCCTGAACATTTTTTCTAAATTTTTCTTCCCCTGTGACAATTACGGCTCCTATATTTATATTCATTCTTCTAGTAAGGAAGTGATATTCACCTTTATACTTTGTATCCAAAGCCATCTCCCTGTCCCCTATGACCTGACTTTAATATAGAAAAATAGTGCTGCAAAGACGACATAAATAGACACTCGCATCAACAGACAGAGACTTTCAGGTTTGTCTCATAACCCTGATAAAACTAAGACCCCTGTGGACCAGTTCCTACATAGAGTCCTATGGAAAGAGGCAGTCAGGCAAGCACAGATGGTTAAAGAGGAATTGCCACCTTTTTTGGAATCTCTTAAATTACTCTTACGTAGAGGAAGACTTTTCAGATGCCCTTTTTCAGATCTGCATATGTGACGTACCTCATGTGTACTCTGAACACTCTTCTTGGCAACACACCTGTGCCTAAGTCAATCTTGCCTTTTGCCAGCCTTCAGGTCCTCCGTTCAACCCATTTGCTAGATTTTATACTGAGAGACATCCAAGAACTGGGCTGGTAAAGATAGGACTTTCTTTTGGTGGGGTGGGCGTCAGGGGAGGCGACAGGGAATGGTAGAGCAGTAGAAAGTCGGGGGCAGTGGGGAGGACAGGAGGGAACTGTTACATATAGTTATGTTTCCTTCTTAACAATGCATTCGTTTTTTACTGCATGGTTTTATTACTAGGAGTGGGGAAATTCTGACTTGTTCAAGAGGTCCACCCTGATGATCTGATCAATAGATTGCCGTGAAAGGCAAATAGATATATAAGATGTATTGTCCATGTGAATAGTAGAATAGCAGAGTGAATAATTTATCTAGTTTTGGCTAGAATGCAGTATTACATATATAGTCAATCCTCATTATTCAAAGATTCCGTATTTGTGAATTCCCCCACTCGCTAAAATTTGTAACCCCCAAATCAATACTTGCGGTGCTTTCCTGGTTATTCATGGACATGTGCAGATCAGCAAAAGATCTGAGCCACTGGATGTACATGTGCCCAGCTAAGGTCAAACGAGGTGATGCTCCAGCTTCCTGCTGCAGCTCTCACGCACAGGTGCCCAGAGGGCGGAGCTGGGGCTGGGCGGTGGGGTACAAGCAGCTCTGGCTCTCAGGCACTCTGATTACTAATAGGGCAGCCACCGACAAGCCACTTGACATTATCGAACCTCAATTTCTTGTGCAATAAGTAGAATCTACCAGGATGAGTTGCTTTTGGGATTTAAGATTATAATCTATGTGAGAGACGTGCGTGTGTGTGTGTGTGTGTATGTGTGTGTGTTCCTCTAGCAGCAATGATTCCGTATTTGCTAATTCAGTGCTCCAGGTGACTTTATAGAATATAACTACTGTGAAAAATGAGCCTCGACTCTCTTTTGGTTTTATGACTTGGATGACAGAAAGGAATCTATCCCCGTTCTTGGAAATTAGAGGAGGGCCAGGCATTCTGCTCAGGACTCATCAACTCAGCTTTCTGTCTCTCTGAGCATCACAAAAACTTAGACGTGGCAGACTTTAGACTTTAAAGACCATCTGTCTCTTGCCTTTCTTTTATTTTCTCCTCATGACGGACCTGTTCTTTAAATAAAATCTGACATGAAAATCTTAATATATAAATCAGATAAAAGTAGAGCTGTATCTTTGAAGGAAGGTGCCCAGGGGAACCCAGAGTCCTGGCAAGCTAGGATTTCCCATCTGTCCTTTCTAACTCACCCCCGAAAAGGCCCCGAGGGCATGTCCGAGAACCCAGACAGAGGAAAAGAATTTGAAGACTACTGATTTAGACCAACACCCTCACAATTTGTTAGAGTAATTTCAGACTCAGAGAGGTAAATTGCCTAAAGGTATGAATTAACCAACGCCTAAAGGGTAGAGCCCTCCAAATTCTTCTAGATGCTATGATTCCTCTGCAGTAGCCTAGCTGAGGTCCCAAACATCCAACCTAACTGGCCTCTAATTCGCCTTCCTTGTCCCCCACCCCCACGGTATTTGGGACAGAGCAAGGGAGGATTGTTCTTAGTCAATAAGGAGGACATCACAAATACTAGCAGATTTCCGTCCTGAAATGGGATATATTTAACACTCTGTGCGTAAATTATGGACATTTTAAACCCAATCTGACAATGTCAAGGGGGAAAAGTTGGATTCCTAGCTTGTGCTTTCGTGAAAAATACAGATAGCTATAAAACCATAATTATAAAAGTATCTTATTCTCCTCTTGTTTGGAACACTAAATTATACCTTTTTTTTTTTTTTTTTTTGGAAAAAAGCTGGCACCTCTCCACCTATCTACCTATCTATTGAAATATTGTCAGAGTTTGCTCTGAAGTTTGGAAAATTAATATCCAGAGCAGTAAAGTATCTCGTTCAAGGTCACACAAGCACCCGTGGTGGAGCTGGACCTGATACTAAAGTCCCTGCCTCTCTGTTCACTGCCTCCTCCCTCTCAACACGTGTCACTGAGATCACACGACTGAGGGCATCTGACTCATGACAGAGAACTACATTGCTCAGCAAGAAGAGGAATGGCCTTTTTGGTTGACCCCCTCACCTTTCCATTTCAAAGTAGATCTTGGCTTCTGCCACTCCAGGAAAGGCCAGATCCCCTGCTCCACACACACACACACAAAACCCCAGAATTTTTAAAAGTAAGTTCCTTTTTGTCTTTTGAGTTTTGAAGGGACCAGATTGTAGAGATTTAAGGGTGATTGAAGGGATTTCCAAGGGAACATTTGATTGTATAGATTTTCACGTCTCTGTGGCTTTAGATCCAACTGTTGGATCCAAGCATTCAACAGACTATACTGTGTTTCCCCCCCCAAACAGTTCCACTTACAAGAGCCTGCTGGGCTCTGGGATCATCTTGAGAGAAGATGGCGTGGCTCTTTAATGAAGCCAGAGCAGAGACTACCTCTAGGGAAGGGCTGTCACCCACTACCCTCTGCCCTGGGTCCTTTGCCCAACGGGCTAAGGCTCAGCCACGCCGATCTCTCCTCCAGCACACTCTAACTGCTTCACTCCATGTGTCTCACCCCCACCGCTGTGGGGGGTTCAGGAAGTCACCAGAGGAAGGGACCCTGGTCTTCCATTTGCTCACGTACTTCTGAGAATGGGGAGAGGACTGGGGGTGTCCCTTCTAGAAATCCTGCTTATTTGCTGGGCTTCTTAAGCCCAGGGAGCCAGTCTGTCACAGAGGTGACCACACATGACCATGGCAGCCTCAGACTGGGGCTCCAGCTAGCTGGAAAAGTCACTATAGGGGACAAACAGACCCTCCACTGAGCAGAAATGCAGCTGAGGGTAGGAAGGGACTTCCTGGACAAAGAGCTGCCCTGTACTTGGCAGGTGATGTCCAGCCAGACACTCGCAGCCTACGTGGGCATGGGTGGAGGGGAAAGGCCCAAGCCTCGCCTCACTCATCCAGGAAGCCCTGCATTGCCAGGTACCCCAGAGCCTGCAGTCCGGCCAAGACTGGAGCTTTTCCTCATCAGCTCTGGTTCTGCAGGCCGACTATTTCTGCTTAAACAGATTCACCTATGCATCACCAGGCCGGGCTCATGTGCTGTGCTGTCATGGAGCCTGTCACTCCAGCTGGGAAATCCAACCTCTTTTCCTTCCCTTTATGAACACCACGCAGACACATACATACTCACACGGACTAAATTTATACAGGATGCCGCAGACTAATATGAAGGTTGCAGAGAAGAAGGGAAGTTTAAAAATGAATTTTAAGCATGTCTGTTCTTAAAGAATTCAGCCACTGTTCTCTGCAAGATTTTACCTCTTGCATTCTTCCCTGGATTCTCTCCTTTGCTTCTCTTTCCTGCAGTTCTCTAGAAATCTGCTCCTCACTCCATTCCTCCTGTGTCACCAGGCAGGACAACTTCACTCTGCCTAATCCCCAACTCCAAATGGAGTCCCCACTTTTGCAATGCATCCAGATCTACCAGCGGGTGCCTTGCTCGGGGTCCATTCATCTCAGCCCCCTTCCAACTCGTTGTTTGCAAGCCGAAGGAAGTAGTACAGAGATTAACTATTATAATTGACTTCACCCTAGTAAAAGCCAAGCAGGTGGGGTCAATTTTAATTTTAAACCGAAATAACTATCTCCCCATAAACCACCAACTTCAGCCTTATGCTGGCCGAGTGTCTCCACGACACGACTGCCTCTCAGAATAGTGGCAAACAGGGCTGGAGTCCAGGTGTCAGCCATGACTCTAAATGCTTCATTCATTATCTCCTCCAGTCCCTTATGGGGGAGCTACTAGCATTACCTCCTTTTCCAGGGAGGGAAACTGAGGCTCAAAGAGACTACATAACTTGCCCAGGGTTGTTCAGCTTAGCATTTCTCTCAGAGTCCATATTCCTGACTCTTCTGTCACACTCTTTTGCAAACTACAGGTCATTGACCCCACCATCCATGGCGTGGCTGCAGAACCAAGCTTCCTGGGAAATTGGGCACCCACGCTCCTCAGGTGGGTGGAGGAGGTGATGGGGCCACAGATGCTGTGCATACCATGGCCCAGTCACTGCTAGGAGCCTTTTCAACCTCAGAGAATGTAGCATTCCAGGCTAACCAATCATTTGAAATTCCTGCAATAAATGAAAAAATAAACACAGAGCCGAGGATATAATTCAGCTAACCTCACTCCCAAATGAGGCTGATTCCAGATAGAAAGCAGATTTTCATATTTACTGTAGGTGACAGCTGTAGGAATTAAATGCATCATCCATCTCTATTGCTGCGTCCTCCTGCGCTGCACGCATCTATCCCTGGGGTTGTCTGTCTTCCCATTCCAGGAAGACAGATCAGTGCAGTTTCAATTATTAATTCCATGTTTGGATCACAGTAACACCAGTTCCAGTTCAGTGACCCACAGTTCCTATTGATTTAAGTGATGAATTATCTACACTGCAATGTATTATTAACTTTATTTTGTCTCTTATTCCTTCCGCATTCATGCATCAAAATAATAAAGCACCATTCATGGGCTAAAAGGACCCATTTCCCTTCTCACATTTCCCAGAAGGGCGAAGCCAACACACACCAGGGAGGTAATTACACAGAGCTGGGATGGGGACTGGATATTTATTTTACCTATGAATTATTTATCTCAGCTGTGAATTTGGGGGATGGGGGCAGGGCAGGGGCATGGGTGGGGAACAAAGGGGCCCAGGAGGGAAGTTAATGAAGACAAGTGATGAGTACACCCTGGGAGATTCAAAAGAAATGAACTAACCTCAACTCAGAAGCTGACATTTTGGGAGTCAATCTGCCCATTCTGAGAGTGACAGGAGGACGGGTGTGGGGTGGTGAGGATGGTGGCACCGTGTGAAGGGGAGGAGGTGAGAGTAGCGGTCATCAGCAGTCTCTCCCACCATCTCTTCTAGATTGTTCTGCTTGCCGCCATAGCAAGAACTACCCAGCTAGGTAAGTTCCTAGCGAGACGTGGGTTCAAGGATGTTCGGCAGGAATGTGCTGGCTTTTGGCTGCCTGCCATGGCCACCTTCTCCTCTGGTTACTAGCACATCCTCCTACTAACTTTTGAGGAATTGCCTTTCCCTGGTACAGGGGATACAGACCGGCAGGACCATGACCAAGAGGCCCTCCCAGGCCCTGGCCAAGCCCATGGCCCAGCCCGGGTCAGTGAGGCTCCCCCTCCAGAGCATTTCAATTATAGGCAAAGGGAACGAACGACAGAGTGTAGGTGACATCGATTCATGAGCGCTGTGCCCGGATTTGCTGTAGGGCCACTGCCGCGGGCAATACCCTCTGAAGATGATTCACAGGCCTTGTTTCTCGACCTTCCCTTTGAGTCTAGATGCCGCCGCACCCCATAGCCTTTCAATAAATGCCTTTTTAAAATGTAGTTAGCTGGGTTTGGGTGGGTTTTGTTGCTTTCCACTTAGAGCGCTCTGGCTAAGCAGCCACAGGACACACATGGTTTCACCTACGGTCTCAGTGACCCTGCGGGGCACAGACGGGGAAGCAGGAGGTGCTGTAGCTCCTGCCTACTCACGCCACCATGCTGTGGAAGCGGGGAGAAGGGCAGCAGGCCAGGTGACGGCTGTCCTTTGTTTACAGCTCCTGTTTCTGGTGAGAGCCAAACCCAAACTCCCGGCCTCCAGGATTCCTGTTGGGGCAACTCCCAAAGCCAGGGAACCTAAAGGGACGCCCCATCTGGCAACCCCATGCAAAGGGAAGACCTCAGTGTGGTCTTGCCCGGGGTCAAGCGACCAGTCTAGGAGCCAAAGCAAAGAGGAAGGAGAGACAGCCCAAGACCTCCCAGCTTGAAAGGGAAGGAGAAGATGCTAAACGCGTAACAGTTTCCATGTGCAGACAATTGCAGGATTACCTACGGTCTCATTCCTAACTCTGCTGGACTCAGAGACTGCCCCACCTAAGGCTGCTCCCCTTTTGTGACTCACGGCTGGCCACGCTGCGCTGGTATGAAACACACATCACGAATGTTTTATTGTCATTCTTAATCGCCACCCTTCATTCATCTGCCTCAGACGTCAGAGCCCTCAGCCTTCTTTTCTCTCCTTTCTCCTCCCCCGCTCCCCAATGTCAAGGTCCTCGCACCCGAACACCTGCCAGGTAGGAGGATGGTTCTACCTGTCGACCCAGCCCCTTATAAGAACTGGAGAGCGGCCCAGCCACGCTGGAAAAATGAGTTCTTTTTCCTTCTCGAATTTCACCAAATAAGGAGAGGAGGATCAGAAAAGCACTGTGATTAGATTAGATGGAAGAGGGTCAAAGATTAAAAATCCTCTGCCTCTCATTATTAGAGGAGGGATGACAGATTCAGACCAGAGCACAAAAGAAAATACATTATTTCAAAACAGGATATGAAACCCAGTCCCGGGCGATTAGTCTCTGTTAAGTAAATTTACTATCTAATCTTTTAACTGTCTCCCGAAATTGCTGGTCCAACATTCTCTCCCTCCTCAGTCGGAAGCTTAACCCTGGGCAGGCGCCGTCACCTGCCCTGAGTGCCTCAGCGTGTCGCAGAACGGGGTGCTCCTCTCATGGGGGGTGGGGGTGGCTGGGGCGGGAGGGTCTGTGAGGGAAACGCACCTGGTAGTAACAACAGACTGTGAGCACAGCAGAGTCGCCCGGCTGGAGGAGGGACAGGGACGGAGGACAAGGGTGACTGTCTTGGCTTTGGTTTCAGAGCCAGAAATGTCAAGGAGGACACGATTCTTCAACATCACTTTGGGCTCATCCTGGGCAAACTGGACTTTTCCTCTTTCTACTCAGCCCCAACAGGCCCACACGCCAAAGAATCCCATGCTCCGGGTGTGTTCTCGAACCAGCTCAACCTTCAAAGCTTTGGTTTTATTTAAACGAATGCTGCTCTGCAGGCCAAATACCGCAGCCCTGCGCTGGGGCCCGAAGAGGACAAGATGTGCACTTGGAGGCCAGACAGGCTCCAGCACCATCCAAGCCATAGGAACACAAAGAGAAAACAGGACATGGTGAACGGGGAGGCTCTGTTTCTCAGAATGTCTCTTGGCCTGGGTACCACTGTCGACGTGGAGTGCAAGAATCAGAGACACAAAGGATATCAGACCCCAAAAGACCCTTTCCCTTCTCTATTTACCAGGAGGAACTCTTTTTTCCCCCTATACTTCGCTATTTGCTCTTCGTCTGTTTAGTCTAAAAGGCTGAACTATTGCACAAAGAAAGTTCTCTCCAAGAATGAGTTTTCCAGAGAAGGCTGCTCAGACAAGGGTGGTGTGTGCATGCCTCTCCCGGCCCGGAGAATGGGGCATGTGTTTAACAGGAGGGGGCTGGGGCCGAGCCCGACTCCCCGAAGGATTCCTCGAGGTGCTCTGTTTGTGTGATTTATCCCTTCTGGAAAATCCAAACATACAAATGTGCCCGCCGCAACAGCAAGGGCGGGCTCCGGGACACAGGCTCCCGCACAAAGCTCAGTGCGTACCCCGCACCGTCCTGGAGGTTCTTCTCAGTTTTAACCTTTGTAGGTTTCGACCAGAACAGATCAAAGAGAGGTGTGTGTAGATTTGCTGGGGAGCAGCAGGCCTCATTTCTCTCTCTCTCCCTACCTCACAGCTTGCCTGCCTCACAAAGAGTCCTAGGAGAGGAGGAACTGGGCAAAAAGGGCCTCCCCTTGGCTCCTGGGATTTCAGAACTGGATTTTCATCTTGCTCACCAAGGGGCAGAAACGCACACCTCCGACCCCACGCTTCGGAGGATGAGACACAACCCTCAGAAGGCTTGGATCCCAAATGTTTTTCATCTAGTAATCATTTGTTCGTGGAAATTGTATTCACATTATATAAGAGCTAGACCAGTTCTGCATGCCTTTGAAATTTCAGCCCCCACACCCTCTCCTCCCGGCCTAAAATGGACCGTGGAGCAGCGCCCGGGTTCCGAGGTGTGTGTAAAAGTTGATGGAGATGGCAGACAGAGTTAAAAATGCATCCTTGCTCACACACCGTTCCAATATGACCGAGGGGAAGGCTGCTTCCCACAGAAGGCTTGAATGCATGGTTTTATCTGAGCCTCAAAACAGTCCTGCAAAGCGATGCATTTGCTTTCACCCCTATGTGATACAAGGAAATTGAGGCCCAGAGAATGTGACTCTCTGGCCAAACTCACCCCGCTTGGTAAGCGGTAGAGCAACGATCAGGGTCAAGACCTGTTTTCCTCCACACTCCAAGCTCTTTCAACCTCCCATAATGCCTTTCAGCTCCGGCAATATGGCAAGGCTATAGGAAAGCCCTAGAATATTCCATGCCCTTTGATCCAGTGCTACAAGGCTGAGGACTTAACCTAAGGAAATAATCATGAAAGTAGGCAAAGATCTATTTACAACCGTATCAGCGGTATCACTGTTGATAACAGCAGAAATTTGGGATAAAAACATTTAATGATATTGTATTGATTAAGTGCAATATTATACCCATGCAATAGAATGCTATGCGGTCATTAAAAATACTAGGGTAGAAGAATATCTAATGACATGGGAAAATGTTTGCAATGCAATGTTAAGTAAAAAAATGAATACACAACCAAATGTCCACCGAAAGTAATTTTACATCCATTTTGGTATAGCTGTACAATACCAGAAAGTTATAGAAAAGAACGATATAATTCTATACAAATGCTGACTCATATAAAGAAGCATTTCTTCTTTTTTGCTAATTTATATTTTTCCAAAAAGACATTTTTTTAAATAAGAAAAATATCATTAAAAATTTTCAGCAATCATACAGAGGGCACTATTTAAAAGCTGTCTCAATACATGATTTTTTCTTTGTATGTGATGCTGATAGTAGCTGATGTTTATCAATATACGTGTAATCTGAACCACACATTGGTTTATTTGTTAATGTACACTTGGCTCATCATGAGGCACATGCATGAGATTAGACCATGCCAAAGTGCAGGTTTTGGTAAATGGTGAGGTCCAAGGAAGGTAGGGATAGGATGTGAATAGAGACAGGTGGAGAAGATGACAGATTTCCAGGACTGTGATGAGACTTGGGGACCTGAAGGAAGGAGGCAGGAGTATCATTCCTTCCTTACAAACAGTAGCGCCAATGCACCCGGTGGGTGTTTTACCTGCAGACCCTCCCTCAAGCCCATCAAAATACAATACAATAAAATAAATCCTCAGCCAGAGGAGCCAAGAGGAGACCCACTCAGCAGGTGCTGATCCCAGCCAACACCCCTGACTTTAATTATCGTAGATGGAGTTCAATGGGTTACCCGGGGCCCAAGGCATGGCAGCCCATGCCCCTCCCCGCTTTTCTATAATAACCATAAGTCTTCATTTCGTCTTCGATCGATAACTCCATGCCTGAATTCTAAAATACATCATCTGCTCTCATGTTCCTCTGATAAATGGTTTGAATTAATGCAAGGCACATTATTCTTAG
Source organism: Mirza zaza (assembly GCA_008750895.1). NCBI lineage: Eukaryota > Metazoa > Chordata > Mammalia > Primates > Cheirogaleidae > Mirza > Mirza zaza. The sequence continues at coordinate 117,268 of VSMD01106131.1, forward strand.
AGCCCTGGCTTATTATATCAAAGACATCTGGTTTCCCAAGAAGCTTCTAGGACCCTGGGTATTTAAGGGCACCGAAGGCCGGAGTCCCATGAACTCTTAGGTGATCGCTGCCAGTCCATGAACTGTTGGCCACTGGTCCCTGGAGACTTAAATACTGAAGTTGGGAGTAAGTTACCTAGAAACTTCGATGACAATTTGACATGGCCACATTTGTATACGTGCTAGCAATACCCTATACACACCTTTTCCATGACCCACATGCACAGTTCTGTAATTCTTTTCCTTTTTTCTAATTATGTGTATTCTCATCATATTTTTTGAAATGGAATTTTATGCCTGTTTAATAATTAAATGTTTGGGCTCCTATTTTGTATGTTTGCTATGGTTTGAATATTTGTCCCCTCCAAAACTGATGTTGAAATTTAATCCCCAATGTGGCAGTCTTGAGAGGTGGGGCCTTTAAGAAGTGATTGGGTCATGAGGGATCTACCTTCATGAATGCATTGATGAATTATCCTGGGAGTGGGGCTGTGGCTTTATAAGAAGAGGAAGAGAGACCTGAGCTGGCATGCCCCGCCCCTTCACCATGTGATACCTTGTGCCACCTTACCATTCTGCAGAGAGGCCCTACCTGCAAGAAGGTTCTCACCAGATGCACCCCCTTGACCTTGGACTTCCCAGCCTCCTAAGAAATAAATTTGTTTCTTACAAATTACCAATTTTCAGGAATTCTGTTATAAACAACAGATAATGGACTAAGATAATGTCTGTATTTCATTTTACTAGTATGTCATTTTTATTGTGTTTTACAAATGTATTAGTCTATAGGTTGGAGATTTTTTTAAAAAAGAAAAATGGAGAAGCACTAAGGAGGTCCGGGCCTGTGACTCCAGGGTTTAGTCCTCTCAGATTTTTTTTTTTAATGTAGACAATCTAGACTTGAACAGAGCTTGCACATACAGGGTGCAGCTTTGTCTTTGAGCTAGAACACCAGCTGAGTGGTGCTTCAAAACACCATCAGGACCTTCTAAGAATCTCTTTGGGCTAAGCTGATGGAGGGTCAATGGGCTGAGAGAATTCTGGAGCTTAATCTCGTTATTTTCTTCCGAAAGACTCCTGGTTATTCTACTGGCTTTAATATCCTTATTTCAAACACAGTCATTATCACCACTGTGCCCTGCTGTCTTGTAATTTCACTCAAACTTTTGAGTCTACAGAAGTGTGCCCAGTAACATTAATGTTTTATTTAAAGCAATCTGTGCTACAAGAAAATTTATATAAGAATGGTGGGGGGGACAGGAGATAAGATATTGCTGCTCATAGCTTTAGTTTCTTTTGAGAAGGAATAATCGTACCTTTTAAGCCATGTTATCTAAGTTACAGAATAATCAAAACTGAAAGGCAGGAAGCGGTCATACTGTTGACCTGGAGCCCGGGGTGAATGGATGCTCCTGTCTCCGGCCACATGGCCACTCTCATTCGAGATGGATCTGAACATCAAAAGCTTAAAGTCAGACTTCCTAATATCTACTGGCTCCAGAAAATTTAGCGATCAAAACATTACTCTCTGTACAATAAAATCTTCTCACTTTGTAGAGATCTCGCTAGCCTTATCCCCCAGGTAAACTCCCCAAGATTACCTAAAGCCAGGGATTTCCCTGTCTGGTGCCAATTTATCTTTTCACATAAATCAATAGCAGGTTAGTGCGACAGTTTTCTTCACCTAAGCCCTGCAATCCCTTCCTCTAGGATGGGAGAAAATATCTTCTTTATCAGAAATATCACAAATTCTCAGTGGGACTTTGACATCCCATTTCTCTCTGGCTAAGATTCTTTTGGGGAGGTGGCACAGAGTAGTGGTGAAGGGCACGGGCTGGCATCCATCCTGTGCTTGGCCACCTCTAAGCTGTGGGCCCCGAACAAAATCATGTAACTCCTCTGTGCCTCAGTTTTCTCATCTGCAAAATGGGGAACCCATTTTAGTAAAAGTTAAATTATAAAGCATTTAGAACAGTGCTTATCACAGTAAATATTAGCTGCTATAATTATGTACTTATTTAAAAGGGTGTAAGCTAGTTCCAAAAGGCTTTTTTGAGGTACACGATGGGGGGGGTGGCAGAGAAGTCACAGCAAATTTTTCCTTTCTTGAAAGAACCAAAGCTCCCACACTGGAGTCTTGGGCTAAAACTACATTTGGGTATCATTACCATCTTAAAAGGAGGCCAAGAAAGAAAGAAAACAGCAAAGGAAGAATGAGAAATGGAGAATTCAACAGGAAAATAAAATGGATCAAAGAAGGACAAACACTATAAACTGCACTTATAACAAACTAGAAGATTGCTTGACTTTGAAACTGAGTATCATAAAATTAAAAGCAATAATTAGAACTTTAAAAATTCTCACGGGAGGAGGGAACAACAAACCTCCAGTTGGTCTAAAATGCCAGCGAACGTGGGGAGGGACAGGAACTCAGGGCTGGGACTCGCCGGGTCAGTGGGGCCTGGTGTGGAGCGCTTCAAATTGCATCGCTCTCCTTAATGAGGGAGCTGGTTATTCAATCTGCATTTCCTAAATGAGAACCAGCTACGCCATCTGAGTGGCCCAAATTCAATTAAATCACCTGGCATGCTTCCTGTCAATACCCTCTCTCTGGGCTGGCTTTGTCTCTCAACCATTATCGCCTCTGATCATCATGAAGTCAGGGGCCCACCAAGCTGTCTGTATGAGGCCAACAACAGAAGAAAGCTTTTTCCAGCCCCAGTGAGGTATCAGGGTGATCCTCCTGGGGCCTAATGACCTCTTGCTGGGAAAATGTCATGGTACCTCTGGCAACCACGCATGTGCTCTACTTTTCTAAGGGGAGGGACCCCTTTTACACTGTTTTGTACTCCTTAATGGGCTACTTCTAGAATTTAGAGGCAAATAATTGGCATATGAGGCTCATTTTCAGTTAAGTGTTGATAAACTGAGTTACAGGGGAAATTTATATATAATAGAGCAACATTCAAACTTCAGTGGGCTTATCAACTCAGGCCACTTGCCAAACGTGTGGACCTCTGTTCTTCCCGTATCCCATTCTCAATCGGGAAGTCTATGGTAAGCCAGTTCTGCATCTTTAAGCACTTTATTGTTAAGCATCTTTAACAATAAACTTTAAGAAGTAGTGATCCAGAATTATCACGCATAGGAGAGCAATGCTAAATAAGAGGAAAGTGACAAGAGACCAGTAAAGGAGTCATCTAAAATTTTCAGGTCATTTCATAGAATTACAGTGAGTTGATCCCCAACTGTCTTCTTTGCTAGACACAAATTCCTTAAGACCAGGGATGTTCAGAGTTACTTCTGCCACCATCCTGGGCCCTGCATCTTGCAGGAAGAGTTCAATTCCTGGGTGGGGAATTAAACTACACCTGAAGTTCAAGTGAACTTTTTTCAACAACCACCCCAGGAGTCAGGATCTAAATACTTCTATAGCTACCATCTGAGCTGAGCCAGGAATATGCTGTCCTGGCTTCCAAGGTTATTCTGCCCATTATTTTTGGATGTTGCAAGGTCTTAGATAGTAGAAAAAGACTGGGCTGCAGCAATCTCCGAATTGCTGTTGTCATCAGCAAGACCTCAGAGGAGCATGTACACTGCAGGGGGTTTGTCTTTGGTGGGGGGAGCGGCAGGGGGGTGTCTGTATCTGGTGATCACAAACTGAATAGGAAGGTGATTAGGGTGGGTGTAATCAACCTAGGGCTGGGTGGATTGTCTTCCCAGCATTTCTTTCCCTGTTTTTCACTGCAACAGTTGCCATTTTTGTTTGCAGATTCACTCCTCCCCAATTTTAGTTGCTGTGCATGGGTGGGAGGAGCATGAGGTCATGGGCCAAGACAATCAGAGCTTCTCATTCTAGGTCCAGTGATCTCACTGGGACAAAGATACTAGACTTGAACCTGGAGGCCCTGAGGTTCAGAGCTGGGGTGGCTATCTTGCCACAGTGAGGGGAGCACCTGTCTGCAAACAGCCAACACAGAGAACACTGGAGGAGGGAAGGAGGGAGAGACAGGTGAGTGTGGTGGTTATATCTGAACCCCTGATTAAATCACGCAGGGTGTGCCCTACTTCTGAGCTGCTCAGAACCATAAGTCAATCATCTCTTTTTAAACTAAACTTGGGTTTGCTTTTCCTAAAACTTTGTCACCGAAAGACATTGAACCATCTAATGCTTTTCAAATGAAATGTCCATCCTCACAAACTGAAGCCTCGTATGCGATGCTGACTCTGAGTCTCCTCCAAAGGCATATGCACTCAGTCTAAGAAGCCGGAATACTTAATAGACCTCATACTTTTCCACAGTACTTTTGTGTCTTTTCTTACGTTTGATTCTCAGAATTTCCCCTCTGACAGTGTTTACATGCTAAGTAGGTAAATTCCGTGATTGAGGGTAAAAATAATGATCGTCACATGAGAGATGAAGAAACTGAAGACAAGAGAGGGGGAACTAAGCTGCCTGAGGTCACTGGGTCAGCAGAGGAGTGACCCACTGCATGCCCCGGTGGTGTGGATAAGGGAAAGCAAGCACTGGGACTGGGGGGCCCTCCTCCCGTGATTTAAGGGTAGAACACATTGTTAGGAGAAGCTGATAATCATTTAACATGGACTCCATCAGCACAGCGTTTAATGGTCACTAAGCCGTAGCGCTCTCTGCTTTTCTGATTCCTAACTGTTCTTCAATGGCTACTTCAAGTCCCGCCTCCCCTTAACCTTTAATTCTCACAACTCCAGTTCTCTCCCCACCTCTGGATTCTGTTGCCTTTGATGTCAGTCACCCCCTGCTTTGCATTTCACCCTTTACATTCTCCCAGTTAATTTCTCCTGCACATTCAGGGTGACCTATTTCTCCCATCCAGACTAACTGTGCCACCCTGTTTTTCTGCTCATGCTACTCTCCCCTCCAGTACAGCCTGATGCCAAGCATGGGTTTCAAATCTTAGCTCTTTGCTGTGTCACCTTAAAAAAGTAACTTGACCTTTGAGTGTCAGTTTCCACATCTGTAAAATGGTGATAAATGACCTCCCTCTGCGGGTTGTTGAGTACACCTTAGGCGAGACTGCACACGAAGTGCTAAGCATACTCGTGTCTCAAGTGCACACAGCAAGCTCTACCCTTGCCAGCAAAGCGTCTTAGCTGCATAAGCACTTAGCTCACTGCCTTGTGCCCCTGAGGGGCTGAATTGACTTTAGCCCACAGGCATTTCCTCCTCTGTGGCTGTCTGCACTTTCCCACATTCCCCCTCACTGCCAGCAGGTGGCAGCCTATCCATTATAGAGGAAGCTTCTATTCCCTGAACGGAGAGGATGTGATGGTGACTTCTTAGGGAATATATAAATGATTTCTTTTCCTTTTTCCTTGTTGGGGGTGGGTCGGTGTGGGGGACTAAAAATCCTCACGGGCTCCTGGTACCATTTTCTTTGAGTTTGCTATCTGCACGCAGAGGGCAACAGTGGCGATGCCCAAACAGATCACGCAGGTCAACTGCACGTTGAGGGTTCTCTGCTGAGGAATGTGGCTGGCACCTGTCCCCTCCCTCCCTCAGCCAGACTCCATCCCACAGCCTCCCGGGCTCAGAAATCCCCTCCGGGCTGGGCTTCCCCATGCTGCACCTGTGGTAGGTGCCGGGGAGGCCGGTGGAAGGTACCCTACATGCACTGAGGGTGACCATACTGTCCGGGACTTTCCCGGTCTGGGAATGGGAAGTCCTGCGTCTGGAAAGTCCTTCGGCGCCAGGCAAACACAACGGCCGGTTGCCCCATGGCATCCCTGCCACATCCCGATTCTGACTCAGCAGAGGTGGTTTCCCTTTCTTTTTCAGAGACATGGACCTCCAATTTGCCAAAGCCCTAGAATCCTATAATTTTATATTTGGAAGGGAACACAGACAACACTCCAATTCCCCAGGTAGAGAGAATGAAACGGGCTTGCCTGGGTCACACGGCTGGGCTGGCAGGGACAGATCCCGAACCTGAGCCTCACTCTCAGTGCCCACCTGGAGCTACAGGGTACAGCAGAGGGGTATCTGGCTTCCTGGGTATTCCCACTAAAGAGCTTCCAGGAAACAGCAAAACAGGGCAGAACATACCCAGGGTGACTGGAAGATCTAACTTAATGCGAACTTCTAACCAAATACTTATGGATGCAATCAGTGTGCTCTGCAACTTACACACATTATAGATAAGGGTAAAGAGTGGGGTTTAAAGTTAACCTGGATAGAAAAGCTTCGCCGATCTCACTCTGGCAGGCCAGAGGAGGATCAACTAGGAGATTCCCCCAGGGGCCGGCAGGACTATAATTGAGCCACAAATGCTTCCCTGGGTTTTGCCTCCAGGGGAAAAAATGCAGCAACTTTCTCCGGGATCTCTCGGGCACACTGCTCCCCATCCCAGCCATGCCAGCTGTTTGTCCTCACGGTGCACTTCAGAGAGCAAAAGTCTCTGGATTTATTTTCATTAACAAATCCTGCTAAAGCAAACTTCTGCTCTCGAATGTTATTGGAGATTTTCATCTTCACCGTCTCAAGCCTGGCACTGAATAGATTGGCCTCAGAGACACACCACTGAATGCAAGTGCTTTGTTAGAAAGCTAAACTGAACACAGGCACGCTTTGCAGAACAGAACACAAAGAATGCCTCTTTCACAAAGCCACGAAAAGCAGGCAAATCCATACATGATTGAATATGGTTTAAGTGTACCTCTTTAAGAAACGATCTTTTGGTTTGGTTAAAAATTCCCACAAAACAAAATTCTTACTAATAACAAAAATTTTTTAAAAAGTTTTAAATTTTTAAAACAAATTTTGCAGGGAAAAGGCATTTATGTAAGGAAGAAACCCAAATGATTCTTCTACAAAATAGAAGATGAACTGCAAACTCAGGCATAGCCACTTGAAAGGAAAAAACACAGGAGATTGTAGCAAATCTGCAGTGGGATTTACCACCCTTGTGTCCCTCCCTAAGGGTCAGTGAGGAGGAGAACCCCATGAGGGGAAGGATTCGAGGTGACCAGGGCCAGCTAACCTCTCTGTGCCTAGTATTCCAAAAGTTCTATGAGTGAACTAGCTGTATCCTCAGGGAGCTAGCTAGGCAACTCTGAGCTGTAACCAGCACCTACAAGAATGAAACAAACAGATACACACTCGTGAAAAGTAGGGCAAAAGACCCAGAAAAGTCACTGGTAGTCGCTGTCCCCATAGCTACCCTAAAATGGGAGGATCAGAGAGAAGGAGCTGAGATATGTAGAGAATCGGCTAAGAGACCTGGAGTTTCACACCAAGGATGCCAGAACCAGGATGGGGCCCTGAACAAGTTATTCACCTGTCTGAGGTTCGATTTCCGACTTCTGTAAAGTGATGGGGTCAGGTTGAATGTCCTCTGAGGTCCCTTTATCTCTAACAGTTCTGTGAACAAATGTGCAGCTGGCACACTGCAGTCAAGAGGTTAAGCTGAGTAGACAAGAAAGCCCAGGTTTGCACCATAAAAATTCCGCGGCCGCCTCTCCCGCTCTTTATGTGGATTCGAAACAGTGCCCTGTTCTCGGCCCAAGCTGGCCGGTTCTTAGCACCTCTGCCCTGCAGATGTGAGCGGAGACGGGTCCAGCTAATGAACTTGCTACAGCTCAGAGTCCAACTGGGTCGGGGATTCCACGCCGGGATCATAGGTCAGGATGTCCCTCCCTCGTCCTTTGCAACTGCGCCTTCTGGGGCATCTCAAAGTCAAGAGCCACTTGAATTCCCACTGTCTCTTCTGCCCGGGTCCCCACCCGGAGGGGAAGGGTCAGGATGGGACAGGGCAAGAGACTCCAGCCCAGTCTTCAGGACGTTTACAGAAGCCCTTGTTTTCATGCTAGACCTTTGCTGGTTGGTTTTAAATGAACCAGACCCTGTGACATCCCCTCCATTCTGTTTTGCCTTCTTATTAAGGTCATAGTCTCTCACCCTCCCACCTGGCAGCCCTAAAAGCATGATCTTTATTAAACATGATGAGAATTTTAAGAATTGAAAAAAAATATTATGTCCCTGCCCCAGCTGAGAGTCTGAGCATCACTCCAAAGGGACAGTCAAGGAGACCGGGGTATGAGGACCCTGGGAAGGGCCTGTGCCTCTCGGAGGTCAGTACTAACGTCCATCAGCCAGGGACGACACACTCTGAGGAGGCTGTAGAGAAAAAGCCAACAACACCTAGTTCTCCTTGGAGAATGGCGCAGGAGAGCTAACGCTAATAATAGCTTCTATCATTTATTGATTGTTTGCTAAGTGTCAGGCTCTTGATAAGCACTTATTTGCATTCTCTCCTTTCATTTGTCACTGCTGCCCTGTGAGATGGGAACCCTGGTCTTTGTTCTGTGAAAGGGGAAATTAAGCTCAGAGAGGTAAAGGAATTTATCCAATGACACACAGCTGTGGGCTGCATAAAGATTGTCTTCTTCTGTCCTCCTAAAAGCCTTAGAAATCAGATCCTGTCATTTCTCCACGTGAGAACCAAGGACACGGTGGCTCAGAGGCTCACAGGGAGGATGTGGCAGGCACAGGGTTTGATTCACGCTGAGGTCCCAGCTCTCACCAGCACGTGCAGGGTCACCTGCCTGGCTGTGAGGACAGTGGTGGTCCTGCAGCCCAGGCTCGGGAGGGGACGTGGCAGCCTGATTCTCCTAGGAGCCGAGCTGGGTCACGGGCATCATAAACGGTGGCTGCCCAGCTTGGTCTTTTTCCCCAGCAGCAACCTTATAGCCGGGAAAAGGCAGCGCCATGGTGATCCGTCGGGGAGAACCAGGCAAAGCTCACCCTCTCCCAGCTTTTGCTTGGGACCCCCATGAAGACCCTTGTCCGTCTTCCTAGCAGGCAGTTGTTTTCAAGGGCCTGCCTCAGAGACAGGGAGGAGAAAGTCCCTTTTTCGGAGTGGCCACCCCTGCTTGTCCTTTACCCACATTCCGTGTTCCCCTCTAACCCGCCAGTTTCCCTCTGGAAGCTGAGTTTGCGATTCCCACTGGTCTCCCAGCCAGGAGCCTGGGGGTGGGGGGATGGGGCAATGCCCCGGAACACCCTTTCGGGGCCTGGGAGGCCCCCTGGCTGGCAGGCACTCATTTTTTCATTTAAAAGCAAAGTCAACGGCAATATAAAAGGGCCCATATAAGAACTCAGTGTGCAAGGAGGACCTGCCTCAGGCGAATTTTTCTAATTTTCCTGAACACATGCACTTCACCCTTTGGCCCAAAGCCATTGGCTTTGCCCCCTCCCCCTCCCCCACCTCCTGGGCCACCATTCCGAGGTTAAGAAGTTGCCCCTTGCAGAAAAGAGAATGACCTCCTGCATTTTATTCAGACACTTTCTGGGGGCTGGTGAAGGTGTTTTCCATGTTTGCTCCTGCTCCAGCCAGCGTGTCCGCCCATGGAATCTCCTCGGGCACGGCACAAGGGGACCTTACGAACTGGCGGGAAGAGTGTAACCACAGACGGAAGGCCCTCAACAACATTCACAGGAGAAAAAAGAGTTATGACAACTCAGAATCCCGTAGAATTCTGCTGAGGTTTGCTTTCACTTTAGGCAAGGGCTAATTAAGCTGGATTTGTAAGTGGGTTTTTATTTATTTTTCCCTGTAAATATAATTATAGCTTGAATCCTTTGGATAGAGCCTCTAAATCAGCCAGAGGCCTTCAAATTCTTTTTAAAAGCAGTGGAACCTTTAGTGAAATGCAGTAGGTGGAGTAGTATGCAGAACCACAACATAAAGAGGAGATGAAAGCTTCCCATTCCTCTGCCCACCCCTGCGCCTGCTCCAGTCCTGGCGGCATTCTGAGGAACCTCAGGGTTCCGAGGGACACAGTTTGAAAAACACTGTTCTAAATGACTCGGTACTCCTCAGAACCTATTTTCTAGCCACTGCCTCTCAGGATTACTGAACATGGAAGGGATGCTGGGGTCTGATATCCCAGTGGCATTAGCATTTCCACTTTCATGGGGGTTGACACAATGCTCCCCTTGTGCTGGAAGATGCCAGTGGGTGTTTGCAAAGGCGCTTTATAGGCTGAGCACTGACCCCAGGGCTAGGCAAGAGCTTCAAAGTGTCTTTCCTGGAAAGGGTGACGCGGTGCAGGATTTACCCCTGAACCTCTCCAGCGGGGTCAGAGTCATGAGCCTGGATAGGTGGGTGTTTGGGAACTGGGCAACCCACGTGTTTGGATTGGCTCTTTCAGGCCTCAAATGAAAACAGTCCTATGGGCTCTCTCTAAGCCTCAGGTCTGACATTTAGAGATTTATCTTCCTTCTCAAACCAAAAATACACATTTCCTCTCCATCTCCTAAGAGAATGAGGGATCCCAAGACGTCAGCCAAGTGCAGAGTGGCCACATCCTCGGGGAGCAGCTTTTTGCTGGCTGCCATAACTAGGTGGACATCAATCGGGGCTCTGCACGCTTGTCCAGGCTCTGGGGTCAGGTGGAGTGTGCCAACCTGTTCATCCTCACCCAGGTCCTGTGCGGGGCGCCCCACCTGCTAGGATCCTGCCCCTTGCTCTTTCAGAGACTCCTGCTGTGATCCTCCCGAAGCAGGTGGGACGGGCAGTACCCAGCACACAGGTGTAGGCAGGAGGGAGAGGGCAGCAGGGAGAACAAAGCCGGACAACTGAGTCTCCCAGCGGGTCAGTCTGTCTCCGTCGGCTACATGTGACCCCGCAGCCTGCGCCAAAGCACGTTAGTCTTAGAAGGATTTTCCACCTTAAGTGACTACAGGCTTTTTCTCCATCCTCACCAAGATTTATGGGAAGACTTCTTGTTTTCTCATAGACTTTCTAAGGAATAAGTAGGGGGAAAAAAAATCCTGACTACGTGATGAAAGACAGAAAATGAAAACGAGAAAAGAAGTGACGACTTGCTCAGAAATCCATCAGCCTGTTCCTGCGAGAAGCCACCTTCTCCGCTGGGTAAATGACAGAGCTGCATGATCAGATCATCCTCTTTCCCTCCGATATCATAATATAAATCAAACAAAAGCAAACACAGAATCTATACGATGCCAGCTTCTAGCAGCGGCTGCCTGGGGCTCCTGGAGTCAGAAGTGTAGGATGCCAGGGACGGTCGTGGGGTGCAGAGAAACTGGGCGCCAGGGTCCGGGCTGTGACTTTGCCCTAACCGGCTTGTCGTGTGGCTGTGGGAAGAGCTGGTGGACGAGGAAAGGACCTTACCGGGCAGTCTGAGGATACCCGTGTCCCAGAGGCACTGGAGTGGGACACAGGGGTGGCTTGTTGGAAGACTCCAGAACGCCATGGATTAAAAGAATCATGACCCTAAAGAACAAAAAGCGTACACAGGACCTCTGAGTTGGGGGTGGGAGGAAAGTGCTATGCTTCTGTTAACTGGTTAGGATCCTCCCTCAGGGCTTTTAGGACATTCTGGGAATCAAATGCAACTTCTGGATTCTTACAGAAAAAAGAGCCCTAATCTTAAATGATCCTGCATGTTTATTTTCCACACTTTTCTACCTGGAACTTGCTCATACCGCAATAAGGGTGAAAGGTACCATCCCAGGACTCAGTTATCTGTTCATCTCAATGCCTTCCCACCTGCAAACAAATTATTTATTAACACACCACACAAATCCCAGACTAGCAGCCCCCAACCCACCTCCGGCCAAGGTGGTGACGAAGGAATAACAACATCTAATGCCATTAAAAGCCCTACTATGTGTCGGGCATTCTACTTTGCATGTATTGCTTTACATGTTACTTATTACAAGCCTATGAAGTTAGGGCTATTATTATCCCTATTTTTACACAAGGGAACCTCGGTACCAGTGAAAGCTGGTGTCCTGCTTCAGATCACACAATTGGTAGGGGATAGAGGCAAGAGTCAAACCAGGAGACCTAACGGAAGAGTCCCAGCTTTTATCCACGTCACTCAAGTGCAGCTTGCACACTGCACCTTCGGATCTCCATGGTGGCACCAAACAACTGTGGGAGCAGACACGGCCTTCCGAGACTCACGGCAGAAAAATGTCCACAAAGGAATTAAGGTTGGGCTGCAAAGGGGGGTCGTGCGGGATAGAGCAGGGAAAAATTAGCCACTTAGATCATCCAACGGAACAGATACTTCAAGAGTCACTCAGATGCTGCCATCAAAGTAATACGTGATTTTAATAAACAATTACATTCAGGATCTACTCCTAACCGTGATAGCTCAGACATGGGTTGACAAGTTAATGCTAAATCTAGCTTGTCTTCCCTGGGCACAAAACGATTACGTGATGAAAGAACGTGGTCTGAATTGCGCTAGTTGGTGAGGAACAACAACAGAAACTTGGCTCATCTACTCTTAGAAAATCGAGAATCAGCAGTACCACGAAGGCTCTTCTCCTAAGAGGCACCACTTGACGCATTTGCAAAATAAATAATTCTCTTTAGCCGGGCGTGGTGGCTCACACCTGTAAATCCTAGCACTCTGGGAGGCCGAGGAGGGCGGATTGCTCGAGGTCACGAGTTCGAAACCAGCCTGAGCTCAAGAGCGAGACCCCCATCTCTACTATAAATAGAAAGCAATTAATTGGCCAACTAATATATACAGAAAAAATTAGCCAGGCGTGGTGGTGCATGCCTGTAATCCCAGCTACTCGGGAGGCTGAGGCAGGAGGATCGCTTGAGCCCAGAAGTTGGAGGTTGCTGTGAACTAGGCTGACGCCACAGCACTCACTCTAGCCTGGGCAACAAAGTGAGACCCTGTCTCAAAAAAAAAAAAAAAAAAAAGAAAATAATTCTCTGTAGTCAGATGAAAACTGTTCCAATGGGCTGGGAACCTGTGGTCTCCAGCGGCAGATTTCCCTCCTCGCCCCGGGTCTGGCGGGCTGCTCACCTGGCAAAGCAGCGCCAGCCGGGCCCTTCCCACCGTGTGCACAGCCCAGCGCCCAATGGCAAGGCCAGCAGCCCACTGGACACCTGGACGTCTGTCCTCGTACGGGGCCTGACCCCTGTGGTCGACTTCCCGGAGAAGGATCACCCTTGCAGCCAGTTCCCAAAGCACTAGGATTCTTTCTGGCTCCTTCTCCAACCGTGAGTGAGTAACCCACCACGACCCCCGATGCCCGACAGTGAGATGATCAGGTACATACACCAGACCCCCCGGCATGGGCCAGCCACGGAGCAGGGGCTCCATAAAGCCTGCAGAAGCTCAGTGTGGCTGGGACAGGGGAAGGCGTGAACAGACTTCCGCTGCCGGGGGTCGCTCCTGCCCTGCAGGAGGCCTTTGCCCTTCAGACAGACGGGGAACAAACGCGGAGGCATTAGGTCCCTAAGCACAGCCCTCCCCAAGCCCGGCCAGCTGTCCTCCTTCCAGAGACCCACGATTTACCCAGGCTGAAGTCAACAGGCGGCATCTGAGCTACAAATATCCTTTCCCATTTCGCACCAGGGTGACATAAAATGGTTCCATTTTTAGTGGATGGCGGAGGGGATGACGGAAAAATGGAGCTAAAGTTTCATTTTTAATGAACACCAATAAAATATTTTTCCCTAGGCACATATACCCCTCCCCAAAACCTATGCAAAAAGAAACAATCCATTACTCTTGATGACCCCAGGCTTGTTTAGATACATCTGGGGTCTTGGCTACAGCGTCAAACTCTTCCTAAGGCCACCGCTTGACTTCTTTCCCCAAAATGGTGACCTCAGAAACCCGTAAGAAACTCTTGTCCACACTGACCCTCAGCGACTCTCGGCCTGCAGGAATTTACCTGATGGGTGTTTCGGCAGCTGCTATTTTAATGGCCCTTCACATATGGTCTTGTCCCCCAGGCCGGCCAGTGACTTGGCAGCAGGCCACTCCACCCAGTCCCCAGATGGGGCGATAGGAAGCCGTGCTCCCGACGGCGTGGGGGCCCCGGCTACCAATGTTTTCCTGGCTTCCACTGGGATGCAAAAGCAAATGAGACTCAGCCTGTCTCATGAGGTGGGTGGCCCGAGCTGGGGAGGAAGCGACGTGCAGTAGGATCCGGCTCCAGGTCTGCGCAGGTTCCGGCGGCTGCCGCAGCCCTACTGTGTGAGTCGGTCGTCCCTGCCCCGTGAGGCCAGGTGAGTGCACTCTCAGGAAACCTGGCTGGGAGGGAGGGAATGACCACCTCGCTGACGAGGAGCCCTCAGTCTCCCTGCAGTGCCCATTTCTAGCCCAGTGGCCTTCAGTTTTACATCCCATACACGGGGGGGGGGGGGGGGGGGGGGGGGGGGGGGGATGGGGCACAGTCCCTGTCCCTTGCCTAAGGTGACATCTGTACTCTCCTGGACACAGGGCCTGGGAGCGGGTCCCTGCAGAGTTCACAGGGCAATCTGGGGAAAGCTGAGCCCAGAGGTCAGTCACCTTGTTTTAGCGTCAGATTTGAGCTCTGCTGTTTTTCACACCCCTTCCCTCCATTTTGCAGGGAGAGAATTCAGTTACTCTTCAGACCTCCTAGAAAAGGGGTCTGGGGCTCTGGTCTAGGGGGCATCAAGTCCTACTAGGAAAGAGCAGGATTTCAGGGAGACGAGGAAGGGGCTTCTTTCCCTAAAACTATACAGGGATGGGGGAGGGGGAGGTATGCTTGAGGCCCTAGAATGTGGGAGAGGCCCTGCTTCCTGCTGTGGCTGGGGGAGGGGGAAAGACCACAGGGAGTGACAGCCATGTGGCCTTCTAGCAGTCTTGCCCCAAATCCCCTTTCTCATCAAAGCTCAGAAAGAGCCAAGCTGCCATATTCCCAGAGACCTCAGTGGGCCTGGGCGGGGGGGACCAGGGACGGCCATGCTTTGTGGGCACCTTGCAAAGTCCCTACTCTGCCGGGAGGGCAGCTGGAAGGGAGACAGGAGAGAAGACCCAGACAGCGACTGACGAGGCATTTCCAACCAGCCCATGAGATGGGGATTTGTAGGTCAAAGTCAGGTTCAAAAGAGCGGTATTTCCTGCACACCTGAGTCTGCCTTCCACACTTTGCACCCACCAAAGCCCTTGTTTGGCCTTATCCTTGGTGTCTTTAAAGGGACCAGCGGCTCTATCCTTCACCTAATTCTTTCTTAGAATTTGGGGCCATTTCTCCCTCCACCCCAGCTCCCCCGTTCCTATTCAAAGCCAGGTGGAGGCTCTCAGTAATCAGTTGTCGGAATCACTGGGACTGGGGATGGCTTCTGGTCTCACAGAGTTACGAGAAGGAAAGTCCTCCACATTGACTCTAGAACAAAAGGTCGCAGAAAGAGTATCTGAAGAATGAATACGTTGTCATGGCTTCACGTGATCCGTCCAGGCATCCTTTCCTTGATTCTTTTCAGCTTTAAGGACAAGAACCACCACCATCACCTCCAAAATGCCTTCAAAGGATCTCAGGTTGTACGCATGTTAGTTGAAAATAAGCTTACTCTCCTAGTTCAATGTTTTGCTCCAAAATTCAACACCACCCTCACGTACTAGCAAACTCTGAAGGTTGGAACTGAGAAACGGCCACTGGGCAGGATGGGGGTGGGAATGAAGCTGTGTTCTCAAGTGTGGCCCCGACCAGTGACATCCGTGTCACCTGGGAACTTGTTAGACATGAGAATGCTTGGGCCCCACCCCAGCATTGGAAACTCTGGGAGGGGCCTAGACATCTGTGTTTTAATGAGTCCTCCAGGACTGTGGTCCCCACCCCCCAGGCTGTGGACCGGTACAAGTCTGTGGCCTGTTAGAGACTGGGCTGCATTTTTTCCCATCCGTGGAAAAACTGTCTTCCATGAAACCAGTCCCTGGTGCTGAAAAGGTTGGGGACAGCTCTCTAGGAGACACTGAGTGAACTTCCAAGTAGGAGAGGCTCTGGGGAGGGGCTCAAGACTTCTGGCTCTGGAGTCAGACACACCTGGGTTTGAATCCCAGCTCTGCAGACATGAGGCTGTTCATCCCATCCTGCTGGCTTTACCTCTCCTGGCCCAGTTTTCTCAGCTGATAAACTGTAATAATCATCGCCATCCCATAAAGCTTTTGGGGAAAATGAAACAACACAGCTACACAGAGCCCGGTGGGGTATTTTCGGGGGCTGGGGCTGCTGTGTGATAACTAATCACACCCCCATCCCCCTTGAAGTTCCAGACCAACGTGGAACAGGTGGACAGTGACCAGAACGTTGGCCCCATCGCTGACAAGGCCTTTTTGCAGGACATGACTCAGGGGTATGGCCATCACCCGCCACCAGGCTTCCTAGTCTGCTGCCCGCAAACTTTAGATAACGCCCCTGGGGGCAGAGAGGGGCTAGAGTCAAAGCCCAGGAGTGTGGACAAGGATACACATCCACCCCAGAGGGCAGGCCCTGTGCTCCAGGTACACAGTGCACACCCACCTGGGTGCTGGCAGGACCCAGGGGACCTGCCAGGCTGCACCGGCGCTTGAGCCTGCTGACCTTGTAGCTCACGGCTGGGATGGGGGAGAAGCGAGCGAAGGGGTGTAGAAGGCAGCTCAGAGACCACCTGTGATTTTTCCTCCTGGGGCCCACATGTCCCCATCCCTCTTTGGAAATAGTAAAGCATTCTTTACCACTTGCAAAAACCAGGGCTTAATAAATGCTGTGATAATTATTAAGAAGTTAGAAGCTATTTCCAGATTGCTCTATGGGGAAAAAAAAATAGTAACAGTGAATGCTTCCTGGCAGGTAAGAATAGCAACAGTTAATGCTTATGAGGGAGCTGAGTAGGGGCCAGGCCTGTATGAATCAATGTGTTAACTCGCTGAATTCTCACAACCACCTATGGGGTAGGTTTAATATTATTTGCTTCAATTCTACAGATAGGAAACTGAGGCACAAGATGTTAAGCAGATAGCTAAAGGTCACACAGTCAGAGTAGGGGGAGCCAAATTCAAATCCAAATGGTTTGGCTTCCCTAACCACTGAGCCATATCACCACCCCACTGCCCAGCTGGGGCAAGAATGGAAATTCTGAAACATGTATCTGCTTTCCCTTAAAAAATAAAAAATCTCTTATGAATACAAAAAGTTGTAAAAGATGATAACATAACCCTTTCTAAACTGGAAACCTCTTTCAGTTGCATTAATGCTTAAGTCTACAACTGAGAATTACACTGAAAGAAAAATAATTACAGAAAATGTTCAACAACCTAAAAACAGTCATGAGACATGAAAAATTTTAGGTAAGAACTAATCACAAACGTAATGGTAAAGAACAGTCAGAAATTACCGTAATGCAAATAGCAACAGAAAGAAAGACACACGGGTCAGTTATAACAACCCTGCGCACACAGTAAGCATCTAATAAATACTGGTGGGCTATTCAATGGTAACAGTCCTGAGGAACTGTCCTTGTAGCCATTCTTAATTTTGTCCTTGATGCTCTTTATGGGAGGTTTTAGTTTTGGAGCCTCTCTTGAATAACTTTTCCTGCCAATCTGTCTCATTTGAGCTGTTTCGGAATCATTTTTTAGTGAATCCTGCACCAAGCGGCACCAGGTAAGAGGTTTATGGTCACCTTACTGGTTAGGAAAGTTCTGCCATGTCAGAGGGACCCAGAAATAACCCCATTCAATGGGAACAATGCTTTTCTGCAAGTCCCTAGTACCTTTCACATTTCAAACTACTTTCATATTTAGCCAAATATTTTGCTGTTCTTTTTTTAATGAGTGTCTGATAGGAATGAAAGAAAAAAGAAGCTGAGCCAACCCTTTCAGAAGTTCCTCCCTCCAGGATCTGTGTTTTGAACGTGTATCCCCTCCTCTCCCTTACCCTGAGAAAATGAACAGTTCTCAAACCACCCCTTACTTATTAATTCCCTACTATTTAATAAGTACTTAGGATTCAACTTCTGCTTGAAAGGAAGGTAGAGGCCCTCGTCTTTTGAGTTTGGCCTTAACAATAAAAAGATTTAGAGAAAAACTCCAAATAGCTATAAGAAATACAGACACATATGCTGCTCGTGCCTATTTTTTTCCCCCTCCTTAAATGTTTACAATGGAGCATTTCAACCTGTTATGAGAGTGGGAATGAGAAAGTGAAGTAGACTAGAAACAGACCAATTTCATTTTTCTGTCAGCATCTCATGACAGGCCAAAGATAAACCTCATAAACTGTGAAAAATGAACAATTCTGGGTTTTGATAACCTAAGCTGGGATGAGGACCAAGGAGTTAATATCTCTGGAACCCAGGAGTTTATCTCAGTTATTTTTCAATGATTAATCCCAAACTTATCCCATTTTGTCAACAATTTAAACAAGCCAAGAGGGAAGTTTCAGACTCCTGGCTATGGCTCCTCTCTCCTCCTCGTCTAGCTGGTGCCAGATGAAGTGGTTATTAACCAAAGTCCCTTCCCCCGACGTACGGAAATGGAAGGCAGAGGGAGACATCGGTGGGAACTGCCAACAGTAGATGTTTAGAGTGCGGCGAGGAATAGGAAGTGTGAGGGTGTGGAAGGAATGACAGGGAAAAGCAATGGGGCAGAACTGAGTACGGATCTGGGGGTCTGGGGAGGACAGAGAGAATGGTCTGGCAGGCAGAGAGTTTCAGAGTTAGGAAGCAGTGAAGACAACATCAGGTGGGAGGTGGACTTGGAAACCCAGTTAGAGTGTGTGGACACGATGTGGCGGCCACAGGGAACCATTGTGTGTTCTAGAGCAGGAAAGCCACATGCACTGAGAGGGTATTAGAATGGCAACGGTGTACAGGCAACTAGTAGAATAGACTAGGATTAGGGGTCTCCTTTAGAAACATCTTCACAATTCGGACGAGAAGTGATGAGGGCTGGATTTTTCCATGTTTTTCTTCCTTGATCAAAGTACGTCCCTAACCATAGTCTCTTCCCACCATTAGTGGATTTTGCATTGATGCACAGAACTCGTACTTGTGTTTGCTTATTTTATCCTTATCCACTAATAACGTGATTCGTATTTACTTAAGTATCTGTTTTATCCTTGCCTGGATCTGTACTATGTATGAAATCATGATCTTGATATATTAGTTACACGTATGTTTTAAGCACATGAAAACAAGTGTGTGATTAGTAACATAAGAAGCTTGTCTGAGTCTTACCTAAAATCAATTCAAACCACCAGTGAACTAAGGGGAACACTGCCTTAGTTCACAGATTCCTTTGTTTACCTACTAAAACCTACAGACCCCTTGGCCCAGAAAATTCAGTGTGTGTCTGAGCATACGCACAACTTTGCATGCCATTTCTAATTGTCACTGTCTTTTGGATTAAAACCCTCTTGACAATGTAAGTCTTGCAGAAGATGAACCCTAGTTTCTAGGCAGGCCAGGTCACTTGGCAAATCTTCTAAAGCTCACTGTGGCCTTGTAGAAGCCCCTGCTGAGAGGCTGCAATACCCTGTGGGGGAGTCTGACCTCGCTGGCCTTCTAGAATGTTCTGTGGTGAAAGCCATCCCTAATGGCTCCCCAGATACCCCAGCTCTTTTCAGAGGCTCCCACCAGACCACTGCCGCGAAGAAACTCGTTCTATGGCACCGGTCTGCACGGGCCAGAGCGGGCGAGAGTGTGCACATGCACACACGCCAACACACACCCTGCATGCCTGGGGCAGAACCTGGAGGGGTGAGCCGTGTAGGCACGTCTGTTCCCAGCCTGTTGCCGAGAGAGGAGTTTGGTCTCACCCGTGGCCTGTGATTGCTCTGTCAAATCAATTCAAGAGACCATAAAGATATAAGAGCAGAACAGCACCAACAGGGGACTCTTTTTTTTTTTTTTCCTTAAGGCTCCTTGCCAGATATAACAAGAATAAATATGAAATGGCTTCATATTCCAGGCATGAACTAATGTAGCGTTGGGGTTGCGGCTGATAAGTAAGGAACAGCTCAACAGGCTTTGACACGGTGACTCCGGAGAGGGCAGCGTTCTCGCTGGGAGCGGGGGTGTGGGGATTTATCGGGCTGTTGTGCAGCGAGCTGTCTGGAAGAGGTTCCTCTTTCATAAAAAACCCAGGCCCCTGCTGACTGATTCTCACGTTAGGAAAACATGGGTAAATCATCAGTATAATCCAAGAGTTATTCCCTTCCTCTGCGCCGAGCGCGGGGGCCCTCCTGTCCTTATCTGTTTCTAATTTTCTTCATGGGTGCTGTTCCTAGTCCATTAATTGAAAGGAGTTTTGGCTAGGAGCCCGAGACCCGTTTAGGAAAAAAAAACGAAACGTGCGTTTTGCTGAAACTCCGCGCATCTCAGAGAAGCAGAAGTGGATGTGGATGATGGCAAGGCTGGGCTCTGCGGTGCCCGAGACACAGGTGGGGGACCCGGGCGCCTGGACATCTCCCCCTGGCCGGGCAACCGGGGTAAATCACTGGCTTTCAGAACGTCCTCTGAGAAAACAGGGTCATTCCGAGGCTTTTAAGATCAACCACAATAGACTCCCTATAATTTGTTTTTCTTCGGCTGCTTTTACTGACCCTGCTGGGCCTTCCTCCAATGCCGGGTCTGGCGAGGCCCAGCATGAGGGGAGGCATGAGAAGGGGCTTTGGAGTCGGCTGAACAGACCAGAGTTTAAATACTGCCTCTAGGTCTTCCTAGCTTGTGGCTTTGGACATGGGGGTTAACCGCCCCCCCCCCCCCGACTGTTTGTGTGCCGCCCTCCCCTATTCGGATGTTGAAAGCCTAACCGCCCAAACGATGGCATTTGGAGGTGGGGCCTTTGGGAAGTGATTAGGTGTAGAAGTCACGTGGGATTAAGGCCCTTCTAAGAAGAGACCAGAGAGCTGCTTTCTATGAGGAGGCAGCTAGAAGGCAGCCTTTTAAAAGCACGACAATGGCCCTCGCCAGAACCCAACCAAGCTGGCACCCTGATCTTGGACTTCCCAGTCTGCAGAACCGTGAGAAATAGGCGTCTGCTATTTAAGACACCCAATCTCTAGTGCAGGCGTACCCTATTTTATTGGACTCTGCTTTATTGTGCTTTGCAAATACTGCATTTTTTTTGCAAATGGAAAGTTTGCGGCAACCCTGTTGTCGACCAAGTCAATCGGTACCATTTTCCCAACAGCTCACTTGATGTCTGTGTCAGCATTGTTGAGCTATGAAGTATTTTTTAATTAAAGTATGTTCCTTTCTTTCTTAGACATAATGCTATGGCACACTTTCCAGACTACAGTATAGTGTAAACATAACTTTTATATGCACTGGGAAACCGAAAACTTTGTGTGACTCGCTTTATTGAGATATTCACTTTATTGTGGTGGTCTGGAACTGAATCCACAACATCTCCACGGTGTATCTGTATTCTGCTCTGGTAGCCTGAGCTGACTACAATAGCTTTTGGGCTTCGGTTCCTATAAAATTAAGAATCTAATATCTGCAATGCAGAATGGTTGTAAGGATTTGACAAGATGAGGCATGTAAAATGTATGAGAAAGTCCCCAGCCCATGGCGAGCAAGCTTAATGAAAACTTTATAGCCACTGTGGTCACCATGACAAAGGATCTTCGTCACCAGTGCCACCAGCACCTTCCCTGATGACCTGGGCCAGGGTTGAATGAGAACAGAGACATTAAGTTCAACTCGACGCAATGCCATTTAGAATGGATTTGCAAATGGCATTCATGATATTTCCAGTATGTATACGTTCAGTTTCCTTCTTTAGGTACATAATCAGGACTCAGCCATAACATATGTTTATTCATTCAACAAATACTTACTGCAACTACTATGTTGCAGACACTTTTATAGGGTTGTGGGTACAGCTATAAACAGAGCAGACGCAGTCCTGTCCTTTTGGAAGTACAGCCACCTGTGCCACTGGGCCTGGGGGAGGTGGGGCTGAAACACAGCCTTCACAGACACAGTGCAAAAGACCTCAAAGGCAGCAGCCTGAGTTATTGGTCAAGGTTAGTGTTGCACCCAAATGGCAGGGCATAGAAGTCATCAGGGGCACCCAAACTTAGGGTCTATGCTTTCCCGAAACACCCACAGAAAATTCAACAGGTATTTACTGACATCTCAGTGATCAGGCACTGTACTGGGCTCGGGAGTGCCACAGTGGACAAGGCAGGCCCAGGCCCAGCCCTGCAAGGTTTGTAAACTCAGTGAAGGAGGAAGACAGACAGAAGACAATCATCCTAACAAGTGGTGATGCCTGATCTCCAAGGCAACCGCTGTATCATTGTAACTCACGGCCTTACGGAATAACCACCAACCAGCCAGGTCAGCTTTGGAAGCTGGGTATACGGTAAACCTTAAACCAACTTTGCATTGTCTTCCCTAATCATCTATTTCATTTACAGGATAATGTTAAAAGCAAGAAAAACAAAGATTAGCTTCCTCGCCTAAGAGATGGGACAACCACCAGAGAGTCAGTAGATGTGAACTGTAGTCCACCGTCCATATGGCTGCTTCCTCTGTCCCTTAACAACATGACTCCCCACAGGATCTCGAGGAACCTGCCCCTCCCCTCCTCCTCCCTTCAATATCCCCAACCTCCCACCTTAGCACACAAGCTGCAGCCTGGGACCAAGGGGGTTTTGTTTTTTAAACAGTTAAATCTTTCATTGCAGACCAATTAAAATTTAAAGATTTTTTTCTCTTCCTCTTTCTCCCCTTCCTCTCCCCCTCTCCCTCCCCCTTCTCTCTCTCTCTCTCTCACACACACACACAAAACCATACCCACCCCTCTCTGAGCACAAAGACATGACAACCTAGTGTGTACTATTAGAAACAGGATTGGCAAATTCAAGGCAAGAAAACCTAGCTCCTCACTCCATTTGCTTTTCCTTCCCCAGAGTTCCCCACTCGAGAGCTTGCTCTGCCTGGCACCCGGGCCTCCCAGGCCAAGGTTCCTGGTGCTGGGAGCTAAGACGACCCCCTCGGCCTTCTCAGCTGCTGTTCCAGGCACAGAGTGTGGAGTCGCAGGTGGTGCCGAGACGTGCCCTGGGCACTTGGTTCCCTGTGCTGCTCCCATCACACGGCCCTGCCCACCCACCCCCAGCTGCCACCCGTACACCAGCAGTCTCAGCAGTTGGGACATTATCCTGTTCTGTCACCATGACTCACTGACAATATCAGGGGCTCTCCCTGATCACCAAGGATGAATGGGGGGGACGTCAGGCTGCCCCTTGCACCCCAGCCTCCTCGTACACATACTTTGATTGACAAATGAGAGATGTTAAAGTGAGAGTACCCAGAGACTCTGGATGGGTGTGTAAATATGTTTACATGATACCTGTGCATGCGTGTATACTTGAAAGTGTGTTTTTTGGAGTATACAGTCTGTGTACATTTGCTTACATGCACAGAAGCCTGTCTGCTTAATGGACTGTACATGGACGTGCTCTGCTAGAGTTTTAACTATCCTTACACTTCGCAGAGTAGAAAGTTCCTCTCAATAACTTCTTTTGCCAAGATTTGCCAGAGTTGAAGGGGGCCCCTTCCCAATGCAGCTATATTTGTACATACACAAGAATGTGCATACACACACACACACACACACACACACACTATTTGCCTTTAGAAATTGGGTTTCCCCAACCTCTCTTGCTGAAATAATCAGAGCCAAGGAAGTCATCTCTGGATGTCAATTTGGACATCAATCTTCCCAGTTAATTTCCCTTTTACTTTTTGTGCCATAGGACACCAAAAAATGACCTTCTCACAAAGCAGCCAGCCTGCCTGGAGGTTTGGTCCTGAGCTTCATGAAGCCTGGTCCCTGGAGTGGTGGCAACCTCCTTTTGGTGTTACCGGGCAGAGAGCAATCATTCTGCCACGATGTTGGGTACAGACTCCCAGCTCTACGTGGTTCTTGGTGAACTGATGATAACCCTATCCTTCTCCTGGGTCAAGTCCACCCCAGGAAAGATTGAGATTAAAAAGCAAAAAGAGGATCTATTCTTTGTGATGTAAAAAAAAAAAAGGTCTCTGGCAGGATATGAGTTAGAGAAAGCGCTGGGTCCCTTGGTGAAGGGGACTTCTAGACTCCAGTGACTCCTGGGCCACTCACCTTCGGGTCACCACATAATCCACGGCCATGGAACTAAGAGGCTGGGAGGAGGCCCCAAGACAAGGAGCAATGCACAGAGCATGGGGCCTGATGTCCCTGGCACGCAGAGGCGTGTAGCAGCGTAGGAAAGAGGCTGTAATAGTAGCCACAGCTGGTGTTTGGAAGGATCCAGAGAGATCATAGAGCCCCTGAGTGGGTGGGCCAGGGAGCACACCTGTACATCTGGCGAGGCCCACATTTTCACTGAGAAAGAGGCTCCCAACTCATCCACTGACTTCCCTTGTGAGTCTGGACAAGCCGCTTGGTCTCTCTGTTTCTCACCATCCCCTTTTGCAAATGGGAAATATTCTTTCCCCTCCTTTGCCTCATAGATAAATTATTCCAAAAGCGATAACAGCAAACATTCACCAGTCCCGTATTACGTGCCAGGCACTACAGCAAACACCCGAACACATTTTCTCACGTAAGCCCCTCAACTGCCCACGATGAATGCATTTATGTGCTGTCGTCATTTGCATTGAACTGATCGGGAAACTGGAGTTGAGAGATTCAGTGACTTGTGTGAGGTCAGACAGTTGGTGAGTGGTCGAGTCGGGAATTGTGCAAAGGCAGCCTGACCTTTCTGCAGCCAAGGAGGTATTTCAATATGAGCAAAAATTACTGCTCCTTTTAGGAGAAAACAGAAAAGGTTAATTAGGAGAAGGAGATTAGCTTAGAGCACCAAGCAAGTGCAAATGGCCCTTGAAAGGTATTAAACTAGAAGATGGTTTTCCTCCTCCTGAAACATCCATTCTACATCCCTATACTCCTCTGCACCTTCAGAGACCAACAACCTGCTAATTCACTTTCCAGATCCCACGTAGCTGGGTCTCTGGGTTATCATAACTTGGTTGAGTCAGCAGACAAGCTCTGCAAGTCTCTCGAAAAGATGTCATTAGTTGGAAATGATGCCAAATGTCACATAGGGGAGTCCGTTTGCAAACGGCCTCTTCTCTCCTTGCTAAAGAACAAACATTCTACATAGCCGCAAGCTCCTTTCCAGGTCACCTTTCTGTGCCAGGCTCCCCAGCCCTACCGAGATACCCATGCCAATGAAGAACAAAGCCAGACTAGACCAAGGGGGTCACTGAGAGCAGCCAACTTTCCTGAAAGGTGCTTAGGATCCAGACAGTGACAGCCTTGCAGCCGACTGATGCTACGTCCCAGCATCACACTAAGTAGCTGTTAGCCACCAAAGCAAGTTCAGTGAACATTCACTGAGCACTGACTTTAGGTAAGACATCAGACATGATAAAGCATGTGCCTGCCCCTCCCAAAATGATTAATGTAGGGCAGGAAAAGACCAGGAAAGAAATACTACAATATATGGCATCAATAGATACATGTTGGATGGACATCATTTTAACTATGGTTGAAATGTGTTGAACTATTAATTTGTATTTGTTTTCCATCTATTTTCTCCTTTCCTGTTCTCTTTCCTCAAGCAAGTCGCCAATCAGCTTTGTCTTCACTGCCTCAGGGACGGTACCCTACGGAACAGAAAGGAGAAGTAGCATGCAAGACTTCCTGGCTATGCCATTCCAAAAGCTGATGGCCACAGTTGAACCAATGGGGCTTTTAGAGGCCGAAGGAGGCAAAACCTCTTTTTGTGGGAAGAAGCCAAGTGAACTGAAGAAAGCCAACCTAGAGAGAGGCTTTCTCCCTGGGGGAAGAGGTAGAGGAAGAGAGAGGAAGAGGGGTGGAGAGAGAGATTGAGGGAGAGAGAGATATCAATTGAGACTGAGATGGGTGTTTCGCAAAGAAAACCTAATGCTGTAATTCTTCCCTGAGCAAGACCCCAAAAAGAAATGGCTGTGTGATACGTATAGGTAAACACAAGACCTGATATGATTTGGCAAAAAACTTCTCAGGTTCTCATTGTGACCACAGAGAGCTGACAGCCCTAGGATGCCATATAAACAGAGCTAAGAGGCACCACAGTTAACCTGCTTGGTTGCTATTTTACTTTGATATTGCACAAGTCCCTAACACCATGGTCCAGACTGAGGGTGGAACCCAAGCGCCTTCTGCCATAGTTCCCTGGTGGCCTGGAGGGATAGGGCTAAGGTTGCCAGATACAGTGTAAGTGTCCTGTATTTTCATTTGCTAAATCTGGCAACCCTAGATTGGGCTTACGATAGAAATTAAGTCGACAAAATGATGTGGATAAAAATTCATACCTGAGTTTGTAGAACTGAATTTGTGGACTAAGATTCATCCCCATTAGAAAATAAAGCTGTTTATTTTTTAGAGTGTCGTACAGTTCAAGAAGCCCCTTCACATAGACTGTGTCGTTTGATTCTCCCTGTACCCTGGTGAGATGAGAAATGTGAGTCTAATTATTTCCAGAAAAAGAAGCAGGGCTCAGGGAAGCTAAGCCCGCCGAGGGCTCTAAGTCCACGCCGGCCGCAGCTGTAACCAACACCTGCTGCGGCATCCCCGGCCAGCTCTGCTCCGGGACCCCGAATGCTTCTGAACCCCAGCCTGGCCCGGGCTCCTGCATCCCAGGAATGACATCACTGAGTTCAGTTCCAAAATGCCTCTCATAAGCTTTTGAGAACCCAGGAGTTTTTGGTGGGTCTGACTCCAGATTACCTTCCTCTGGTCTGCAGGAAAGCCCCGACCTATTTCGTTTGGCAAGATGACCACAGTTAAGTCTCCACTGCTTGTGGCTCCTAGGAAAAACTGTAATAGGTCTAGCTACTAATCCTTTGGTTCATCAGCTTCCAGGACAGGCCACTCCCACCTTCAAATAAAAAGACAGCTTGTTTCCTCTGCGGCTTACAAAGAGGACAGTGCAGACGGTGATTTATGGAGGAGACGGCCAAATGCGGCCAGACTGTCGGGGGTGCCTCGAAGACCCCCGAGGAGGCCAGGCTGAGGAATGCGCTGTCCAGCACACTCACGACGGTCATTTGCTGGAGGCAGGGGCCCAGTCTGTCAGAGCTCGGGGCTTTGCACATCCTAAAATCTTTACTTATGGACATCAGGTCAAAGGGAAGGGGAAAAACTCAGCGAGTCTTGAAAAGTTACCTGGTGCTATTGTCAGCAAATGGGCTGCAGCTGCTTTTGCCATTACAAAAGCTGGTGCTTTTTTTTTTAAAAAAAAATTTTATTAATAGTAAATATCTTATAGGAAATAAAAAATATAATTTCAGGGAAGCCTCATGCATACCATTGCTCACTTTGATAAAAGTTTCATTTTTTTCATTCTACATAGGGGACTCCAAAAACAGGGTAATGTTCTTATTTTTAACTAAGTGTTGGAAAATAGGGAGCCAGTTTTATTATTTTTTTTATTCTTTATATCTTGATATGTTATACATATTACTTTCTACTAAATAGTGAATACAAACAGTAACTCGTCATTGATGCTGAAAGCCATCTCTTCTAGATTGTGGAATGAGACAAGGATTTCGACGACCGCCGAGAGGGCTTCATTTTGCAATGATTCTGAAGCCAAGTGGCCCGGAGCTGTGGGGACCCCGCAGACCTGTGCCCGAGCATCTCAGTGACTGGCAGCCATGACTTCAGGCATGTCCTCGGCAGGATGCCACCTCCAAGGAGACGGGACCAAGCTGGCGTTGGTGTCAGGACCCTGGCCCCTGAATCCGGGCAGGCGTGTCCTGCTCCGAGCACAGTGCTCACTGTGCCAAGCCTGGCTCGCCTCAGCCAGGGCGGCAGGACTCGGTTTCGCGCCAGGACCCCAAGTTCCCTTCTTCCGCCCCAGGCCTGGCAACTTGAAAATGCGGAGGCTCCGCTGAGCACCGGGATTTCATTAGGGGCCTCGTTAAAATTTACTGGAGTCAAATAAAGAAGAGATCCAGCCTTGGAAATCGTTCTCCTCGGGCGTGTCTCCTCCTCACCTCCTCTCACCCCCCGTCCTCCTGCCACCTACTCGCCCATGAAACCTTTAACAACGCAGCGAATTCTGGAAGGCTGCCCGCATTGAATATCTTTAGAAATCACTTCAGAAGACGCCTTCGGGAAGGCAGCTCACCTCTTTCGATGCGTCTTAGGACGGCAGGGCTGGAGCCTGCACAAAAGGGGAAGCCGGGAGGCAAAGGCGCGAAGAACACAGACGCTTCCGCCAGACCTGGGACGATCCTGGCCCTGCCCACTGACCGAGGAGCGTGGGCAGCTCACTGACCCCGGGTCTCAGCTTCTGCATCCATAAAGTGGGGAAAGTACAACTGCAGAAAACGTCGATGGAGATAAGCCAAATGACGCACGTCAACCGCTTAACCCAGCGTCTAGCGCGCAGCAAGTACCCAAAACACGGGCAATGGCAAGGGGGTCTCTTGCAGGCCCTGGCTATGTCCCCCTTGTATCGCTCTGTCTTGCGTTTAGCAGAGGTTCTGCCCGACGCAAGGGACGAGGGAGGGGAGAAGACCTGTTCCTGTTCCTGCTCCTGGACTTGAGAGTTGTCCCATCCTCCTGTGATGTCGTAATCTGAGCAGCAGGCCACACGCTTGTGAGCTCCAGCCGCCCCGGGACAGTCCCCACCTCCCACAGGCTGCTCGTCGCCTGCTCACACCTGGGGCCTGTGCTGCCACCCTGCCACCCCTGTGAGCCCGGCCGGCTCCAGCTCCGTGCTCAGCGCTGACCCAGGGCAGCCGCATTTGCGTGAGGTAAGCACGCCAGGGACCCAGGACCTGAGACGGGAAACCCTCTTCTGGGGGAAGCTGAAACTCAGCAAGATGGGATGGAGGAAGGGACATCTCTTTGGTTTCATAATTAAAACTGAAACCCGACCCTTCTGCTCTGGAAGTCCCTGACCACAGGTGTCGCTTTTCAAAGGGCTACCTGGGCGCTTATTAGAGGCCGGCTTGTGCCCGAGATCCGGTTACTCCTCTTTGAGCAGCTGCCAGACCTCTGCCTCTCTCGCCCCTTCTGGGGACGTGACCCAGGCTGAGTAGGTGGCCCAGGGCAGCCAGGGCCCCGGGCAGCTCCTCGGGGAACAAATGTGTTCTGCGCGAGGCTCGATCCTGCTCAGTCAGGTCTCTGCCCACGTGTTCACTCCTCAAGAGTCCTGCTCTGTCCCCCAAATACACATTACCTCCCTCTCATCTCTTCCTCTTGGTTCCCTTTTTTGCCTTCTCACGCCACTCGTCCCAAAGCGCCTCACCCGCAGATTGGCGTGCCTGCTTTTGCTCTCGGCCTCCAAGGCTGACAGCTCCATGAAAAGAGAGACTGCCAGTCTTGCTCACGCCATAGTCCCTGCCTGTGACAGTCACTGCACTGAGTGGACGAGGAAAGGATAAAAGATCCATAAAATGCCACACGAAAACCGGGAGTCTGGCCCCTCTGCCAGTAGGGCTAGGATTACAGAGAATGTTCTGTTGAGGAAAGGAGGAAGCAAGGAGTGAAGGAAAGAAGGAAGAAAGGGAAGGAGGGAAGACAGTTATGCCTTCAATTTTGGTATCCCAAAGCTTTATGACATACGCATGGAGGGAACATAATCTTATGACATGATACAAAAGGACTGAATCACTCAAGAAGATAATTTTATCTGGTAGCATCACCTGCCATTATACATTATACATATATTCTCATCAAATTGTCTCTCTCTCTCTTTCTGTCTCTTTCTCCAGCTATATTTAGTGAATGTTCTGAGCCAAAATTGGCCAGGGCCTGAATATCTAGGTACACGGAGTGGAGAATCGGTATAAATTTGATGAGAGCCAAGAAATCTAAAGTGCTGGTGGGGCAGAGGATGGTGAGACGAAAGAGGAGAAGGACTAGCAACAGCCAGGGGGTTCCCTGGGCTGAAGACTAAGACAGACTCAAAAACGGTAAGTCAAGGTGAATGTCAAGCCAGCTTCCTTCACACAGACACAGGCATTTTCCTTTGCTCCTTGAGATGGAAAACAGTGTTTTCTGCATACAGGGCTGAAGGGAAGGAAGAAAAACAGGGCAGAGAAGGTGGGGTAGCCCTGTTTGCAAGAGCATGAAAAAGCAACCTCAGAAGGCTGCAATGACTTTCAGGTTACAGAAAAAAAACTTCCGGGGAGGGGGGTGCAAAAAGCAAAACTCGCTCATTGATAAGGGCTACTCATTCACATTAAATATATTACAAACCAACAAACTGAACAAAAACAAAGCAACATCCTCTGTGAGTTGATATATTTGGCCCAGACTGGCTTTTCTGCATATTAGGAAAGGACAAACAAGAGCAGCTCTGGGCCATCCCCTTGTCAAGGTAACCATCCTCCGCAAGGGCCTCCCTCCCGCCCCTAGGGGGCTGTTTTTATGCTCAGGACACAGAGGGCAGGTTCAGAGGTGTTTTCCAGACCCTGCACCCGGCAGGGGAGCTCCTGCAGGTGTGTGCTAATGGCTGCAGCTACCTCAGTATAGGGATGCTGAGATTTAGAGTTGCAGGAGCCAGTCAGCAACGGGGTTCCAAAAGCCGCAGTTCAGCAACATGTATGCATTCACGCATGGACAGGCTGGAGAAAAGTCTCTGCTGCTACTGTCCAAACGTGACACATAATCCATAGCTGTGTAACTTTGTGCAATTAACCTTCCCGAACTTTCTAACCTTATTGATAAAATTAAGACATTGAAATAGATACTCTGTAAGAATCTCCCAGTTTAAAAATCCATTTCTTCTATGAAAGACATTACTCTCTCCCTGCCCTCCTTGCTGTTCCGATCTCTGCCTTTCTTCTTTCCTCTGTCTTTGCCACGTCTCCTTCATCGGCCTCACAAGGGCCGGTTAGCCCCAGCAACAGACCAGGCAAGCCAGCAAACGAGGAACTGTTTTCACAAGGTTTGGAGTAGCTGATATTCCACCTAGTGCTTAGGCTGTAAGACAAATCCCCAAGTCTCCTGTTGAGTGCCAAATAAGAAAAACCAGGCAGTCAGCAAGCAAAAGCTCTCCCGGGCCAGTCCTCGGGGCACAGAGCAATAAACATGGCCCACGCCCCAAGAAGTTTGGTCTAATACAGAAATGCACATGCGCACAAAGAAATGCAACATTTCTGCTGAAGAAATCGAGCTGGCACTAATGGGTGTAATGGCTAGCAACTGGCATCATGCTGATCAATGGGGAAGTGAATTTTATGGATCAAGAAAGCCTTTCTAGGAGAGGGGATGTAAAATGCAAGTTTAGCAAAACTGGTAATACCATCATTCTTTATTAAGCACATCCATCCCTATAAATTGGGAAATCAGTCCACTGGGGACAGACCCATCCATTAAGCACCTATAATCCATGTAACTGTCACTGACTGAGCGCTGGATGCTATGAACTGTGCTGAGCTCCTCATATACCTATCTCATTTAATCCTCACAATTAAATAGGGCATCGACGTTAGCACAGTGTTTGGGGCATGTTAGTTATCACACGGAGTCTGCCCTTCTCTGCAAACTCAGAAGGCTGCAATGACTTTTAGGCTACAGAAAAAAAATTTCCAGGGATGGGGGTGCAAAAAGCAAAACCTGCATCTCAGTTTTCTCATCTGTGAAATGGGACAAATAATAGTATATACCTCACGGGCTTGGTGTGATTTTTCAATTAAAAAATTATGAAAAGCACTTAACACAATGTTAGGGACATAGTTAATGCTCCATAAATGTTTTTATTGTTGTTTGCATCATTTTCCCACCTATGGCTACTTGAATGCCTAGACAGCGTAAGTGGCTGGTCCAAGGTCACACACAGCTGGAGTAGGTTTGAATCCAGCTCTGCCAGGCTCTACCTGGCCAGACTGTCCCCTGTCATGTAAATGATCACTGCAGAACTCAAGTTTCCTTGCTGGCAAGTTCTTTAAATATTTAAGTGAACTCAGCACTTTCCGGGTGACTTGTCCTGCAGTCCATCTTTAGAAGTGATTGTGGGTCTGCGGTTCACATCGTTTGCCTGGAAAGGGGTCAGGTAAACGTGTGGCACAGACAGCCCTTAATCAGCGTCAGAGATGGCTATGGTCTTTACTTTGAGGAGGTAGCTTAGGCTGCTTCCTGTATTATTATCTGTGATTCCAGGAACTTGACCTCCCCACCCAGTCCCCATTTGGGGCACTCCCTTCCTCCCCTTCCCTAAGGACCCCGATCACCGTGGACACTGGGGAGGCCAAGAAGCACAATGGCATGAGATGGCGCAAGAAATGCCCAGACCTGGAAACACTGGCTGCTGTCATCAAAGGAAAGGCAAGGCGCCACCTTGGCAGCGTGGGGAACATTCAAAACACCTAGCACCGGGCCTTGCTGGCGGCAGGGTTGGAGGGAGGGAGGACAAACTGCACCATCTGCAGCCAGGTCCCCACTGTCACCCGATGCTTCCCATGAGCCTCTGCACAGCAACGGGGCGGGGGGTGGGTGCAAATCTCCTGTAGAAAAGGATGCCCTCCCAGACCTCCCAGCAGCAACTCTAGAAAAGGTGTTGGAAATGGCATGAACAAGCAGTCCTAGGAGGAAGCCTATCAGTTTGTCAATAAAGTAATTTTGTCTATAAGGAAAAAAAAAGCCTAAGGAATAGCTTAGTGTGTTCTGGCATCTCTTGAGTTCTTTTATTTGGCTCACGTGCTTTTGTGAGGAGGCATCTGAGACGTGATTGGGAGCCTCTGAGATTCAAAGAAAGGAAAACTGGGCTTACGCAGGAGGAAATTTCTAGATGGACAAAGAAAGTCCTTTGTGAACACAGGCTGGTGAGATTGCTAGATTCCACCGCTGATGAGCTTACGGTTCTACCCATAAATCTTCCAGAAGCAATTCTAAAACAAAACAAACCTGCGTCCCACTGCCCAGGATCCTGTGTGCTTGCTTCCTGTTTGTAGGACTTGTTCCAGGGTTCCCTCCGTCATTGACCCTGTCTGCATCAGAACCACCTGAAGAGCTTATGTAAATGCGAGTTCTCAAGCCCCACCCCAGATGACTGAGTCAGACTTGCTGGGGGCGGGGACAAGCTCCCAAGTGGTCCTTACCCACGCTGAAGTTGCTGAACAGTCCCCTGCTGCATAAGGGAATGA
This sequence comes from Mirza zaza, assembly GCA_008750895.1. Classification (NCBI taxonomy): domain Eukaryota; kingdom Metazoa; phylum Chordata; class Mammalia; order Primates; family Cheirogaleidae; genus Mirza; species Mirza zaza. The sequence goes on from VSMD01106131.1 coordinate 150,222, forward strand.
ACCAAAGCTTGTGCAACCCCTCCCAGCTTGAATTTTCTAAATGTATACATTTTACCAAACTCATCTGGCAACTGCACTAAAATAACAATAAAAGCTTCCTTCTCTAGCGAGGTGAGCGGCTCCGCTGCCAGGGCACCAACCTGAGCCCAGGGTACTGCCAGGCTGCTGAGTCGAAGAGGGTTTGGCTGTGGCGATTCACTTTCACAGACAGACGGACAGGAGGAGGCTGCCGGACCTCATTGCAGAGGGAAACGTGCAAGGCTGTTCAGTTGCAAATTTCCATGCCCAGAAATCAGACCTGAGCCCAGGACTCCTAGTCTCTACCAGAAAAGGAAACCTTAGAGTCATTTACATATTTTTTTTCCTCTCTCTTATCTCTGAGTTGGGTGGTGAACTGTGGAAACACGCTTATTGATTTGCTCTTCACTCTTCAATGCCTTGCGGTCTTCTCGAGAAGGGAATTTAAAATATCCCCATCAATTTCTATGGTAGGTGATTGGCCATTTCTGGAGGAAAACGAGGGGCTTGGTGGCAGCTTGCTTTTTCCTTCTGTTTTCACTGTATCTTTGGAACACGAACACGCAGGCTGACACACAGGACTCGCTTCCCTAGGCACTCCTGTGATGGTTTTCTTAAGGTCACTCAGAATACGTTTTTTTGCCTTTCTCTGCCGGAGTGCCCACGAGCACCCTGCATTGACAACTAGCCACTGCCTGAGTCCCCCCGGGCCAATCTGCCTCCTCCCGTGCTAGATCGCTGGGCAACAGGAGGGAAGCTGGTGGACAGGGCTAAGTATTTCACAGGCTGCAGAAGGGGAACTTCGAGCTGCATCTTGGGGAGGGGAAGGGAAATAATATGGCATTAGGAAGTCGAATCTTCTAGCTACGTCACCTCATTCGACAAGACCAGGAATCTCTCCAAGTCCAAGCACTGTCCCTGCTTAGACTCAGGGGTTGACGTTTGCAGAGGAGGGAAGCAAGTCAGGCAATGCCTGAAGGAAGGTCGGTCACAGCCTGGTTTAAGTCTCCACTCTCTGTCCCTTGCTTCACATTCAACTGTGAGTTGCGACATAACACACGTCATTCGTTAACAAGTTAGAGTTTCAAGTTAATTCACTTAAAAAAAAAATTAGAAGGACCCTATAAGATCATTCACACTCCCTTCCATTCTGATAGCTCTCTTGAAGGAAAATGAAAAGTTAGGCTTACCTAGGTCACTGCCTTCACGCGTGCACTTTATCTTATTTCCTGTATGTTCTGCAGGCTCATAACTGGTCACATCCACAAAAATCAGAAAGATGTGACGGCGTGGCAGTATTTAGCAAATTGCCATCACCGTCCACTTCTACTGCTTGTTTAAAGCCAGCTGAGGAGTTTGTGGAAAATGCAGATCCCTGGGCCCCCGTCCAAAGATACACTGGGCAGAATCCTGAAATCTACATTTTTAATGAATGCCCTCTTCCTAGCTCTCTTCTCCTTTCCTTTGAAGTGCAGTTGAAAACATTTCTCTTTTTATAAAGGATTAATTAGATACGTTCCCGACTCCTTTTATGTCCTCTTAATCCATTTGCTTTCCCTGCCTCCAGCACTCAGAGAAAATACACACACTTTTCTCAGTTCTTTGCAAATTGCCTAAAATGTTCTTGTTCTGTGTTTTGCTTGGGAAGAAGTGTTTTCCCCGGGCTAGAACAGAGGCTGACAAACCACGGTTCTTGGGCCATATCTGGCCACTACCTGTTTTTGCAATCAAGTTTTATTGGAAGTCCTGCCACTTTGGTTACATATTGTCCATGGCTGCTCTCATAGTACGATGGCAGAGGCCAGTGGTTGAGATGCAGACAGTATGGCCTAGAAAGCCTAAAATATTTATTTTACTATCTGGCCTTTTACAGAAAAAGTTTGCCAAATGATAGAAAGGTGGCAGAGTCTGGCTAGCTGCTGAACAAACCCATTTTCTCATCTTCCTGGCAACATACCTAAACTACATTTCCCAGCCTCCCTTGCAGTTAGGCATGATCACGTGACTGATGCTGACCCAGGAGATGTGAGAGATTATTATGAGAGTCTGGCTTGGCCTGGCCCGGCCCATGAAACCTCCCTGAGCTGATCTCCCAGGCTTCAGACCAGCCTAGCACCGAACCTAGGAAGCCTTTGTGGAAGGTGACAGGCTCTTAATCATCACTCATAATCATTACCTGACCAAAGGAATTTAGGAATTTGGGTCTCTTAATTATTACTTGGAGGCAAGCCACCCACTCATTAGGAAAAGCCATTTTGGTCTTTATATGAGAGAGAAATAAACCTCAATCAATTTGAGTCATTATACATTATATGAAATTCATTTGTTACAGCAGCCTGAATTTAACTCCAACATAGAGCTTCCTCCCTTAGGTTAGAAGTTAGACAAAGTTAAGGTGTGAAATCTTTTCCTTATTCAGGACACACTTAGCATCTTCGAAATTGTGGATGAGGCAAATAGGGACAGCTACCTATGTACAGGGGACAGACAAAGATGCGGAAGAACCAGAGAAGACAGTGGCTGTGGAAACCTTTGCCCAAGGTCTCCACTCACGTCCTCCAAACGCCTGCATTCTGTGTCCTCCACATGCTGACCATACACAAGGCTAGAGCAGGAGGACCCTTCCTCCAGGAAATAATTATTTCCAGGGAGATGGAACAGCCTAGCATCAGGGTTAGAACCCTATGGAAGACCATGAAGTAGAGGGGAAAGAGTTCTGAACACAGTGTGGCAGACCTGGCTCTCAGATCTTTCCTGCCAAAATTAGTTGTGTAGCTTAAGTTGGGTCACCACCCCTTGGAAGTCATGACTGCCTCATCTATGGAAGTCCACATCTTAGAATGTCAGAACTAGACTGGATTTTGTCTGTAACTAGCTCAGTGGTTTCCATAGCAAGTTCCAAGGATACCTGTGATCTTTCAGAGGTGCCTCCGTCTCTCCTGCAATGGGCAAGGGGCAGGTCGGGGCTGCCCACTGATTCAAGTGGCACAACAAGACTTTTTACGTATTTATGGTGGGACAGTGTTTTGAAGTAGTAACTGCTGTTTCCACACTGCTCCTTCCAAGATATGCACATTCCATTCTACCTGGGCAGATAAGGTATATCCCATCTTTGCCTTAGGGACTGGTTGTCCCAGTATAACATGGAGAACAAAGATGTTAATTCTTGGCTTTTAAGTTTCAAAACTCTAGACCTGTGCTGTCCAGCATGGCAGCCCCTAGACACATGTGGTTGTGGCTACCACAATGGAAAGTGCACACATAGAACATGTCCATCATCGCAGAAAGTTCTATTGGATAGCATGAATCTAAATGCTAAATGCACTCAGGGTGTACCTTAGTCATAATTAGGAACTTCCTTCTTCCAAGTATTTCTCCAGCAGGGGAAAATAGTAAAGGAGTGGTGAAAGGAGCTGAGATGCAGATAGGCATCTGATGGGAGACCCCTATCTGAGCCTCCCTCTGCCAACTACAGTGGGTCAGACCAAGGGAATGACAGGAGCTGAGGTTTGAGGAGACACATGTCCCTCTGCCAACTGGAGTCAAGCAAGGTGGCAAGGCCTCTCCAAATTCTCTCGGCTCCATGCTGGTGGAGCATTAGGGGAATAATGATGTCATGGTGGCAACTAGCAGTCTCGCCTGAAAGACAGCCTTAGGAGTCTCCCAGAAACTCCGAGGGGCAAGGAAGTAAGTCAAGGATGATATTCTGTGCCTTTGAGAGTCACAAGGAGGAAGCAAACTGAGTGAGAAGGAGCTGTTCATTGATTGCCAAGGTGGACAGACTTATTCTCCATGAACTAGATGCCCAGAGCTTCCCCTGTTATGTTGCTGGGTACCACTTACACACCTCGAAACTGGGTCATGGCCCTGGGAAAGGAGGCAGAGGGACCCACAAGTGTCTGTGACTTAGTTTTTGTGAAAAGTAGAAAGTGGACATGAGTGGGAAATTTTGACAAACGATAAAAGCCACCTTTCTTGCATACAGATGCTTGAGGACTGAGTCTATGCCCATTATGTGTTTCTTATATTTGCCTTGAACAACAATAATCCTGTGGCTACAAACAATGAGATTGGAAACTCAACGAAAGGCTGAGTCGGAGATCCGTTTCTTGCACCTAAAAGCACCCTACTGGATGCGGCGGGTTTGGGGTAACAGGCAAACACGGGGAGAGGTTTCAGGGTCCTCTCAGACTTAGATGGAGCTCTGATGGGTAGCAGTGGTGGGGTTCTCCAGCGTGGGCCCCGGCGCCCCTCCTCAGGGCAGCAGGAGCCTAGCCAATGCACCATTGCGTGTATGCTCTAAGCTTAAACACACAAGTGCACCAAAAGAGAACACACCCAACCCCACCTAAAGCCCTGCTTTCTTCCACAAGAAACTGGGCAAAAGGCGATGGGCACTGAGCAAAAATGTATCACTGTCTTAGCAAGGAGTCCTGTGCCATTTGTGCTTCTGCTGCTACCGCTCTGCTCTACTTTCCCCTAGACAAGGATGCCTTCTTTCTTAAGTTATTCGTTGTCACACCAGTGACATTTTTATCACTTTGGAAGTCCATTTTGTTGTTGAATTGTACAAATGTTCAGATACACGTACAACGCCTGGGCTTGGGTGTGAGTCCCTCTGTGAGGCCCACGTGATGCCACACATGGGCGGGTTTGGTTTCCTCTATTACTATGGCAAAAAATTTTTTTTTTTTTGCTGTAAGTGGGTTGTGTTCCTTTAGGACTCTATACGAAGAAAAAAGGGGGCGTGGAATTTTCATTAAAAGAAGAATGATTGTAAGATGAAAGCTCTATCATCTGCGTTAGCTACAGCTCTGGCCTCTGGGTGCGAGGCTGTGGCACTGAGAAGGGGCCTACGTCAACTGTCCCCAGACATCTGTGAACCCAGGAGGCTACAGGGATTCTCCACACCCTTCTCCTCATTCCTCGTTATTTCTACCCTCTGTTCTCTCTTCTCTTCCCACCCCAGCTACCTTTTCTCACTCTTCTCCTCCATAATCCTCATGCTGCCGCCTCCTTCGCCCTAAACTCACTGACTCCCCCAGCCCTGCCCCCACCTCACCTGCAAGGATGCAGGGATGGGGTGTGAGTGCGATGCAGGGATGGAGTCTAAGTGCAGGAGGGGTGGTGGCAGGGGCTGGGTTTTCCAACCAAGCTTTAGCCATCTGTTAAGACAGGGGTGAGTTGGTATATAAGGTCAGATGCGCCTTCAAAAAGGGAGAGAGGATCGAGTCTAGGGAAAGGGAAAGGACTGTTTTCTCCTCCCAGTGGGAACATTTGCATCCTACACTTGGACTAGTGATTCTGCCAGCAGGTCACATTGAGGTTTTGCCCTGACCTGTGGACCCCACATATGCTATTTTACTTATCCTCAAAAAAACAGCTTCGAGGTAGGCATAATTATTCTCCTTTTATGAATAATGACAAGGAGGCCCAGAAAGGTGAAGCACACGCCAGTCGCCCAGCTGGCGAGCCTGAGCCAGGACTTCAGCCTAAGAGCGGAGTCCTGCACATGAGCGCAGCGTTGGAACCGAGCAGCGAGGAGACTCCAGGACCCGGTCCAGCCGGGATGGAAGGGGAGGGACATTCGACGGGGACTTGATAACAGCTCTCATGTGTCGGTTATGCGCCTTATCCAGTAAGCAGCGGGGCTGGGATGTGGCTGAGATTCCAGAGTTTGGGTCTTCGTCTACACCACCCGGCCCCCAACGTGAGCTGTGGGCAGGTGCAAACTCTCTCCCTTCAGGAGGCAAACTTTTCCGCTGGAGGGAGAAAGCTACCAGTCAGCAGCCTCTCCCTGGGCAGTGGATGCCTGTGGCTGTATTCTCCCTGCCAGAAGTTGCCGGAACGTCTGAGACACTCTTAAGCTCGACGCGGCCACGATCCTACTCCAGATCGTGCTGCTTCCTCGGTTTCCAGAGCAACGGCGCGGGCCTGGGAGAACAGACGCCGTGTCAGATTTGGACAGGGAGGCGAGCAGCAGTGTTTGTCGGTGGGGACGGAGTGTGTGACACAAACAGCCTGGGCTCCGTGCCTTGCCCAAGCTGTTGCACGTACCGCACCCTCCAGAAGCAGACGGGTGACAGCCCAGAATCCACCAACCCCTTGTCTTTAAAAAGGAATAGCAGAGCGATGGGGGAACAAGAGACAAATAAGAAAAAGGACAGCAAGAGAAGGCAGAGGTGCAGCTTGAGGAAATTCCTACCCTAGCCAGGTGTGCAGAACCCCCCAGGGCCACAGGATTAGAGAACAGCTGTGACTCCTGAAGTCTCTAGATACCTCTACACCTCGAGAATTGGAAGATAATTTGTAAAATTAAATCATTTCCCCCTGGACACTGTTCTTCATGATTAGGGCTGGTACTTTTCCAGAACAGGCCCAGACGGAAACGTGGGTCAGGGCAAAGTGTCAGAAGTTTTCGGAAGTCAGTCTATTCTCTTCTGCTAATAAGCTGGACCCAAATCAGAGAACAGTGTTTAGAAGGGACCTTTCTGGATATGGTTCTAGAATTGGTTAAAGAGTTAAGAGAGGGGATTAAAAAAATTATCTTGAATCCATCTGGAGTCTTAAAGAAACTCTTAAAGGAAAGGGGTGGATTCAGAAATGCTTCCAGCCCCATACCAGAAAAAGCAACCTGAAATCCTAAGTTTCCAGCTCATTCTGGAAGGTCACATTTACTGACCTTCTCCTTCCACCATCTCCGCCCTGCAGGGGATTTTGTAGATGTGATGTGCAAGAGACCAAATATGTTGGGCCCAGAGAAGAAGAAAGAGAGGCTCAAAAGCATTTTCTTGGAACAGATGGTAAATCCTTCACTCCTCTTTCTTTAGTCCTATCCTCTCATGAGCTCCTCCTGCAGGATGAGTTATGGGGACTCCAGGAGGTTCGTTCCATACCTGGTAGAGACCAGGAACATAGGAACCCTGGACATCTCTGTTGTAAGTAAGCCAAGAGATGGCTGAGATCACTTCTCTTTTTGGTAGAGAGAGAAGCATGCAGCTCTCGGGGCCTCCTAGAGTCATGGTATGTAAATAATTAAACAAATGGTTTAACAGCAATGTTGTCATAAAAAGAATTTCCAATTCCATCACCATGGTGACAGCTCATCAAAAAAAAATCTAAATCTAAAAATTGCCTTCACTTGGCTGATAGAAAATAATAAATAGGGCTTCTGGGGCCCTATTATATACAACTGCCACCACCCAGTTCCACCTTTACACCTGGCTTAGTCCTAGCCTAACTTGGCTATAGCCACCTGTGCTTCCCCAGGATGCACTTGAACCCGTGAACTGAAAAGGTGAGTGACTTATTCCCCAAGCCCCCAAATCACCAGCCTGCCTCCCCTCTCCCCCATGCTCTTGCTGGCATTCATTAACCTTTGACCCCAGGCTTATTGGCTGTCCACAGCAATTTCAGAGACATGGCATTTATGAAAATGACTCTTAACTCCCGGGTGTAGTGACTCCCAGGGGGAGCGTGTTCAACAGGAGAGAACATTAGGATATTCTGAGAACTGAATCAGAAATGGGCACCTGTGACTTCCTTCTGTTCTAAGGGAAATGCCACAGCCTAATATTTATATTAAAAACTGAATTATATAAATCTCTGAGGCATCGTGAAATAGAGAACACACGTTCTCTTGCCATTTCTAGAACCACAATCCAAGTAAATGTTGCAGGTGTGAAGTTTTCAAGAAGTCAGGTCATGAACAAGGACTGAAAGAGGAGCATCCTGTTGTAAGTATAGGAGTGTTGGCTGCATCTTTGCAGATATCAGGAGCCACAAGTACATCAGCTGTGGATTAATTGTGACACACCACACAGTAGAACACCATGAGGATTGTGATATACAAACTGCTGAAGATCTGTATTTATTGACATGGCAAGATGCCCACTACGCATTGTTAGCAAAAAATCAGGCTACAAAACAACATGCATAGCATAGTCCTGTTTAAGGTATTGTATCTTCACGTGTGTACATAGATGAGGAAAAGAGTAGAATGCTAGATACTGAAACGTTAATGACTGTTCTCTCTGCTGGCTTTTTATTTTTATGTAATTTTGGTGTTAAAACAACATTTTAAGCAGTGAGCTTATCTGAATGTTATAATCAGGGAAAAAACCCCCAAACCCTAAAGATACTTTTAGATTGATATTTGAAGAATATAGGATAGGGCTGGGCATGGTGGTTTTATATCTGTGATCGTAGCACTTTGGGAGGCCAAGGTGGGGTGGGAGGATTGCTTGAGGCCAGGAGTTCAAGACCAGTCTGAGCAAGAGCAAGACCCCATCTCTACTAAAAATAAAAAAAATTAGCCTGGTGTGGTGGTGTGTGCCTGTAGTCCCAGCTACTAAGGGGGCTGAGGCAGGAGGATTGCTTGAGCCCAGGAGTTTAAGGTTGCTGTGAGTTATGATGATACCACTGCACTCTAGCCTGGGTGACAGATTCCGTCTCAAAAAAGAAAAGAGAAGAATAAAGGATAGGAATGAGGTCTCTACTGTACCAGGCACTGTCTGGGAGGCAAAATTAAAGGACTGCATGGCCCCTGCCCTCCAGGGGCTTGAAGTCTAAAGGGGGGATACTGTCTGAGACCACATGAAATCACCACTAAGTCACGGAGATCTTCAGGAGTAAAAGAGCAAAACACCAGATCACAGAGGCTCCTGTTCCCATAGGTAGGCAGATAAAGGGTGGCAGTTAAGAAAAGAGTCCACTGGGCTTCTCATCCCAGACTGGTGTGGTATTGGTCAAGTTGCTCATGTGCCCTGAGGTTCAGCTCCCCCATCTGAAAGTAGAGCCAGTAACGGGAGATGTGATAAAGCACACAGCACCGTGCCTGCACAGGACACATTCTGGAAATGCCCGCCTTTATTATTACTCTGCTACCATTCCCACCAAGGGCTCTGAGAAAGCAAGTGTGGGAACAGCTTTAGGGAGAAGAAAGACTGCCCTCTGTTATACTATTTCTTGATACTCACAGTGATCTAGGTTTTGAAAAGACACTTCCTCTGCCTTAAGTGTTTAAACAAGTATTTAAATTAAATGGCAGTCCTTTTCCCAGGAACATGGAAGCCTGGCCCACACCTCCCTGGCACAATGGAGTTTTTATTGTAGTGCCTACTCTGTTGATGACTTAATCTGTTGATGAGGCCAATCAATGACTTTCCCCCCTTCCTAAGCAAACGACGCCCTCCACTCCAATCAAAAGGCACCTTTAATCTGATTCCTTTTCACTCAACTCTCCACCATGACCCATATGCCATTTCAGTTCTCCTTCCCCTCCCGAACGTGATACGCCTGGTCCAATTTGCTTGTATAAACAGAAGGCAGAGGCAGGCGGGGCGTCACTTGGCCACAGTGGTTCTGCTTTTTAGACATTCCTCCCGCCTTGTTTCCTGAGACCTTTCAATAGAGCCAGACTTGGAAGAGAGTTATATTAAACAGTTTGACTCCAAACCTAAACAGCCCCTGAAGCATTAGTGGTTCAAAGATCTCCTGGTGCATTTATGAAAAGCCATTGATCTGGGAAGAGGTGTTAGAGGACTTGAAATGCACTAAGAAAACTCCTTTGCTGGCAGGAGGCAGAGTGGTTTTCATTAAGGAACTGCCCTTTATCTCGTCACATTACTGACCTGCGGGAGCCGAGATGGGCTGCTTCCCCTGGCCTTTAAAGGAAGTTGCCTCTAGTCAGAAACTACGATAAGAAAGCGTTCATTTTTTAAGACACCCACAAAGGACAGAAGTGCGGCTCTATGGGAGCTTGCTTTTCTGAGTTTGATCCCCAAATATCCTTTCAATGCTAAACTTTGCGGCCACTTCTGATTCACAGAAGCCTTGAGAACACCATGGGTCATTGCCCCAGTGTTTGGTTGTTAGTAAATGGGGGAAAAAAAATCTGTGAATTCTGCACGTCAAAGATCTGAGGAACTTGAAATACCACCCAGAGCCGGGTCCATGCTTAACTCAGGGTGATACATGCCTGGGGCACCATTTATCAGCTCCGGGACAGTGTAGGATGCCTCAAAATCCATTCTGTTGCTTAGCAGCTGGGTGAACTGAGATGAATTCCTTCCCCTGTCTTTGCCATGGTTTTTTTCATTGAGAAACTGGGCTTTATGACCTCATAGGGGTGTTGCAAGGATTCAATGTGATAGCACATGTAAAGTGCTTTGTGCAATGTGTGGCACATAGTTGGCACTCCATAAATGCCAGCAATTATTATTGATTATTACTATATTATTACTTAGGCAGCCCAAAAATTGTAAGCAATTTTTACTTTCATGTGCACATGTGCATTCTCCTGGGAAGAGGTCCATACATTTCATTTTCATTTTCTCCACAAAGGGAAGAACCACTAAGCTAGCTAGACTAACTCTCTCCTTTAACTGATGAGTAAAAACCTAGCCACAGGTTTAAGTGTCTTTCCCACAATCACATGCTAAGCCAGAGGCAAGGCCAGAGCTAAAACCTAAAATCTGTTGACTCACTGTCCAGTGCTTTGCAAAATTTTGAAAACATTAGCAAAAGCAGCCCAGGTCTTGCAATGAAGTGATCTATGAATAAATGTGGATGGGGATTGGATACCTCTTGGTGGCTTCAGACAAAGGGAATGTTTGGAGGTCTGGAGGTCACGATGACTTTAGTGCTATGGAAAAATTACTTGACAATAATAATCAACAAAAGAGAAGAGTGTGCAAACCAGACAGAAGCAGGAACAGGTGGGATGAGGTTGCCCCAGGAAGAAACCACTCCTGTTCCAACTCCATTGCATTTCCCATGCTGTGGAAAAGCACATTGATCCCATAAGTCATTCGTAAGATTTATAAAATCCAAGAGAATCTATGCATAGCTGACTTAGGAAATACATATTAACATAATAAGTAATTTTTCAGTTCTGAGAGATTGTACCTTATCCTCCAAGAAGACATAGCTTCAGTTTGAGGTTTGCATTCTACTCTTTTCCTTAACCAAATTCTTTAAAATACTTTGACATTTTCCTGGTTCACTGGTTCTCAAAGTGTCCCTGGACCAGCACCATCCGTGGTGTCATGGTGGAGCTTGTTAGAAATGCAAGCCTTGGGCCCTTCCTCAGAACTACTGCATCAGAGATGGCGGGGGCCCAGCTATCTGTTTTAACAGGGTCTCCAGGTGGAGTGATTCTGATGAGCACTTGACTTTGAGAACTACTAATTTAAATGATGTGATATAGAAACCAAGCAAGGAATGAGGGCTTGAAAAAGACTTCTAGAAACCTGAATCCCTAGAATACATTTTTTTTGTTTGTTTGTTTGTTTGAAATAAACTGGAACTAGATTAGTAACCTAGATCCTCTTGTATTTTGCAAACAAGAGATCTTGGAGGGAAGTGGAAAATAAATTTCAAGGCCTTTCATCTCAGTTCCAATGACACATACATCTCAGCATTGTGTGGGAAGGGAGGGAGGGAGAGGAGGAGGGCGGTGGTTAGGTTTGTGGAGGAGAATACACAATTCCAATGGAATCCACAGTAATTTAGGGGCAATTAGCATCTGCACATTCTCCATCCATGAGGCTCCATTAATCCAGTTAATTCTTATCTTCTAATCAAAAACAAACATCCCTGAGTGTACTTGGGATCCTTTTACCAGATTCTGCCCACCTGGATGCTGTCTTCTGCCTTGTAATCCAGAGCTTTTAGGAACCACTTCAGCTCCTGGAAAGGGGGAAACCAGCCAGCGCCATGGCTGGGTCATGCCAGCCCCTTGGACGCCAGCCCTCTCCTAGGCTGCGCCCTGGCCCGCAGCGCCTTCTCTGACTAGACCTGCCCTCTCTCCGAGCTATTATGCAAGTCATTCCTGAGACTTCCTTGCTATTCTGGGCAGCCTTCCCTGACAACTTCTTGACTGCCCCTAGGCTAAATACACAAGTTCCTGGATAAGACTAATGCCTCGCATATCTAAATCATTACTTCCAAAGGCCTCTCCTAGTTGACTTTTCATCCATTTTTCTACTTCCCACCCACTCCCAACCCCTGCAATTTACAGATAGGACCACTGAGGCTTCCAGGGATTACATGCCCTACCAAATTCACACAGCTAGTAAATAGCTGACAAGGTAAGTTCAAATCCAGGTCTTCAGAGATCTATTACAGAACACCATCCTCATCTGACCACCCACCTACATCCATAATGCCAATGAATAATGCATTTGTCCTTTCACTGTGTTTATGTCTTTGGAATGTCTTTGTATCTATGGAAATCAGTGCATCTTCCTTAATTTAAAAGACTTTACAGAGAAGAAATTCTATCTGTGTAACTCAGGCTCAAATAATAATGTAAAGTGTTTCTACCTATTCAAAATATTTTCATTTTTATCTACAATCCAATCCAATGAGTTAAGTAAAATAAGCAATATTACACCTATTTTAATGGTAAGGAGACTGAAGTTTGGCCAACAAAAGCAACTTCCTGGCTCAGATGTAGAAAGTGCAATCGTTGGAAACAGAGTACAAAATTCTAATTTCTTGTGCTAGATATGTGCTTTTGAAATTGTCACCCTGGGGCTCTTGCATGCTTCTTTGTCGAAATGTGGGCCAGGTAGGGTGCAGGGTATTCTACTTGAGGGTTTAACTAAAATGTTCCCTCCCTTAAAAAGCAGGTTAAAAGCACTGGATAGGTCCTCATTTCCTTTCTAGAGTATCCAGGACAGTAGTATTAATAGTACTCGGGCTTAGGGAGTGGCTTCAGAATAATATCATTACAGATAGTTCCGCTCAGCCTTGAAGTTCTTTGCAAGCACTCTTCATACCTCCTGGCTTGCAACCAGCGTAAGCAAGGAAAACTGCACCCTGTCCTCAGGGTGGGTAAGCCACTCCTCAGCCTTTTCACACTCTGTTCAGTAATGCAACAAATATTCGTGGACTTACTATGCGCTAAGTACTGTGCTGGGGTCTGGGACTAGAGTTGCCCTCACAGAGTAGACTTGCTGGTAGACCTGAAACAGACCATCACACCAGTGAGTAATCCCGCATCATGAGAGCTATGGAGGAAAGATCCATTTGCTCTAGGAAAGAGTAAGCTGGAAGTGGGGGTCTTATCCAATTGGGAGGTCAGGGAATTACCACCTGTGGAGGTGACACTGAAGCTAGGTTTTCTCGGAAGAGCGTTCCTGCCGCTGGGAACAGCATTGTCTAGGCAGGAAGAGACTAGTGCCTGGCCTGGTTGAGGACTCCAAAGGTGGTGCAGCTGGCTGGGACCACTGAGCAAAAACAGAAGTGGCAGGAGGTGGGAGCCAGGGTCGAGTGGAGGAGCAGGGTTCAAGTCCATGCAAAGCAAGGTGGGCAGCCATGGCAGGGACTTAGTGAGGATGTCATGACTGACAGACAGTCATGAGGACTTTGTAGTCTGGAGAACAAATCAGAGCTGGGCACAAGTATACATGACAGGGACCTGCGGGGAGGTCATGGGGTGGTTTTCCTATGTCACACAGTTAGAGGTGCCCTTGAGGGACTTGATAATTTAATGTGGAAGAGAGAGCAGGCAGCATGGGCAGGACTTAGAAGAAGAGCAAGTGTTATACGAAGCCCTGCCTTGGATTTTAGATGATGCAGTTCCAGTCCTCCCCCACCACACCCTGGCTGTGGACCATGGCAGAAGCCACCTAACTAACCCCTCTGGGCCTCATTTTCCCCATTTGTGCAAGGGGCTAGTAATGGAACCTCAGCGGGTTATTAGGAAGCCCAGTTGAATAATGTCAGTGACAGAGCTTTGTCAATGGCAAAGCATTATGAAAGTAAAGGATATCATTATCTCCTTAACCATGTCAATATAGACAAAGTAATTATAATTATAGTTCTGGGTAAATATGGAATAACATTTTTTTATCTCTGTATCCTGAAAATAATTTACTAGAATCCAAGAACTGTGTGTTCTTAGAGGTTTTATTGTATTTCATAAATCTACCTTTATCTTTTTAAATGCTGAAAATTTTATAATTGCTGAATAAAAATCATTTTAATCCTTAGAATAATCACATTTACTCAGAATTAGAGTCATATTTGGTTCATACATTTCCCAAACTGTAGTCATTTCATTTATGCGATAAAGCCATTTTTACCATAAATGTATAAATATTAACTTGATATTTTAAGTCTAATTTATATACATTCCCCCATTTTTCAAAAAGCAATTTCAACCTAAAGAATGTTACCTGTGAAGTTGGAGTTGATATGCTAGTGATATTTTTTTCCTAATACTCATTAAAATAGTTACAGGGCTAATAACATATAAATAATCAAAACTATCTAAGAGGATCTCACATAACACCAGCAGTAAACACTATACTTGGGAGATGCAGCTTATATTATTCATATTTTTTAAAAATCAATTTCATTGTGCATATTTAAAGTATACAACATATTATGGGATACATATAAACAGTAAAAAGGGTGCTATCGTGAAGCAAATTAACATACCCGTCATCCCACAGTTATCCATATACTTTTTCTGTGGCAAGAGCAGCTAAGATCTACTCATTCAGCATGAGTCCCAATCATGGCACAATCTAGTCCTCCTGATACACGTGAGATCTCTAGACTTGTTCATCCTACACACCTGCTACTTTGTAACCTCTGCCCACATCCCCTCCCTCACCTTCTCCTGCCCCTAATGATCACCGTTTTATTCTCTATCTCTGTACATATATTTTTTTTGTTTTTCTGGATTCCACATGTAAGTGAGATCATGCAGTGTTTTTCTTTCTGGGTCTGGCTTATGTCACTTAGCATAACATCCTCCAGGCTCATTCCCGTTGTGGCAAACGGTAAGATCTCATTTTACTTTAGGGCTGAATGACATTCTAGCCTCTCTATACCACGGTTTCTTTATCCATTTATCCACTGACAGACACTTAGGTTGTTTCCGTATCTTGGCTGTTGTGCATAATGCTGCAATGAATGTGGGATTGCAGTTATCTCTACTAGGTCTGATCTCTACTAGGTCTGATTTCATTTCCTTTGGGTATATACTTGGAAGATGGAAGTTCTCTTTTGAATTTCTTTAGAAACCTCCTTGCTGTTTTCCATGATGGCAGCACCAATCTACACTTCTACCAACAGTTCTCCTTTGACTTCTGACAATAGCCATCCTAAGGAGTGCTAGGTGGCATGTCATTGTAGTTTTGATTTGCATTTCCCTGATAATTAATGATGCTGAGCACCTTTGCAAATACCTGTTGGAGATTATGTCTTTTTTGGAGAAATGTCTACTCAGGTCTTTTGTCAATTTTTCAATCAGGATGTTCAATCTACTACTACACTGTATGAGTTATTTATAAATTCTGGATATTAACCCTGTATCAGATATATGGCTTGCAAATAATTTTCCCAATCTGTGGGCTCCCATTTCATTTTGTTGACTGTTTCCTTTGCTGACAGAAGCCTTTTAGTTTGACATATTTTCATCTATTTATTTTTGCAGTTGTGGCCCAAGCTTTCGGTGTGATATCTAAAAAACCAATGCCAAGGGCAATGTCCAAGAGCTTCCCCCTCTGTTCTCTCCTAGGAGTTTTAGAGTCCGGTCTCACATTTAGGTCTTTTATCCATTCTGAGTTGATCTGGGTGCATGGTATAGGGTAAGGGTCCAATTTCATTATTTTGCATGTGGAAATCCAGTTTTCCCAGTACCATTTGTTGAAGGGATTATACTCTCCCCACTGTGTCCTCCTAGTGCTCTCGTCAAAGAATTAGCTGACCATTAAACCATTTATATATTAGTCTTGTTTTTCAATATTGAAATTAACAGAGTCTTCCACTGGCCCGGGGGAATGTTAACATTCCCATCACCCGGAGAGCTTTTAAAACTCTGGAGGCCCAGCTGGACTCGAGATCAACTAAATCAAAACCTCTACACATGGGGCCCACGCATTGGTATTATTTCAAGTTCCCTGAGATGATTGTTTTGTGAACTGAGGCTGAGAACCACTGACTGGGATTCTTGGATGCCTCCTAGAGCTGTCTACGACTGCCAGGATTCAACAGATACTGAGGAGAGGCCATAAGGAGAGACTATCACTGTTACTGTCTCAATCAGAGGGGACAGCCATCTTGATAAATAATAGCAAGAGTAGTAGTAACACTACTACTATTACGAGGTAGCATTGAGGGCTAACTGTATGTCAGTGTTCTTCTAAGAACTTTACCAGAATTATTTCATTTAATCTTCACAGTAACACTACAAAGTATATACTATAACCATCGATTTCCAAGATGAGCTGTCTGAGGCCCAGAGAGGTATAGTCACTTACCCAAGGTCACACAGTAGTAAGTGGTAGAGATGGAATGAGAGATTCCTTGAAAGTGACCACAAACTTCCATCCTTTCTTGATGGTTTTCTACTTAAATCAGATGGTACCTTAGGGTCTCGGATCCTGTTATATAAACTCCAACATCTCCTTTCTCTGAGACTTTTTATGGGACTTCTTTCCCCAGCCCTAATTTTACAGATGAGCACATTTTATGGATGTGACGATGAAGACCTATAAAGGCTGTCCTGTTTCCCAGGTCACATAACTGACTACATGTGTGGTCTTGCGAAAGTGCCCTGCCTTCTCTCGGATATGGCTTTTCTCATCTGAGTTGCAAAAATAAACCCATCTGCCTCGTAGCCATTAACATTGGAAGCAGAAGAGGCATCCAGGGCGTTGCGTCCCACTGCCCTGGCCCTGGAGAAAGCTCCTCAGGGAGGGAAGGACAGTTTCCAGCAGCCCCAGAAGTCACTTTTCTCCTTTGGAGGATCCAGTTACACTCAACCCACTTCAGCCTGAACAAACAGCAGTGGATGAACACACTTGGGGGGATCTTGGAGGCAGCCTCAGTTTTTAGCATCCAGCTACAGCATTTTGTTTCTAAGGGACAGATGTAGAAACCACCCTGCCATCATGCAGCAGATTGAACAAGGGGCATGAAATCGGATGTTTTTTAAGCTCAAAATAAAGCAGTGGAAAATCCACCTCTCCTCTCCCACCATCAAGAACATCTAAACGCACAGGGCAATGTTCTTTCTAAGGCAAATGTTAGGAGGGGATTAGAGACACGATGCGTTGTAACTCTATCCTCAGCCTTTGCACTGTTAATAGTATTTTTTTTTTTTTTTGGTGTTTGGGCAGAGATGTGGGAATAACCCAAGTCTTATGTAAATGAGAATCGACACATGCTGATAAACCAAGTGCCAGATCCAAGGACTTAATTACACAGGAGCCTAGATGTCAAAATGAATGTGGCTTATTGACGTTCAGAGATTTCACTCGGTATTAAATCGGACGACCTTCGTCCGGGAGCAGAGAGCAAAATGCAGGTTTCTCGTCACTCAGGGCCACGGTCACAAATGACAAAGAGTTGTGGTCATGCCTGGACACTTTTCTGGGCGGAATATGTGCCTGAACCCCAAGATTCACACCTGCTCATGGTGGGACAAGCAAAACACAAGGTGTTTTTAGGTGTGGGGCAAACTGCTGGTAATTAACCGAGATCTCTTAAAAGCACAGGTCTCTAACTGCACCCTCTCTCCACTCTCCCATCTCTATCCTGTCTGTTCACCATTATCTTTTGTTGCATCTAAAGCAGTATCACAGGCATTATCTCAGTGCAACTAATACTCCCATGAGACACATACATGCATTAATAGCCACTTTTTAATGCTAAGAAACCTGCGAAGTCAAGAATTAATAAGCATTTACACTGATGAAGAGGAGGACATTTGGGGGCTTGGCTAGTTCCCACAAGTTGCTGCTGGTGGACTAAGTTTAGTGAGGTTTTATGCCTCCTGGCCCACAGCTCTTTACATTAGCTGAGACTATGGCCATTATCCCAGGGGGTATGAGCTGCGTTTTTCAAAGGAGAGAAGCCTGCTTTCAGGCTTGGGCTTTGTCCCCAAGCAGTGCTCAGTGGGAGTCAGGGTCTTAGCTTTGAAATAGAAAAGTAACACACTCTTTCTTCCCACCCCGACTAATTAAAGCATTAGGATGGAGCCCCAACACTGATCTGACACACGACACGGTGTCCTGAGCAGTCGGACGTGTCTCGTGCTGACATCAAAGCCCCGGCCAGGCTGATGGAGCAGGATGGGACGGTCAGCGTGTGCCCGCGGGGGTCTGACACGTAACCCCCCCCAGCTTCGTTCACATGCGTTCGCTCACCAGGAGATCAACCCGCCGGGCTGCCGAGTGACAGGGGACAGAGCGAGCTCGGGGACAGGAGGCTCAGGATGCAGAAGAAATCAAAACAAATCCAGCTGCTTAAGGAAGACTCTGCCGACAACCGACAACCCCGCACCGTGGCCGCCGCCTCCTTCTTCGGGCACCTGCAGCAAGTGTTAGCGCAGCCCCTGATGTGGCACTGGGCTGTTTATGACTGCCTCATGACACTCTTTTTCATGGTTGTGCTTGCGTTGGTGTTTGACAACTTCGTGTGATCGTCTCTTCTCACTCCAAATAAATAAACCCTCACCTCCTGGAAGGCAAGGGGTGTCCTCGATATGGGCCCGTCCTAGCACGCTTCTCAAAGGATCCACGAGGGCAAGGTGGTGTTGTCTTTTGGGTTTGGGTTTGTCAAAAATTTCCAATCGATCGTGCACTAATACTTTTGTAGAACAGAATTAAGAATGATCAGAAAGACAAGCATGGGCTAGGATGTCTTAGTAGTGTCAAATTACAACAAATGTGTCAAAATGCTTGGTCTCAACTACTTGTCACCGACCAGTAATACACAGTTGGCCCACTGGCACCAGTCTGCAGACCAGTGGTCCCCAGCCTTTTTGGCACCGGGGAACAGCTTCATGCAAGACAACTTTTTCCACGGATGGGGGCTGGGGGGAACTAAGGCAATGATGTGAGTGATGGGGAACGGCTGTAAATACAGATGAAGCTTTGCTCACTCCCCCATTGCTCACCTCCTGCTGTGCGGCCCAGTTCCTAACAGGCCACAGACTGGTACTAGTCCGTGTCCTGGGGGTTGGGGACCACAGCTGTAGACCACACTTTGAGTAGTGTTAATATGGAACATAGGCTATCTTCTCAATATGTAACTGTTGGCCAGGCGCGGTGGCTCACGCCTATAATCCTAGCTCTCTGGGAGGCCAAGGAGGGTGGATCGCTCGAGGTCAGGAGTTCAAAACCAGCCTGAGCAAGAGTGAGACCCTGTCTCTACTATAAATAGAAAGAAATTAATTGGCCAACTAATATATATAGAAAAAATTAGCCAGGCATGGTGGCACATGCCTGTAGTCCCAGCTACTCAGGAGGCTGAGGCAGCAGGATTGCTTGAGCCCAGGAGTTTGAGGTTGCTGTGAGCTAAGCTGATGCCACGGCACTCACTCTAGCCTGGGCAACAAAGCAAGACTGTCTCAAAAAAAATATATATATATGTAACTTTTAATTGAATGTGTGTGTATATGTATATATAACATATACGTGTACTTATTTATATATACACATACATGAGATACATTCATACCAAATACAGGTATAGACATATACATCAATTATACTCTATAGCAGGGGTCCTCAAAGTTTTTAAACAGGGGGCCAGTTTACTGTCCCTCAGACCATTGGAGGGCTGGACTATAGTTTAAAAAAACTATGAACAAATTCCTATGCACACTGCACATATCTTATTTTGAAGTAAAAAAAACCAAACGGGCAAAAACACCCACATGTGGCCCGAGGGCCGTAGTTTGAGGATGCCTGGTCTATAGTACACATTGAAATGAGAAGTTGGGTTACAAAAAGAAGACCTATACCTAGATTAAAAAAGAAGCCCATTAGTTAGCGAGTTGGCACTAAGACCTGCTGTATGAAAAGGCACATGTGGACATGGAATAAGGATTGGGAGGGGGCCTGACCCACCCCCTGTGCTCCATGCTGTAATTCTTGCAAGTTCTTTCTGAGATCAGGCCTTATACCCATATTTTATCAGGAGGCAGTGAAGCCCACTGAGGCTCAGTAATTTGCCAAGGTCGCATAGCTATCTAGTGATGACGATGGGATTCAAACACGGGGCTATTTGGCTGCACAGCCTGCATTCTTTCCGCCGCACCACGTGAGTTCAGTGATGTCAACAGTAGCTTTGTCTTGGTCATATCACAGAGGTTATGAAGAGAATGGGTGTGTTCCCACCACCACGTCCGAGCAAAGATGGCCATACAATAATCACAGGGGGCTGGCCTAGGTTGATTTTGAGTGAGAATAAATCAACCAGTGAGTTTCTAGGAAAAGTTTATTCCTCCCTAAGAGAAAAGCATGGAGAAGAGATGAGTCCCTTCTTCCGCTAGAGATTGAAGCATTAGGACACGATGGCCAGGACAGCCCATGGCCATGTCAGACACAGTCATAGGACGGTGTCAGTGTGCTCGGGCAGGCAGCACACCAAGAGAACCCCACAGAAGCAGAGCAGGTACCCTAACATCCTATACCTGGAGCATCCCCTGCCTAAAGACTCCTTACCATGTGAGATGGGACATTACCTTATGAAAACTAATTTCAATGGGGATTGTGCTATTATTTGCAGCCAAAAGTACCCTACAGCTAATGCAAGCTCCTCACATAACCATATGTAACACTGAACTTCACTGTCTCTCTTAACAAAAGCCATTGTTTGATTCACATTGTTGAGTCAAAATTTCAAAGGAAAATATCATTTAATGTATGGCAGCAACATGTATTTTTCAAATCACCCTTTGAAATAAAATTTAGATGCCACGGGACTATTTAGATGAGATCGCAAAGAGTTTAACTTGGAAATAAAAAAAAAAAAGGAAAGAAAAAATAAAAAGGAAAGAAAGCCCACAACACGTAATATAATCGCTTGCATCTACATCCAGGGTTTAGCTCAACTTTGGGGCAGCAGCACATGAAGGCGTGTGCAATCTCAGCCTGCCAGCTCTGTTTAGGAATACCCCTGCTTCTCCCTGCACGTGTACACAACTTTAATACTCTTCCATATTGGCCCAATAAAGCATTTTCTATTGAGATGGTGTTGCTCATCTGTATGTATCCCACAGTAAAGAGGCTGAGTTATCTTAACAGTCCATTTCGGTAACTGTAAAAGCTGATAAATTGTGTGTAAACAGCTCAAATATTTCTCAGGAAATAAAATTGGAAAGAAGAAGTTTTTGCTTCAACCATTTAAGACAGCCTTGCATATTTAGAGATGAAGGCGAAGGTGTGGGTTTCTTCTTTCAGCTAAACCTTCACTCCCCCCTTGCCTTTGACAACTTAATTTCCTGTCCTCTTTGGGAGACAGACGGATGAATATTTAGTGTAGAACATGATTGTGATTAAGCTTCCAAATGTATCTTCATCTGGATTCCAGCTGGTGTCGCATCTCAATTACTCCTCCGTTCCCCTATGGAACTATCTTATTGATGCAGTAAGCTTTGGATGGTGGCACTGGATTAAAAATCTCCCAGGACTCTCCAATCTTCCAAGCTCAATCAATTATCCTTTAATGAAGGGGGAAAAAGGGTCTTGTGCATACACATTATGACCTGAAGAATCCCACCAATAGGCATTGAGCCACTACAGATTTAGCTATCCGAAAAGGGCAGAAATCTTTCTTACAGCCAGCTCATTTCTCCCACTCCCCACCTCTGCAAATGATGATCAATGCATTAATGGGAGGCTGATAAACTCCGACGGAGGGGCTGAGTAATAGGGGTAATGCCAATACAACACAAAGAAAGTTGGAAAAATGTTCAGCTGCCCATGATTTCTTTACTGGACCAATATTCCATGTCTGTCACTCTTTCCACAACTCCTAAAATCATGATGCCCAAACTCTGGTAAGTTCCAGGAGTAAAGCATCATTGTCCAAAATCAATTCTGAGTATCTGGGCTGCACACTTGATATTTTTCAGTATCATTTCTTTTGAGAAGAGGCCTCCAAATAATTTACATGGCTCTTGCGTTCATTTGCTCAATCATTTATTCAACAAACATTTGCTTAGGTTGTATGCTGGGCACTGCGGGCAAATGTGCAAACAGGATGAACACAGTCCTTGTTCTCACGGATCTCAGTCTAGTGAGGGTGACAGACATGCATACGGGTCATCACAACTGCCCTTCAGAGCTTTTCCTCTTATCGATTACATTTACAGTGGTCTCAGCACTTAGACGACATCTTCTGAACTATAGAATAGCCATATGCCCTCCCTCCCCTCCCTCCCTTCCTCCCTAAAAGTAGTTATATCAGTAAATGTCAGATTTTCTTCAATTCTTGCAGTTACAACATTAATAAAATGTTGGGAAGGAAAGGCAGGCTTAAAGCTATTTTCTACTTTTTCCTGCTACAAATATATACTATTATGGGAGTTTGGAGACTGGAGGCAATCTGTGTGAATTAGAGTATTTGGGAGATGCTTCAGAGAATAAGGAGACTGAGTTTGCTTTCTAAGACAAGCTAACAATGAAGTCGGTACTTTCTACTTCTGTTAGATACGACTCTATTTCTCGCAACCAGACTCACGAAGCTAGATCCTTTTAGGAGCCCAAGTAGGTGCATAGAGACTCATGACCCTTTCCTGGAAATGAACAGGAAAAAAAAAAGAGCTATCAGTCTCATCCCTCATTCAAACCCTGCAGTTCTAAGAAGGCACTTCTCTCCAAGAGTGAAGCATACTTCTCCTCCTTACCTTCTTGGTTTAGTGATTGTGTGTACATTGCGGTACACAGGGTGTATGTAAGGAAAGCGGAAGATGAAGAAAGAATATTCGGTAGCAAAGTGAGAACAGTCCAACTCATAAGGGCCTACTGGAAAAGTCTCAAACTCCCCAGAATCACACTTCCAGATGGTGACCCCAGAGAAAATAGAGCTCTCAAAACCTTCTTCTTATCAAGACGCTTAAAACAAATCACCCTACACATTTAAGAAGAAAAAGTCCTGAGAAACTAGAACTGGCTGGAACAGTAGCCTTGAGCCTTATGAACTCATGAAAAATTAATTCAGGCCTCAAAGTCAGCACCAGAAAGGACTGTTCTACATAACAAAAAGGTCTCAGTTGCATTATTAGAAACACTGCTTTGGACCGACCAGTTAGTTTCAAAGGCACCAGTCTTCGCATTAGAAATTATCAAAAACAGACGTGCTAAAAGGGTTCTCTCTATCAAATCCACTGCCCATTGCTCCCCCAGGGTTGTAATTGCGATTCTTATTATGGTATGAGCACTTTTGCTTTCATTTTAACCTAAACATTTTTTGAGATTACCCTTAAAACCCAGTGGAGAACAAGATCAGTGAAATCAGCCTTTATCTCCCAGGAGCAGTGGCTCCTTCTACCCAGAAGTCTCAGCTCCCTCACACCTGTCACAGCAAGGGGGTTTTGTTGTTCTTGCTGTTTGTTTGCTACACCAGCATTTGCCCACCTGACAATCACACTGTGACATGTTTTAAGTAGAGACAAGAGGATTAGGATTCCAAACAGGTATATCCCATCTGAAGAAATCCCGCTATCCAAAAATAAGATTAAAAAACAAAAATCTAGAAGTGATTTGTCCATTTAGAAAAGAGAACTCACTATGGGGTGCCTTAAAAATCAGTCCCCTAATCTAGTTACTATATTTCATCATACACAAAACAAAAATAAAAAGGTGTTTACTTGAAACATTCTTGGAATACATCTATTATTAATATTTAAAGAATGATACATCTTTTATATTACTATTATTGGCCTCCCTCTATTGAATGCCTGCTATGTATGGGGCTGTCCCTGGGCTCACACTTTATGTAAGTCATCTCAGTTACGTCTCAAACAGCCCTGTAACCTGCATATCAGAATCTCATTTTAGAGATTTCTCATATAAGAGAAAAAAGTGACTTGCCCGAGGTCACTTTGCCAGCGCAGAGGTGGGATTCGACTCAATGTCTGTTTTGCTTTGTGCTCCACTGTTCTGGTCTCGGTCATAATTAATAGATTCCATGGTCATACTCTAAAGCCTCATTAATTTGGGCTGGTTGAGACACATGACAGTTTAAATTTGCTAGAAAAGTTTGAATTACAAAATACCCACAGAGAACTCACAAGTATACACGATGAGTTGGTGACTTCACTGTTTGATAGAGATCCATTAGGACTTAATTTAATAATAATAATTAAGTCATAACCCCAGTGTATAAAGGAAATAGAAACACACAGCTAAAATACATGAAAATACTTGGTTTCCTTAAGTTGCTTAAGTATAACTTGCCTATCAAACTCTTTTGAAAACACAACGTGAGCTTATGTTTAAGGAATCACAAATTCACAACTAGTAGGCCTTGATGTGGTCATGCTCTGATTTTAATTTTTTCCAAACTAGAGTTCTTTGTATAAGTCATTGACCCCTTGGTTTGAAATAAAGAGAAGAGACTGCACGAGAAAGCAATGCATTTCTTATCTTTTCTCTTGGGTTGCCTGGGCGGGAAGGGTGCTAGTATAAGAGGGAATAGCTATCTCTGCCTTTCCCAATTCAGCCTCTATAATTAGCAAACGCAACAGTAAAAGGCATCTGAATTGGAAGCCTAAGATTGGAAGATGCAGATTCTGGCCAAGTCAACGTTAGGAATGACATGACTATGACCGACACAAAATATTAAAAACTGTCCATATCTTCTTTTTCAGGTCACAGGTTAGAGAAACCTATTCTGATGGGAGCCTATCTTCGGTAGAGAGAAGTGGAAAGGCCTAGAGTGGCCCAATCAATTCACATAGGAAGGCGCCACTTCACACCCGGCACGGCTACACTAAAAATATAACAGATGACAATAAGTGTTGAGCAGGATGCCAGAGAAACTGGAACTCTCGTACATTGCTGGTATGAATACAAATGGTTTAGCCACTGTGGAGAATAGTTTGGCAGCTCCTCAAAAAGTTAAACATACAATTACCATGTGATCCAGTAATCCCAGGTATAGACCCAAGACTAGTTGCAAACAAACATGCATTCAAGAACTTGTACACAAATGTTCCTAACAGCATTCATTCATAACAGCCAAAAGGCAGAAACAAAAGGCTATCAACTGAGGAATAAAGAAACAAACTTTGTGTACATACAATGGCATATTATTCAGCCACAAAAAGCAATGAAATACTGATGCATGGTACAGCGCAGAGCAATCTTGAAAACATCATGCTGAGTGAAAGAAGTCAGATGTAACAGGCACATACTGCATAATTCTATTTCCATGAAACGCCCAGAATAGACAAACCCATAGGGACAAAAAGCAGATCAGCGATTGCCAGGGGCTAGAGGGAGTGAGAAACGGACAGAGACTGCTAATGGGGAGCGGGTTTCTTTCTGGGGTGATTGGCAATGTTCTGGAATTAGATAGCGGTGATGGTTGCACAACATATTGAGTGTACTGAAAAGTACCAAATTTTATACTTGAAGATGGTAAATTTTAGGTTATTTGAATTCTATCTCAAGAATGAAAGAAAAAAAAAAAAAGAGAGAGAGAAAGGGCAAGAGGTTTGCTGGAAAGAGAACGGCCCCAACGGTAATGCATCTTCCAGTTCAGACGGGCTGGAGCAGCCAGCTCTGTGTTCTGGACCCAGAGAAGGATGCTGTTTGCAGCTGCGTTTTTGGAGCATGGACAGTAGTGGTAACGGTAACTGTCCTTAGCTCCCCGCTGCCCACGCTTCTCTCTCTGAAGAAGTGGACTTCTGTCCATCATGGGATAGCCAGGACTACTCCATGGCTCCCAGGTCTCTCCGAGGCCATGCTAAGGTTTCAGCTGGGTCCGCAGTTTGCATTCTCCTCCTCCTCGCCCTGCTCTGTGGGAGGGATCTGAGACAGCTGCAGCTGGACTCAGGAAGGAGACGGCCAGCTTCTCTCTGAGCAAGAGCTGCTGGGAGCCGTGCATTTTATTTGCATGAACTTCAAGTACTCAGCAGCAGTGGGTGATTGCCCAACTTAAAGGTTTTAGACTGTTTTTGACAGAGACAGAAGATGACAATGCATTCCTACATGACACTGACCCTAATCTGAGACGGGTTGGGAGGGGGCAACTCCTGCAGGCTAGAGGTGTGGATGAGATGAAAACCCTAGAGGTGCAAGTCCGGCACAGCCTCACCTGCGACTTCCTCGCTGCCTCGGCTTACCCTCGCCCTCCCTAGGGAAGTCCAAGTCACTGCTTTAATAGGGACAAGAAAGAACTTCTATTACTGTTACTTCAGCCACTTTCTCCAACTGTGATCTGTGCAGAAGAGAAAGAGCTGAGATGATGTAATTTATTTCCTAGAAATACTGATATTTTTCAAGACCTGGGAGTACCTCTTCACACCTTTAAGGGCAATGCCCAACACATGGCAGGTACTCAGTAGATATTTACTGAATTAAGAAGTAAATGAATATGTGTTTACTGAGCATTTACTACGTGCTAGGTGCTCTATGATGTTTTTAATTCATTCTCACATTTTAAAGGCACAGAGGTGTAGAGGACCTGCCCAAAGCAGGATAGCTTCTGAACAGTAGACCCAGGAGCCAAACTCTACCAAACTCTTACCAAACTCATTCTCTGCCTCACCAGGGTGATTTAGGGGCCTGCGCCCTGTGTTCCCATAGTGCCTAGCACATACCCCCATCTTAGCATCCACTGTATCAAACTGCAAGTTTATGTTCACTTTCATTCATCTCACCCCTAAGTGAGCTCCTAGATGCAGTGAGTGACTGTGTTTTGTTCTTTGCTATATTGCTAGGGATAACCGCAAGCACAGCACTGAATGTACCGCTCACTGCAGACAGACTGAGTTGATGCCTGAATTTATAACTTGATGAGTGGGAGTTATACAGACCGAATGGGGAAGGCAGAGTATGAGAAGGGTTTGACTGTCAAAGGCAAAGAAGTAGGAGGCAGTATGTGGAGGGAGACCCCTTTGCCACCCCCTCAAGGTACCTTATGTTTGTGTTCAGTCGCAGGTAAAGAGGTGGCATTGCACAGTGGGACTCTGACTAGCCAGGAATCACAAAGCAAACTCAGGGGCTCCAGGGTCTGGCAGAGGAACATCTGCACAGCACATTGCAAGCACCAGATAAAAGGCATGCATAGAAAAGCAAAGATCACAGCACTATTTTTGCAGAAATGAAACATTCCTAAATTAATACAAGAAGGGAGGTGAGGCTCCCAGAATTGGATACATTGCAAAGATATGGGTTACCTTGACGTTACTTTAAAAGCAAGTCAGTAGGTAAGTAAAAATAAATAAATAAATAAATAAAGCACAAAGGGTGCACTGCTGTCTTTTGCATATATGAAATTTCTCCAGATCCTCAGTCCCACCCCTACACTTGGAATAGACAAGAACTGAGATGTGGACTGCACATTGAGGAAAACACGAGGAAAGCCACGAAAGGCCATGGAATCACTTTCTCCTTGCCTTGCACCAAAATGCATCCCTTGGAGCACCGGATCCTGTTGAGCAGAAAGCAACAGTGCCCCCAGCCCCCCGTGAAGGGAGGCTCACTCTTATCTCTCCATCTCTCTCCACTGCTGCGAACTGTTCTTGCAAGTATATGAGCCCCATGTGTGTAAAATTAAAAACAAAAGTGATTGCTTCTTAGAGATAATCCTCCTACCCACTTTTCCTCCACCTTGCTCCAATACCCCTCTGCTCCGGGGCCTCTCTCCAGGCCTGTGCCCTACTGAGCAGCTGGGAGCCTGCAGAAACACCATTTGCTTTCTATATTCTGGGCTCTTGCCAAAGGGGGTCTCCTCTGGCCACGGTCAAGTCACACTAATTCCAACATTATTTTTACTGGCAGCTTCTCATCTTTAAGGAGAATTCAAGGCCTCTTTATGGACTGGAGAACAAAGCCCAAAAAAACACAACAATGCCTGGCTGAAATGATACACTTCCCCACCTGCATGTCCCACAGGCACCTCCAGCTCTACGTGTCCAACACTGCACTCACTGAGTCCTCCCCAGCCACCTTCCCAGGTCCCCTCTGCATCCTCCTGCACGAACGACACCCCTCACCCTGGTAAGCAAGGCCCCTCATTTGCCCTCTTGGTTCAGCTACGAACCTCAGATTCACTTTCCCCTCCACCTCTCTCCCCTCTTTTCAAGTATGTCCAAGTCCTGCTGATTTTACCGTTGACATGCCTTTTGCATCCAACCCTGTACCCCACCTCTGCTATCCGTTGTCCTATCACAGGCTCTGCTTCCAAAGGTCTTCACAGCATGGTTCTGTTCTACCTTTGCTTTTAGCCTGATCTCCAGCGTCTCCCATGAGGGTTCATTCTACCCAGTTAGGCTGACCGAATTCCTACTGATGACATCGTCACTTCCCGAATAGGTTATATGCTCTCATTCTGGGGGCCTTCACACACTATCCTGTCTTTTTTTTTCCGTTTTGCTGGGATGTGTGTTACCCCCACTTCCCCAGCTGCTCCCCCATGCTCTGACAGACCAGGACCCAGCTCTAGGTCTGCGACAGCACTCAGCCTGTTGGGCTGCTACGATGCATCGTCACACCCTCTTCCAGGTCCTCAGCAACTAGAGAACAGGAACCAGGTGACAGTCACCTCTGTCTCCAGCAACTTAACATGCTACCTAATCAATGTTTGTGGAAGGAAGAAAGGAGGAGGAGGAGGAAGGAAACAAAATGAAAGAAAATATGTCAAACTGCTCTATTGCTGCTCTCAAGATCTACTCGTTGCCACCTAAACCTCACATTTTTCTGATGCCCCTTGAATGAAAATTCAATCTAGAAAGGAGAAACTGACTCAAAGACTCAAAGCACAGACTGAGGAGCAGACAAAAAGGTTTTGAATACTTTCTGACCATGGGTGGTCTTAAACAGCTTAAACTTTCCAAGCCTCAGTTTCCTTATCCTTGAACAGATAAGCTCATCTGAATAGATCCTTAAATGTTTGACCAGTGGAATAAGATACAAAATATTCTGATAATAAAACCAGGCGTGTAAGAAGCATTCGACAAGTGCTAACTTTTATTATTATTCCTTATTACTGTTCTTAGTGACCTTTTACCGAATAGAGCTCCTCAAACTCTAGGGCAATCTCTGTCCTGGTAAAACTGGTAAGATAGGGTGACAGATCAGGTGTGACAATAAAATAAGAAGACTGATTTACTTAAATCAGACATACAGAATTTGGGCATCACTGATATGGCCGGTTTGCACAGTAGCAAGCTACTGCTGCAGTTTGCCTACAGACTTCCAGTGTTGCTGCCAAGCACTCAAAGTGGCTTGTACTTTTTATCTTTGGATAAAAGCAACATCAGACCCAAGTTCCAGTATAGTGATACATTCAAATGCTACATAGTATTTTTGCCTCAAATAATAATAACCATATTAAGTTGTTATAGACACTCCAGAAATGAGACAGGCTAGGATTCTTCTGGAAGGAATTACAGTCTAGAAAAGGGACCCAAATCCCTTGCCTGATTGGTTCAGCTCCTTATAAAAACTCCCTCCCTTTAGTTATAATAAGATATCATTCTTGAAGCACAAGTATCAGATCAGGCTGAGTAAAGAACATGCCAGAGCCTTGACTAGCCCATGGAAGGTGAGTGACACCATGCCCAGGATAATACTGGACATTCAGTGGACAGCTGAGAGAGAACGGTCAGGCAGTGTTTTCAGAAAGACAACGATAGCTGATGAGGGGGCCGCTAGAGTTGCCATGGTAGGCAATGTCATTTCTTATGTTAGTCAAGACCTATGGCACGTGAGCTCTTTGAGAGCGTATGAGAACGTTTAGAGTTGGAGAAAATACATTGGTCCCAATACACAAAAAATGTAAAATAAAATGGTAAGAAGCCAAATTGTAAGAACTGTTTTAGTGTTTCTATAAATGTCTTACATCTAATGTGTGATATAAGTGCAGTTTACTGTGGTTGATAGGGGAGGGGAGGGGACTCCTGCAAACATACCAGGTCTCAGGCCATGACGGGTCCCAGGGTGACCAGAGTAGGTAAGCAGGAACCAGTTCACATATTTGCTGGAACCAGATGCTGCTTTGCTCAACTTTTGTTCTCTTAGGTTATATCATTAACCTCTCCTCTGCCGCTCCCTCGGCACAGAAAAGCTGCATAAACAAGAAAAACCAACCAGCGACAGAAGTGGAAAAATGGGCAGGATAATCCAAAACGCAGAGAGAGAGCACTGAACATTTCTCACATAGTCAGGGAGGGAACACCCGAAGTTCTCTAGTTTCCCTTCACAAAGTCCAGTCCAGGGCCCCAGACTCCCTGCAGGACGCCGGGAAGTTTCCAATTGTCTGAAGATTGATTGTAGTGGTAGGAAGAAGTGACATTACGATGCATAACCTGGCATTTGGGGTTGACAAATGATAGGCAACACGCTTACATCTGTTAGACACAAACTTGAATTCGGAAACAGGGGAAAGAGAAACACAATAAAATCGTTCTGTAGCTCCCAGGGTAGGTTTGCGGTATTGTTTTCATTTGTTGTTGTTGGCTCTATTATGACCAAGAAATGCTGCCACGAGCATTCGGTCTTCACCAGCGGGTGTCGGCCTGGCCACGTCAGCCCTGGACACTGGTTTGCTGGTACAGTGCAGCCATCCAGTTTTTTTTTTTTTTTTACTATGCATCTCTCTCCTCCACCCCTCCCCATTTCTCCTCTAAGTAAATGGCATGGCTCTAGAAAGAGAGATGAAAGAAGAGGGTGGGGCGGGGGGAGAGCACATAGTCTGCAGACAGCAAAGAAGCAGAATAAACACATCAGCAGACCTGGATTTGCCGGACCACACTGCTAATGTCAAGGGCTCTCTCACCATTCTCCTTACTTACTGCCTGGACCTAATCAAAGTGGAGTAACTCCACGGTTAGGAATGCCATGCTACATATCTCCTTACGTACAGACACCCAAAGTCTACGAGCCCTTTCTTGAGAGTGAACATTGAGCTTTATGTGTCCATTACCTGTTACCTCTTGGTGTTTGGTCCTCTTACCTCTTGGTCCAAAACAAAAATCTCAACTCATATCCCCTTATCCAGTCTATCCCTCCATCCATCCCATAATTGTTTTATCTGCCCAGCTCACCCAGCACAAAGTTGGCCCATGTTTCTTTGCCATCACTGGGTCTGTGCGCAGAGAATCAGTTCATTCAACAAATATCTATTCGGTGCCTCTGGCACTCCGAGCACTGAGCTGGGCTGTCGGAACGTGGTGATCAGCAACACCAATGTTGTGTCTGCCCTTATGAAATTTATAGGCAAATAAAATGCCAATTAATGTCAGGATTTGCCTAACCACTGCCCCCTTTGAACTGGATGTTGCACAGCCTATAACAGCACTTTTTTTTTCCTGGCAGCCACATAACACCATTCATACGGGGCTTGCTGCCAACTGAAACGCTTAGGTTTCCCTTGTGACACAGAGGAGGACACATGGGAAGAAGAGGATGACACAGGTATGACAGCCAGATTGCATTCGCTCCTTCCAGAAATTTCCATGTACCTGGCGCACGATAGGCAGAAATGCGCATTGAATGAATTTGTTGGCGTTATGCCTCATGCTTCGTAATTAGGTTCAGCATCCTTCTAGCACTCTACTGTCTTACAGACCCTGGTTTGTCATCTGACATGACTTCTCTCTTAACTCGCTTTTGTTTTATCTGAAAATGTCACTAGCAAACCGTTGAGATCCGCATCTAAGTCACTGGGGGAAAAAAAATGATGAAAAAGTGAAAGTTGGCTATACCAGGAAGTTCATGTCAACTTCTAAACTTGTTGTCAGAAGTAATAAAAGTAGACTCTGTAGGTCCTTCAGAACCGGAAAAGAAAAGGAAATCAAACATTTAAGGGATCAATTTAGATTCGCAAAAAATAGAAAGGAAGGAAAATGAAAGCCAACAGAATTAACTCTAGTTTGGTTCAAAAATAAATTGCCATTTTTAAAATTTCTAGCCTTTTTTTCTTTCCCTTCTACAAGACACTGTGAGGCTGTATATAAAAGAGTAAATCAGAGCTGTGGGTGCTGAATCTCAATTCTCTATTTAAGTTTCCTCCAGCCCAGGAGTGACTCCAAGAAGGAAATGAATTCTCAGTGGGGGATCCTGTAGTTGATTAGCTTTTACCTTCCAAAGGAGATGTCAATCATGTTAATTGGAATCAATAGACAGCTGTTCAGGGCCCAGGATAATTAAGCAAGTCATAAAGGGTAGAATTAGAGTTCCCTTTAAAAATTAAAAGGGACCCCACTGTTTGCTAACATTTTAAGCCACTTTGGCTACCTAAGACCTATTCTGATTTAAACTCAGTGATCAAAGAGCAGCCAACTTTTGTACAGGGGAAAGAAAGCTTATACTCATCCTGTGGGAAATCCACGCTTCAGAAGTGAGCTTCCACTGCATTCCAAAGGGAGTCTAAATTTGTGGGTGTTAGGGCTTACGAGCCAGGTTGCTCTATAAAACGGGGGAGAGGCAGAGAGAAAGAGAGAGGAGAGAACACTAGCACTCTGGATTCTTACCCGTTTCAAGTTTACATGCCTCGATGTCCCCTAACCAACCTACAGAACCCATAATCTGTAGCCCAGGTCTCTCTGGAGGGTAGCACAGAGAAAACTTCACACGGCCAGAAGGTGAGAAGACATCCTGATGGCAAGTTACAATAACCGGACATCCCAGCCCCCTTCAAAAAGATGCTCCCCGCCAGAGAACTTCTTCCCAGAATGCATGTGCACTTTTATGTCCCCTTTAAAACTTGAAAGGGAGCTCATAGAGCCCCGCCACCCCACATTTGCTTAAAGACAGAGAGGGCTCCTTCACCCACATGGCAACATGAAAAGAAAATGAAACTCTGTCCTAAGGCTTGATTTTTTTTTTTCTTCCTTTTCCTGAGTCAATGAATGCCAGATGTTCTCAACAAAACGTCTTCATATCTTCAGGACAGCCTGCGAGGATCCTATTTATTATTGCTCGGAGGTCACGAGGCCGTAACAGATTTATAAGAAGGCTGTGGTCACTCTCTGTGTCTCCTCTAGTTAGGAGATATATGTGGCAAGGGTCTGAGACAGCTCTTCTCTCTACACGATTTACTTCCCCAGGGCCAATTAGCTGGGTCGGATTAAGAGCAGAGGTGGTTTCCCCCCTTCGGGCAACAGAAAGCTTGTCAAAGCCGGCTAAGCCACACGAGATTCCCAACTGTCAGACGCGAGGGAGGGAAGGGAACGCGGAGCGGAGCGTGAGCACCAGTAAGCCTGTCTGTCACCAGTCCGCAACATGTGGCAGGTCACATCCTTTTCGGCCTTGTCCCTGACGCTCGGCCCCCATAAGCCGTGATACTGTTGGGATTTTCCAAGGTTGAACTGGCTTCTGAATAAAGGGAAGGTGGATTGCATTCTATGCCACCCAAGCGTCCTCCCAGACCACTGCTGAAACACTGCATTGTCACATCTGTCTGCTGCCTGCACATCCAATGGCCTTTTCCTGGGGAGCACCCCCCCCACCACCCCACTCGGTTTCAAAGGACAGGCAGAGAACCAGCGCCCCCAGGTAAACATGCTGAAAGGCACCAATGCCCACGGGAAAGCGGGCTGCGCTTGGTCTGGACATCAAAGCGCCTTAGCGACAGGTACCGGATGAACCGTGTCAGAACAAGACCCTGGATTATGAGGGCCAAAGAAGAGGGTGTTATACCTGTGGCGTCTGCTGTTTCCTGCACATGTTAATGCGCTTCCGAAATAAGCTCTGCCGCTAGGGTTGGCCTCTGTTTTCTAAGGATTTCAAGCCAAACAAGACACTATTTATTTCAACCTGGCTCCAGAATGAATGAAGGGTCAATAGATTAGGCTGGGAAAACAAGCTTCCTTCCCTTTTCCTCCACAAGGAAAACTCTGGTCGTGTCTGTGGCTCTAGCTTTCAAGAGATCAACTGAATTCAGTAACTTGATTTTCATGTCCGCTTCTGGTTTGAATTTGCAGGAAGCTAATGTTCCCTCTTGCTTTACTCACACAATGTTCCCTCTTGCTTTACTCACACAGTCACCTTCCTTGCCATTCTTCCTCTCCAGGAGAGTTCTTGAGGCCACTAAGATGGCTTTGGATAGTGTGCTCAGTATTTGTAGAAAAGAAACAGGGACTGTGGGTTCTACACCTTATGTGACATATTCTATGTTTTAATGGATGGCTTTACCCTCTACCCGACTGCACAAACCAAAAACACGGGAAGCTTCCTGGATTACCCTCTCTCGTTTAAAGCCTTCACATTTGCTCAGATTCCAAGACTTACTGAATCCGTCTGCCAGTCAACTCTGGAATTTTCCCTTTTCTTTTCCATTCACTCTCTATTATGGGTTGAATTATGTCCCCCCAAAAGATATGTTCAGGTCCAAACCCTTAGACTTGTTTTGAAATAGAGTCTTTGCAGATATAATCAAACTGAGGCCAGTAGTGTGGGCCATAATCCAACATGATTTGTATCCTCAGAGGAGGATGCTGTCATATGAAGAAAGAGACAGACAAGGAGAACGTGGAAACAAGAGACGGGAGTGATGCTGCCACAAGCCAAGGAATGCCAGGAGCCACCAGAAGTTGGAAAGGACAAGGGAAGATCCTTTCCTAGAGGCTCTGACCTGGATTTTGGACGTCTGTCTTCCCGAACTGTAAGAGAATACATTTCTGTTGTTTTCAACCACCCAGTTTGTGGTAATTTGCGGCAGCCCTGGGAAACTATCACATTTCCCTAGTCCAGGCCAACAGGCTCTCTCTCTCAAGATCAACATTATTTCTAGAGGGTCTCTGTCTGCTTTGTTTTCTCCTCTGATACATCCTCTCCACCACGGCCAGAGTGATCTTCTGAAAACACAAGCCTAAAGTCGCTCCCCTTCTTAAAAGTTTATAGTTGTTTCAAGATTAAGTCCAAACCCCTTACCATCATAAAGGCCCTTCCCCAATCTAGCCCCATCCGCCTCTCTAGCTCCAGCTTCTCTGTCCCAGGAATCCTTTACGACTGCCACATGGAGTGACATATGCCAGGCTCTTTTGGGCTCTTGATATTTGCTTTTCCTACGCTAGGAATACTTCAACCCCTTGTTCGCCTAACGCCTGTACTTGGAGGCGAGATACAGCTCCAGGTCTATCTCCTGTACAAGGCCTCCTTGAAACCCCTGACCTCGGAGGCCCCCTTTTCTGAGTACACGATGCACACCTTTGTTATATTTCTTCCCATACTGAACAGGCATCATGAAATTTTCCAGATCTTGAATTCCTGGAGGCCAGGCACTGCTCTGTGGCCTCAATGCCTAGCACATGAGCTGGAAAACAGTAGGAAATTACTGAATGCTTGTTGAAGAGACGAGTTTATAAAAATGAATGACTGGATCTCTGGGAAACTTCAGTGTGCTTGTTGCTCAACTGGTAATGGAGACCATAAGTTAGAGGGGAAAAAAGGAATTGGCCCAATTAACAAGTTTCATGGGGATAACACCATGAGCCAAGTAGTCCTGTAGGTCCTGTATGTATATAATACAGCTGTGAATAAGGGAGAGTCCCTGCTTTCAGGAACCTTCCATTGTAGGAAGGAGATGGAGAATAATCCAGTAGATAAGTAGATTTCAGGTAGAGATATGTGCTAAAAGACATAAAACAGAGTAATGCAACAGAGAATCACTGATCAGGGAAGGTCTTTCTTGGGAGGTGATATCTGAGGTCAGACTTGAATGATGTGCAAAGTCACAAGAAGGACACTCAGGCAGAGGTTGAGGCCAAGGCCCAGAGGCAGGAACATCTTGACCTGTTAAATAACAAAAAGGCCAGAAGAGGCTGCAGCTTAGAAGAGAGTTGGGCAAAGGTAAGAAAGAAGTCAGAGAGGTAGGCAGTGGTCAAAACATGTAAGGCTTCATCAGCCATGGCAGGAAATTGGAATTTTATTCTAGAAATGATGGGAAACCAATTGAGACAGGCTTGAGCAGAGACGCGTGACATGGTCTGACTTTGGTTCTCAAAAGACGAGGCTGGCTTGTCCTAGAATATAGACTGCATAGGGCAGAGTGGAGTCCAGCAGGCTGGCTGGGCAGCTTTCATAGAAGTGCAAGGAGAAGCTGAAAGGGCTTGGAGGAGGCAATGGAATAGGGTATTCAATCTTTTCTTCTCAGGTAAAAAGCATTACACGGAAAGAGGTCTGAGCAGTTTCAGAGCCTTTGCTACGACCAGTGGGACCCTCACTTTCTCATGAACTCAGCGGATGGCGGGAGGGGGGCGCCTACTTGACAGAGGGGCCTTGCCATTGCTTGGCTGGGCAGGTTTCCCAGCAAGGAAAAAGAAAAGATTCCTCAATTTTCGTGCCAGTTGTTGTTCCTTCTGCACTCCATTAAATATATATGTTTATGCATACTTACATGTCCATGTGCTGCCTTCCCAAACCACCTTTGGAGAGGCCCAGGCATAATTGATTTGTCTTTTCAACATGCGTTGTTGAGTGATTTTGACATTACATTGCCATTGATAGAGAGGTTCGACTTACAAATTATTTAGTGCTTATAATGGATCATTGGCCACCTCCCAGACATTCATAGCTGGCCATCTCTTAGGGGAAAAAAAAAAAAAGATTAAACGAAGCTCATAGTGACTTCAGCATTAACTGCTGGCTTCCAGGATTTGTGCCTATTTGAGGCAGAATTCCTACTGTTCCTGCAGCTGTGGATTTCATGGTTTCTACTTTATAATCACTTTAAGAGACAAGGGAGCAGATTGGAGGAGCTGATGGTGCCCCACGGCTGACTTCACAGCCCCATGGAGGAAAAGGGCACCACAGCGGGGCAGGGGCCCAGTGCCACACAAGGAGCAATCACCCAGAGACCAGACACCCACGCGTTTGTCTCAGCTGTGCCCCCCACAAGCTGTGTGACCTTGGCAGGTCTCTTAACCTCTCTGAGCCTCATTTTTCTAGCTGTAATGCAAGAAAATGCTATCTGCCCCACCTGTTCCCATATTGACAAGAGCAAGCATGTTGCAAGTAAAATGGTATCAATATTTTAAAAATATTTCCTGACTTATTTCCTTTTTTTCTGGCAAGTAAGATCTTCCTTGTGTGTGCTGTCTGCCGTTAAGACCACACTGAGGTTTGATTTTCTGGGACAGAAAAGGGCAGTTATCCCAGGGACGGTGAGAGAGAGGCTATGGCACAGTGGTAAGTTCCTGTCAACCAGAAAGGGGAAGGCATGCTCTTCTGGACAACTGAGGAAAAGTTCAGAGAGGGGATGAGACTTGGGTGAGGGGAGAACAATGTCCCCATAACCCTGAGCTGAAGCCTGCAAGGATGGGTTGAGAGCAGCCCAGAAGCACTGGGAAGAGCCTGTGCAAAGTGGGGCCCCTCCTCTCCCTCCCGTTTTCTGGCAGGAGCCCGCCTTGCCCAGTGCCCTGGCACCAGCATGGGGCAGGCAGCGAAGCCCGGCAATGGGGGTGTGGTGGCTTAAGCAGAGAGAATCCGGAAACAGAGCCCAAGAGTGCAGAAGCAGAGCTTTTCCCATGAGCTCCCAGAGGGGGATGTGGAAGGTAGCTAAGAGCAGGGAGCCAGAGGGTCCACATGCGACAATCACGCGAGGGACAAGAGGACCTCCTGGTGGAAGCACAGGGAGGGATGAGCCGGGAGGGGGGCCTTGAGGAAGAGCATGTCTCAGACACAGAGAACATGGCATGCAGAATGCAGGCAGAGCCCAGGTGCAGAAGGCAGAGTGGGGTCATTGTCAGTCCCCACTGTGCCAAGAGGACAGACCATGAGTGCCCTCAGCCATGGAGCTCAGCAACAGAAGCCAGGTGACGAGGAGGGCTGGGGCCAGCATGGCGCTAAGGCTGCATCCCGGTCCGCCATGCGGGGCTACGTAAGTTTCTCTCTATGCCTTCTGGGTTAGGAACATGGGAGTGACCCTAAAATACTGAGCATTCACCCCAAGAAGAATATCTAACCCCAAAGAGCCTACATAAGCAAAAACAAAGACAGCTTTCCTTTTAATTGGGAAGTTCTGGGGGTTTTCCTCTTTCCCGTTCAGCAGGATTGAGGCTTGAGATTAGAAAATAATAAGGGACCCTGGCTGCTGTCCCCAGCACACAGTGAATTATTATGCAATCAGCCCCACTTTGTAAGGTACAAGGCATGGAATTTCTTGTAGTGTCAATGGGACGAGCCCCACTGCAGATTTAGGGGCTGCTGTGTTCTTGTATGAAAGGTTTTCCTCCCCCCATGACTTCTCGAATATTCTGCCTATCACAAGAGCTACACTTCAGATGGTTTCTCCCCAGGCTTCATGAAATCAGTGCATCCGTGATGGGAAGAGTGCCGACGTGGATGTGTTCGCAGCCTCCCCCCGCTAGCGCTGTAGTGCAGATGCTTCAACTACCTGCCCGCTCGCTCTGCTGCTTGGGGCCTGGGAAGAGGCGCAGACCAGGAGAAGCCAGGAAGGTGAGCTGTTTCATGTTGGAAAGGCAGAGTTAGAAAGAAACTAGGTCGAAAGGTAGGAATGCAGGTACAGGCAGTAAGAGCAGCTCAGGATACATCTGGAGGAGTATTGGGGAGGAACTGGGGAGCACGACACGTGAGATACAGAGAGAATTCAGAGTCTGCTGTGTGGCATGAAGGAAATCCCATGCTGCAAGTTCCGAGAAGCTGTTTTAAAGACTCAGATTGTGCCCCTTTGCCAAAAGCATGCCTTGTGGCTGCAGGTCTGTGGTTCTGTCTGAATGCTTTGCTGAGCTGGGCCAGGCTGGGGGGGAGGGGGGTGGCAGTGTGGCTTTCTACGGATTGCATTCATTTCCAATTGTTTCTTACACCTTGGTAAGTCAGTCTTGCACTAGCTCTCTCCCCTTTGATGATATTCAGACTAGGCTGAAACCGGAAGGAAGAGCAAGATGCCTCAGGTTTGGAAAATGCATCTCCCCCAGAAAAAGACTTTCTGCAAGTCCAGAAAAGAAGAGCCTCCAGAATATTCCAGGGCACGAAGTCATCATCTCAGGCACCTTTGCACAGACCAAAACAAACATAATGAGGATGTTGCCACGTCCAAAGCAAGGAACTTGAGTGCCAGAGAGTTTGTGAGAAGAACTGAGGAGAAATCCTGAATAAGAGGGTTTATTTTGAAGCATGTGCTCCAACAAAAACACTTGCTTTCATCCTTGAGCTGGTGCCAAAGGAGCTGATCCTGAGCTCACGGCATCCTTTGACTTCTTGGTAAGGCGTCACCACCAGAATCCTCCTGACAGACAGAAACCTGCAACTTCTTTGGCTCTGGAGGACCACAGACATTTTAGGGAGGACACCATGTGCTGGAGATACCTTTCCCTCTTCTTAGGAGCAAAGTCAGGGAGATCAGGCAGCTGATTGCTCACTATGCCTGAGAACAGGGATAACGACAGTAGCCACATTCTTTAAGCACATAATGCTTGCCAGGCATTGCGTGAATGTGACCCAGGCGAGGTCATCCCCACTTTATCCAGATGTCAAGTCGGTTACCCATGTCGCACTGCCAGGAAGAGGAGCAGGAACTGGAACCCAGCACTGTCTGTCCCAAAGCCCTTGCTCCAGTTGGCTGGTGCTACGGTCTGAATGTTTGCGTCCTGCCAAAATTCATTCATTGAAATCCTAACGCCCAGCGTGATGGGATTAGGAGGCTGGGCCTTGGGGAGGTGATTGGTGATTAAGTTATGAAAGTGAAGCCCTCATGAATGGGATTAGCCCTTATAAAAGAGACCCCAGAGAGTGCTCCCACCCTCTTTCTGCCACGCGAGGATGTGACAAGACGTCGGCAATCTATAGCCAGGAAGAGTGGTCCTCACCAGAACCTGACCCTGCTGGCACCCTGATCTGGGACTTCCAGAACCACGAGAAGTTGATTTCTGTTGTTTATAAACCACCCCGCCTACAGTGGCCCCAATGGACTAAGACAGCTGGCTTCGGTCACATAGGTAACCTGCCCAGCCCAGCCCCACACACATGCGAGTCCTCTGGTCCTGTGTGCTGCGTGACGGCACCACTCCCTGGAGATAAGTCACAACTGCCACGTGGGCACCGCTGCGGGAGTCTGCACCACGCCCGGCGCGACTCTTCTTCTCTACTGCGCCAGTGACACAGGCCTGGCCCCTGCTCCCGGGGGAGAGTCCAGCCTGAAGCCGGCCAGGGGCAGAGCTTCGGGCAGAGCAGCTCGACAGACGCAGGTGAGAGCAGTGTTACCTGGGCTGTGTCAGGTAGCCCCACGCTGGGTCTGAGTCCACACAGCGTCGGCATTAGAGAAATGACTGGCTGTCCAAGTGCCATGGGGAGAGCTGCCGCCCCTCTAGCTGTCTGCTCACGAAGAATCTCCCGCCACCCTCAGTGGGAGCTTCAGTGGCGCCCACAGGGGATGTGGGGTCAGAGACACCAGGACTCAGGTCTCATGCAGTCACTTCCTAAGCTGTGTGTTTTTGAGCAACTCTTCACCTTGCCACGCTCCGGTTTCATCATTTGCAAAGCAGGGATACTAATAGAATCTACCTCGTTGGGATCGGTATTCAATAAGGTAATCCACAAGCATGGTTCTAGAATAAACATTCAATGAACAGAAGTGACTCTTATCATTTTCCCATGAATGTTTCTTTCCTGGCTAACTCAGAGGGATCTTTGACTTAGCCAGGGTGAAGAATGATCCTTTGCAATGGTGTCATTGGACCTCTCTCAGCGGTTTGGTCCACGGGGCCAGGGAGAGCCGAGCTCTGGCGATGTCTCCCATGTGCTGGAAGACAATGTGCACATGGCCAGATGTTGACCAGGGACATGCCCTGGACCAGAAACCAGGCCCGCTCGCCCCTCAGGTCTGTATTCTTTCTGGATAATTCTCTCCTCAATCACCCAGAGTTGTAAAGGCTGTTCTTTGTGACGGGGTCCCAACCACCTGCCACTTGCCTCCTTACTATCTACCTCGTACTTCTGACTGCAGGGAGCGTCCTTTTAAGCACACAAGGTGAGGACCGATGGAGAGACACTCCTGAGCAGCACCTGATCTCCTGTTCCATGTCTTCTTTACCTTATTATTAATACAAGAGCTCTAACTGAGCACCACCTAGGATGCTGGGAGGCCGAGCAAGGCTGGCTTGTGAGCCGTGCACAAGGTAGCACAGGATCCATGAGTGCTTAGACTATGAAGACTTTAAATCAAGCCTCAATGGTATGCTTCCAGCCCTTCCTGGGAAAATGCCAGAGCATTGTTCATCTAAGGTCATGACTTATGCCCTGAGAAACATCTTCACTCCACTCCAGCCAGAGACTAGTAGCATGACGACAGAATCATCCCCCCACCTCCATCCTCCATCCTCTGGGGCCAGAAAAGTGTCCAAAGAGACTGAGTCTATCCCTCTGCCTTGAGGACAGTTAGAATCTATGTCACCCCAGAAAGAACTCCAGGCTGTTACTTTGATAGACGTTCACCAGTCAACCTTCTAGCAAGACTCTTTGTTGATATAAGATAAACCCGCCCCATTTGCTCAGTACTCACTAAGCCTTGGGGGCCTCATGAATGCTCAGTAAGTCTATGTAAATCTAGAAACAGACCTGGTAACTAACCACTTAATCCTTCTCCTTACCTCCCTGGTGTAGACGAGGACTCCCACGGTGTAGATGTGGCCTCTGCCTTGCTCTCTGCTTTTATCTGCCCACTGCCCCTCCCCTCACCCACTGTGCTCTGGCCACACTGGCCTCCTTTCTGTCCCTTGAACTTGCCAAGCCTGTCCCTGGCTTCTTGTCCCTGCCACTAGACACTAGTATATCATCCTATTGCATTTTCCTCTTATTTTACACTTTTTTGAAATTATTTCACTTACTCTTGTGTTTGATTTACATGATCGGTCTCTCTCCCCAAAACAATGTCAATTCCCTGAGAGCAGAGATTCTGTCCCTGAGGTGTCCTCATCCAGGAGTACCCCTGGTACACAGTGGGGCCCCCTAAGTTGATGTTACCATGATTTCCCCATTCGTGCTCCCTGCCGGCCTCACCCACATGGAGTCCTCCTCAATGTAGCTGGGAGGGAGAAAAGCCTTTAACCACGAATGAAGGGAACGTCCAGGAAGGGGAAAAACACAAGCCAAGGCTGCGTGTATGTGTGTGTGTGTGCATGCATGTGTGTGTCAACCTGCTCAAGCCTTTTCTAAGATGTTTCTTACATTTTAGAATAAAAACCTTCCTTGTTTGGACTGTTATAAAAATGTACCTGTTGGTGCATTTGCTGGTCTGCCAAGCTTAACTATGAAGTTTGGACGAATTAACACAGCATCGAATACACATACCCAGAGGCGGGAAGTTTGTAATCCTAAAGGCCAACCTGGTCCCGAGCCAGCCGTGCACAGAGGGCTGCGACTCATCGTAATGCCGGACGCAGGACCTCAACGGCCAGGTCTGTATTTTTCACTGTCATTTGGTTCGATCGCCTCTTATTCTATACAGACTCATTCCTCTGAAGTCATTGGATCCAGCTCTGCGAGGAGGGGCTGGGGATCTCTTTCCTACCAGGAGCACAGGATCCCTTTGGAATGCTTCTCTTAAATATCGTGCTCCTTCAATCCCCCACTCTCTTGATTGCTTTGTGGCTGGCAGAAAGAGGCGGGACCCGCTTCCTGGAACTGAGGCTCCAAACACGTCCGCATTCCGACTGGCCTCGCGGATGCGACTCGCTCCACACTCTGTCCATCCCACCTGCGGCCACTCCTGGCTTCCTCCAGCACGTGTGAGAAACAGGGAGATCCCAGGGAGCGTTTTATGTGTGTGATGAGGGCATCATAAATCAGGACCCTGGCAGTATTTAAATCTGCGAAATGCGAAGGGAATTTAAATGACAAGTCAGCCACACAGGCAGGTGGCCCCTGAAGCTCCGGAATGTTCATCTCGCGCTAACAGCTTGCACATTTATATTGCGGTACTAGAAGCGCTGAGCAGAAGGAGTGGAAGGTGTTAACAGCTACTGCAAAATATTTCTTTAAGGATACATTTCCTCCATTTCCTCCCAACGTAAATTCTGACAACACAAATGCAGTATTTATCCATGAAATCGCGTATTGGGGAGGACTGCTTTTAATTTATAGAATGATTTGAAAAACCAGTCCTTTAATCTATACCAGGAGTAGCTGGTTAATATGATGTAATTAGCAGGGTAAATTATTTTCACAAGGGAAGGGCTGAAGGCATGAAACCAGCCCTTTACAAATGAACACCTTTCCATTCTGCTCGGTGCCAGAAAAGTAGATTCTGTTGCCCTCCTTTAAACAGATAAACAGATGCACTTTCTCTGATTGTGAAAACGCTGTGACTCACCTTTGGTTTCAGGAAAGGACCCTAACTGAAGTGGGGAGGGTAGACGTGGGGACAGAACAAACAGGTTTTGCCTGCTCAAATATTTCTTGGCTCCGGGCCACCGCCTCTTGACTTTTTGGGTGGCTGAAATGGAAACTTGTCTTCTGTGATTTAGTCCAATAAAAGCCACGGCGGTCACCCTGGTGAATGCCCGCTGCGTGTGAGGCCCTGGAACATGCACGTATTTTTAGTTACCTGATCATATTTGCCATTCACAAGACCAGCGTGAATATTGTCCCTTTCCTTTCTTTCTTCCCCCAACCCCGAGAGATGGAAACCGAGGCCAGGGATGTAAAATGACTTGTTTCAAGTTACACAGCTAGAAAGTAAACTCAGCCAAAATTTGGACTTTGGTCTCCTGCTGGGGAATTTAACATACTTTTATGCCCTGGCTGGCAGTGTG
Source organism: Mirza zaza (assembly GCA_008750895.1). Classification (NCBI taxonomy): domain Eukaryota; kingdom Metazoa; phylum Chordata; class Mammalia; order Primates; family Cheirogaleidae; genus Mirza; species Mirza zaza. The sequence continues at coordinate 193,936 of VSMD01106131.1, forward strand.
CTTAGCATTGCTGCCTCCTCCTGTGCCTGACTGCAGCCACTAGAAACGTCGATCCAGCCCTTTTCTGTGCATCTTCTGCCCCGTGAAACTGGATTTCCTGCAATATTGATTCAATTCCAGGAGTGCTATGTTCCAAGGATTTGCTGTTGATGAATCCTTTTGAATATTTCATAGACTCCCAGAATGGTACAGCCATGAGGGACCAAAGAGATTTTCCCGTCCAAACTCCTTCCCTTTAATGAAAGGGAAATGAGAGCTTCAGAGGGCTTTTCCCTGGCACTTTTGAAACTAGAACCCAGCCTAATTGCTTGCCTTGACACCATGAGTTTTGACCTTTCATTCCTATTTAATTTTATCCTCGAAACTTTTCCTTTGAGGAAGGTATGGAAATTATTACTGTGGTCCTTGAAGAAACAGAAGCAAAGTTCACGTGGTTAAACAGTCACATGTAATGCTGATGGAAAGGTTCGAAGTTAGACCTGCAGATAGCACCTAAAGAGCTCAAAGAAGATCCCTTACAGAGTCTTAGCTGTTCACAAGAAGTAAAACTAATGCCCCCAAACCCACTCACATCTGTTCTCCAACCACTCTGTGATTCTCAGCATCCACCCGGAGAGCAGCCACTGTCTAGACTGCAAGGGTCCTTAAACTTTTTAAACAGGGGGCCAGTTCACTGTCCCTCAGACCGTTGGAGGGCCGGACTATAGTTTGAAAAAAACTATGAACAAATTCCTGTGCACACTGCACATATCTTATTTTGAAGTAAAAAAAACCAAACGGGCAAAAACACCCACATGTGGCCCGCGGGCCGTAGTTTGAGGACGCCTGGTCTAGTGTATCATACAGGGTGCTAGAACCAAAATGGGCAGAACAAACCCTCCCTGCTAGATGTCAAATGGACTGTATGGAAGCTGTCACACAGAGCAGGGTCCAAGGTTTATGTCAGGGTCCTCATAAATCCATTCCCCTCCCCTGGGTAGCCCCTCTGGGATGTTTGTAGAGTTGAGCCAGTTTCCTAATGTCTCCGAAAGTTCTATGCCTGTGTCTCTTGGGAACAGATGGGCGGGGCCTGGCCATCAAGATCATCCTCTTTTTAACTTGACCTTTGCCCTGACCTCTGACTTGACCACATCAGGCACCCTGCTCATTGCTGGGGAATGTAGGGGCCATGTTACCCTCCCCAAGGTGTCCTTGGGTCCTGGGAACACATCTATTCCCATGCCTCTGTGGGCCAGGATGAGGGTGAGATCTCTGCAAATGCCTCAAGATGGCCCATTCCATAGGCGCTGGAAGGCTCCTTCCTAACTCCCCATGCACCTCTCCCAGTGTCCTTAAAGCAAAGAGGGAGGAACAGAGGGTGGGGGAGACCCCAATGGTTCCATTGAGGCTGCTCAAAACACTCTTGAGCAGAAAATTGGACATCATTCTGCACAGTCTTTTAAATGATAATGGTACCTTTTAATGGCTGCCATCTTTGTGCCAGGCACTGTGTTTTATGAGCTTTCTCACATTTGTTAATAGAGAAAACTCTGTGAGTAGGTGTCATATTCCAGTTGACAGATGAGGAAACTGAGGCTCAGAGAGGTGAGACAGCCTGGCCCAAGCTCACAAGGCATGTAAATGGCAGAGACAGGACTCAAACGCAGACTAACTATAATAATACAAATACGATCAGCACTGGAAACACAAGGTCAAACTGTTTTGAGCAGTTGGAATGTGTCACGTATATTTTGGCCGGACAACAGTGGTACCACCGTGTTTCCCCAATTGCAACCCAGATCTCATCTTAGCCTCTACCATGAAGTGACACAGACAGCAAGTGGTAAAAATTATTTTTGGTAAAGTAGGACTATCTGTGTCCTTCAAAAAATAATCACCCCCAATTTAACCTCACAACATGAGCAAAGAATAACGAGAGGCAATCTGCAAAACCAGAAATCCAAATGGGCAACATGTGCATGAAAAAATATGACTTGTGTGACAAATATAAGGTGGGAATTATTAATAAATCAACTTGATCACTCAGGCACCCTGCTCATTGCCGGAGCAGGTGGGGGCCATGTCACCCTCCCCAAAGCACCCTTGGGGGCCTGGGAAAACAGGCATTGCTTGTGTCTTGAAACCTAGAAAAAAATATTAATAGTAATCGTAAAAATGTTAATTCCCAGTGCTAGAGAACATATGAAGAAGTAATCGGTCCTCATACACTGCTAGTGGAAATTTAATATGTTCCATATTTCTAGAAAGCAATTTGGTAGTACATAGCAAAAACATTAAAATTCCCTACTCCCTTTGACCAGCACCTACAATTTCACCTAAGCACATAATCATGGTAGGTTCAAATATTTTTTAAAAAGGATTATTACTTGTTGCTTATAATGGTATGTTTTAAAATCATCAAAATGTACATGAAAAGGCAGAGATTAATAAATTATGGTACGTTTATATAATGACATATTTGGCTGATCTTAAAAAAATGATTTTGTAGAGGATGATTTAATGACATGGAAAAATGTTCATGATCTCTTATTAAGGCAACGGCATGATGCCTTTTCTGGAAAAAAAAAAAAAAAAGATAAATATATGCCTAGAAAAGGGAGAACAACAACAAACACACAATATAAATGGCAAAAGGAATTGTCATTCTCTTCCTGTTAGGCATTTCCAAAAATTTCCACAGTAACCATTATCTTTGTTTATGAAATTTGTATTTTTAAAAAGGTAAAAAAACGAAGAATAATTATTCCGCACAGGCAACAGGGCTGCCGGGCCGATTCATCCACCTCAGTGCCTTTAAGGCAAAAAGAACCGGGAGGCAGCGATGAGGATGCTGCAGGTTTTAATTCTCAGAGCAGTGGCCAGTGCTGATGGCACTGGGACCTTTGAATCAGCCTTCTGCAAACTTGTAAACCTCCTGCTCATTGGCTGTCCTTCATCCCAGCTAGACCTAAAGATATCTGGGGAAATCTTCCAATCGGGTTGAGCTTTTAGGATCCTCTGACATGAGAGGAAGGGAGTGGAGGGTGTTCCGAGCAACGCCGCACAAAGCACAAAGACGTGGGCTCTGGAAGCTGGTGCCTTCTGTCCCCTGCGCCTTCCCGTGTCTGCAGGGTCCTCGGCCTCTGGCTCAAAACAGCAGCTCCGTTGTGTGCCCCAGAGAAACAGAGAGGCTCGGGCCGGCCACTGCTAACACTCAGGGCATCAGACTGGGCTGGAACACTCGAGGAAAATTAGTTAGTTATGATCATTATTAGCTGCTTTTAATCACAATAATGAACTAATACAGCAGTACTTATGCTTGGGGAAGTCAAAGAGGATCCATTAAAAATCTAATTAAAAGCCAGTCCTTAAGAAGAATCATGGCTTATTTATCTCTCTATTAGGTAATATAAACTAGTGAGCTGTGCAGCTTGGAAATTTTCCACCAGTCAAGCTGGTAAGCACTATTCCCCTCTCGGTTGTAAAAGTACAATAAATCCTGCTCTAAGGAAACTCTCACTATGTTTTAAGAAGAGAGATGATGGGGGGGGGGGAGGGAGGGAAAGAAAAAAAAATGTTAATAATAACGTTTCTTCATTTGTATCTTACCATTTTCCAAAAGAGTTTCATATACACATTTTGATAGAAGAAAGTCTGAAGAGTAGTCTGCAGATAAGAGACTTTAGGAAGTAGATTTTGGGTATTAATTTTTTTACTATGGGCCAGACATAGAGCTAGGTGCTCAGGTAAAGAGATTAAAGTACAGGAAAATAATGTCGGCCACTTGGATGAAGGCTGGGGTGAAGTTAGGAGACAATTTTGGATCACCAGAGGGATTTGGTTAAGGTAGGCTGCAAGTTATATTCTGAGCTCCAGACTGGGTAAAGCAAAGAGATATAAAAGTTCAAAACATACCAGTTGTTTTATAGAAATACAGTCCTTTCTGGCAATGGAGGGCTGAAGGGATTTCTTCAGTGACTCCTTAAAAACACGATGTCCCAAACAATGCACTTAGGCCATCCCTGAGGAAGTGTCACAGGACTGCTTCTCATGACGCCTTGGGCACAAGCGTGTCCTGCGTGTCAAGCGTGTCCAGCCCACCCAACTGGGGGAGCTCTCCCAGGGTGCCTTCACCCTACTCTTTATGGGAAAGGCTCCTAATAAACATCTAAATTCTAGAAGCATCCCCCCAAAAAGAGTACAGAATCCATTTCTTATGATCCCATAGGAAAAGGTTTATCTTCTAAAGTAGGGGTAACTTACTGGCAATTCCATTTCAATTAATAAGTTTATGGGGTTTGTTTTTAGCCTCTACAACACACAAGAGAAATAGGTGGATAGGCATAAACCCCAGGACTCTCAAGTAGAAGGTATAGACAGGCAATAACAAGAGTAGTGGCTGCCCTTTATTGAACAGCATGATGTGAGTTATGTGCTTTATGCAAATTATCTCAATCCTGGCAACAAAGCTTAGAGGTATTTATAGCTACCACCCTCAACATACAGATCAGGAAAGTGGGTCAGGCGCATATTAAGGGGCACACAAGTCCTTGGCGTCAGAGAGGGAGCTGGATGCAAGCCCGACTCCGGGGACTGTCCATCATCACTACTGGGGACTGCCTCCCAGTTGCTCTGGTGTAAGGATGGCGGAGGGGAGGGGGGGACAGAGTGACACGTGCGTGGCAGGTGAAACATGTGGAAGAACCGCCTAGAAAGCATGTGCCAGGAGATTCGCAATCAGAGTTGCCTTAGGGTCAGGGTCAGCAGGATGAGCAGTGACCCTGAAGGCACGTTCGATTCCCACTTGCTCCACAGGCAGGCTGTGAGCACGTCCCGCGAGCTGGGTCCTCGGCCACTCACTGGCAGAGAGCAGAGCGCGCCCTGCTCTCCATCCCTCCGGAAGTCAGACCTGTGGGAGTCGTCCCCTAGAGCAGGGGTCCCCAACCTGTGGTGAGCTGTGTAATTATTACATCATATATTACAATGTAATAATAATAGAAATAAAATGCACAATAAATGTAATGCACTAGAATCATCCCCAAACCAACCCCCCCCCCCCACCAATCCATGGAAAAATTGTCTTCCATGAAAATGGTCCCTGGTACCAAAAAGGTTGGGGACTGCTGGCCTAGAGGCATGTCCAGGGAGCTGTGGGAACAAGGATGGAAGACGACTAACTTCCCCTGGTCACGTAGCATACTCTATGTGCGGGAAGGTTATTACACCTAGAGGCAATATAATGTGCAAATGTGTAAGACAGCACAACCTATTCAGGAAGCACCAAGGAGTTTGGCATGAGAACAGGGAATGGGGAGGGAGAGGAGGAGGGGAAGAGAAGAAGTAAGGAGACAGACAGACGGACAGAGTGAGTATGAGACAAATGGAGCGTGCACACCACGAAACAAGTGCAAACCACGGAAGAATGTGCAGGCAGTTCTGAGAGCATGGGTGGTGGGAGCGCTCAGAAAGACTAAGATTTTAGGCAGGGTCGGGTCTAAGTCAGATGGAGGTTTGCGCAGGAAGGGGGGATGAAGATGGGACAGTTGTAACAGTCTGGGCAAATGGCGACAGCTGTGAATGAGGCCAGAGGCAGTGGGAAGAGAAAAGGAAGGGAAGATGAAAACAATACTGCAGAGGCAGGATCAATAGATTTGGGGTGAAGTGACAGGATGAGCAGAGTCCTGGGTTCTGGTTGAAGGATCACAGGGAATGCAGAGGGAAGGGGGGCTTAGGGGTAACACTGTGGGGTTTGTGGTATATTCAGATGATGTGCCACGAAGTAACTGGAAGTTTCTGGGGCTCGAGGGGCATCCTCGGGACTCCACGCAGTGGATTGAATGGACAGTCCCTTTGCGGGGGCTGCCCATGTCACCATGTTCCGGCATAAGCGTCTAACTCCAGTGCTGGCCCAGACAAAGAAAAAGTTTTTGATCACTGCACGTTCTGCATTGGGTATAATCTCAGGTTGTCCTGTCACTGACCACATGTTGCAAAGATGACTAAAATTTGAGGTTTCGGCTAAAACTCCCACCGGGGAAAAGCAAAAGGCAAACGAACTAATTACCGTGCCGGCTGAGATGACCTTTAGAAACAAGTCTGAACTTTTGTCAGCGTGTTATCGGTATTTCCATCAGGAAGTTTTTCAACCAGCTAATGTTTGCCAACCGGGAGGACCCCGCGTTTGGGTCAGTGTCAGGGTTTCTGTGCTAATCTGACCTTCCAAGGTATTTAAAGATGCAAAGGCCAGATTCATCACTTGAGCTCCCAAATCTATCGGCTGAATGCCACAGCGCTGTCTACCAACGTGTGCCTACACTTGCCCTCTACCTTTTCCTCCAAAAAAATAAAAAAAGCCTGAAGCCATAACTTGCAGATTGATGTTGAAAACTCTTTAGAATCACATGTTGCTGGGCCTCTGTAACCACCATCGACTTTTGTCCTTAAAAGGAAGCATCTGTAAGGGTTAGCCCTTGGTCTTTGGAGACAGAATGCTGGGTTGGAATCCTGGCTTCCCCACTTCCTAGTCATAGGACCTTGGACAAGGTACTTAAACCTCCTGCGCCTCAGTTTCCCCATCTTTAAAATGCCGCTTATTAAGAGAACCTACCTCACAGGTAATGTCATCATGAGGCTAACATAATATGCGACCAGGCTGGAGACTGTGCCTGCCACAGGCCATGGCACGTGGTCAGTCCCTATATGTGTGTCTCACGTCCGTAACACACTTAATCCCGCAGAAGGTGCTGTGCTAGTTCCAGTCCCTGAATGGGGCTCCTGTAACTGACACAAAAGCAGACATTGGGCTTGCTTTTTCTTCTCTATAAACAGAAGCAACAGATAAAATCGTTTCTACCCAGACGATGCCTTCAACTGTATTTCACTGCTCTAAGGAGCAGCAGCATGAGAAATCCAGAGTTTAATTAAACTCTTATTTTAGGCAAAATGAAGAGGAGAAAGAGCCTTTGAGGGAAAGGTAGTTCATAAAACCCTGATTACTCTGGAAGAGGGCACAGAGAGTGATAAATGACTAGAGTGGAAAAACGGATTATAAGAGGGCTTCTTCCCCTCTAGAAGTTTTTTTTCTTGGTCCCAGCCCCTCTAATGAGGCTGTGCGTCATCAGACTACTTCGTGCTCTATGTTTCCCTCCAGCGACACCAGCCTCTGCGTTAGGGGGGTTTTGCAGTAGCCCTTTGACATAGAATCACTGCTGTGAGTAGGACCAGAACCCAAAATCACTATCAGAGCTGAGCTGCTTCCTGGCCTGTGTCTTCCCACCACATAGACCTTATACTCTTGAGTCACCAGCATAGCTGCCTCGGCCTCCTGTTCAGGAAATAGCCACCCTTGCCTTCTCGATGCCTTGTGTGAATGGGCGGGAGGGTGGAGGTGTGGGCAGGGGGAACCATTGGGTCACTATGGGGAGAGGAGGAAGGGGAGATGACAGGTGTAAGGAGCTAGGAATGTCAGAGGGAAATACCAGAAGGCAACAAAAGTTCCCTTTGTTGCTTGGATCTAAGTTGGCCTGAGTTGGGACCAGAACAATAGCTCAGTCTGGGCCCCCCGATAGCCAAAGGGTCCTTTATGTATGAAACTGTATGAGAATGACCACAGCCAGAGTCCAAAAACCAGTTAGGAAGAGAAGACGGCCCCAGAGGAAAATATTATATCAAGATAGAGGGTCTTCCTACAATGATGGAGATTTGGGGGTGGCGGGGTCCAGACATCTGGGAGTGTTGCCGGAGAGTGGCAGAGAATAATGACAAACACAAAAACGTACTGGCACTGGACAGGGAGACAGGAGACCTGAGATGAGTCTCCTGTTCACTGCTGTGTCACCTTAGAGAAGTCACATGAGCTTCCTGGACCGTAGATGCCTTATCGATCAAATACGGCAGGTAAATATCTGCTAGCCCTTCCCCAAGGGGTTGAGAGGAGCAAATGACCCCAGGCAGGGATGACTCGGACAAAGTCAGCCCTCCCCCGCGCTGAGGGGACAGTGATGAAAGGTGAGCACAAATGAAGATGTGACTTCTTATTCCAGGCCAAAGAGTCTCAGATGGATACAACAGAGCCACCACGCAAGCGCTGAGGCTAGCCTGTCTGGAGAGACTTTATCATCCTGACATAGCCACCCACGGAGAAGGTCAGGGATGTTTCTGGACCCCAGCTGGGCAGGGGTCAGCACAGAGCAGTGGGGGCCCGGCCATGGGAGATAAAATTCACACCAGATCTTCTACACAGCCCCGGGCACAGGCCAGAGTAATCCCTTGGGCACGCTTACGCCCCGTCCTCAGCTTGGCATCTGGGAGCTCTTCCTGCTGCCTCTAGCCATTCTCGGTCTGCAACTCCCCTCCCTCTTGCTTAGCAGAAGTTCACTCTGCAGGAGCCCCGACTGCTCCAGGAAAGGTCGCCTGCCACTTGCTGAAACACCGCCAGCAGATCCCAGCCTAGATCAAACACACGGGTAGCTTCGGGTGGCCAGAGGGCTCACCCGGTAATTATGATGCGTTCATTTAATATTTAGCGGTAAATGCTCATGTGGCGTAGGGAGCGTGCAAATCAAGGGAAACTTGCCCTTCGGACCCACTTCTCCAGGTCCCATTGTGATACATTTCTTACACTGCCACCTCTCCTCCCCCAGTGGACGGGAGACACCATAACCTCCTATTCTCATGTACTTCCAGAAGCATCAGCAACATTGAGAGCGGGGGAAGCAGTCCTTAACCCGGCAGGATGAACATCTGGCGGTCCGGTTTCAAGCTGTTTTAGAGCAGGTTGGGCCCTGGATACGCGATGATCACTGCCATGGTCCCCATCAGCAGCCTCCTCCCCTCTTGTCATTTTTCTCTCGCTCTCTGGCATCTCTCTTTGGGGAATTCTTCACTCTTTAGGTCTTGGTGGGAGGCAAAACCCCCCTTCTATCGTGGAAGCAGACAATGCCAGATGTGTGCTTCCCCTGACTCCCCTGCAAGAAGGAGGGGGACACACCATGGAGACCCTACGAACCAGGTGAATGAGGAGTGAGTTCCTCAAAGGACCGGGGATTTGCAAGAATACTCTCTAGAGGTAGCAGCTGACTGAGCAAGATCAAGTTCTGGGGCGGTGGTAGCTGGAAGGAGCCGTGGGGTTCAGGGCCCCAGGCTGCTGATGTCTAACATGCACCCTATAATATCCCTCTGGAGCTGGGTAGAGGCAGAGGAGTTACCAACATGGGGCAAGTCTCTAGGGTGTTTGAGGTATTGCTGCTGGCTGGGTGGCTCCAGGTCTCATTTTCCAGCTCTCTGAGCAATTCTGTGGGCCATCCAATATCATTTTATACTGTCTTCCTTTTCTGCTTAAATCAGCTACTTCAGATTCTGTGGATTGAGCGTGTGTCCTGAATGATACACCTCAGGTATAAATGACACCAACAATGATAGTAATAACAATGATAACAATAATAACTAGCATTATTCAGTGTTTCCACATTCCAGGCCCTGTCCCAGAAGTGTTTCATATAATAACTCATTTATGCTTAAAACACATCATATGTAGTAAGTACTATTGGTAACCCAATTTTACAGTTGAGAAAGAGGCAGCCCAGAGAGCTAAGTGATTTCCGGAAGGTCTCAAGATTTGCCCTTTCCTTCTATGAGAGCTCCTTAGAAGCAGGCTTAAGTATGGAATTTGAAATTAAAGTCATCATACCTGGGACTTGTAACCCTGGATCCTTTGTGGTTGGACCCCAGGTAAGTGTTCTTTAAGGGGGAACATTTACACCACCTGGGTGTTCCCTGTTGTGCAGCTGAGATGTCACCCAGAGGGGTGGAACTGTGGCCTTTTTCTTGGTCAGGCTTGCTGCATGGAAACAGTTAGGCCCAAGGTGAGACAAGGCCCCGTAGGCTCCTTTGATTCCAGAGCCACCCGAGGGATTTGGAGCCCTAGCACAAGCTAGCTGCTGGGAAGACAGAAGGTGCTCCCTGGAAATGTCACCACTGACCTCTTAATCACCACCCGTGATTGAATTAATTAGGCTGAGAGCTCTGCCATCGAGCGGCTCTCACATCTGGAGTAGTTTTATAATGCAGGAAACTGATCGCAGAAGGCCAACTGTCAAGAAGGAGAGTCAGATATAAACACGATACATCACCCAGAGGCTCTGCTTGTGGCTGGGTCATGATTCGTAACCTGGGAGTGATTGATTGTCTCCTCCTTGTTCTAATTTCGGACCAGACACTTTGGGATGACGGTTGGGTTTGACATTTTAGTCATCTTTTTTCATTCCACGAGGAAGTCTGAAGTAACCGTGACTATGGTAGGAGGAGGAGGGGGAGGGGATCTGTTGATGTCAGGATTTTTGCATTTATTTTTCTTGAACCAGTGACAATGAAGTACATATTTGGGGAATAAAATCTCTCTGTATCAGGGTTGATTGAGCACCTGGAACTTTCTCTGTTGGTGTGCTTTGATGCTGTGATGTATGTGCCTCTACATCCTGGGAAATAATAAAAGCTGTGTCCCAAAATTTTGTGAAGTTGTAGGCGCGTTGTTAAGAAATCCTCTCTCCTAAAACTGCAGAGTAAGGAAAGCATTTACCTAAATTTTAGCAATGCCAAAGTGGTCTGCATGAAAGCTTTCTTTGCAGAAAATCTGTGATGCGTTGACTGAGTTGGTTCAGGCCCAGCAACATTCTAGGCAGAAGCGCAAGAGAGACTTGGCTTCTTATGTACAGACAGAACAATGAAGAAAAAGTGATTAACCACTGTGCTCTGTTCAAAGAGTACTCATTGCTGTTCATTTGAATTCTTTTGAGTTTCTTTCTTGGATTTCATCTAGTACTTTCTCCAGCCATGCCAGTGAAGATAGTCAGTGAGTCAGTCTATCTACACGTCTTTCTGCACAGTTTGTCTCCCAGGCTTTTATACAGCAAGTCCCTACCATAAGAGAGAGGGAAAGGCACCCACATCTGGGGGTGGCCTGATGAGTTCTACTCTGGCTCTCTTGGCGAATCTGCAGTGGGACCCAGGAGCCCCAGGAAGTTTCCTTAAGAAAGCGGAGCCGCTGTGTCCTCTTTGAGTGCCACCAACAAGGGTGGGGCCCTCAGGGGAGGTTTCGTTCAGGAGAGGATGGGCCTGGTGCTGACCATGGTGCTTTGATTGGCACCTGCCGAAGTGAGTCGCTAGGGATCATGGGAGAGAAGATGCGACAGATTCTGTGTAGGTGACTAAGGGCTATTAGAAGGCCAGGCAGATGGAGGGCCTCTTCAGACTTAATAGACATCAAAGAGACCATATATTAGAGCCAGGGTTTAATCAGGAGGCTATGATTATTACACCCAGGACTGGCATATAATGAGCATTCAATAAATACTTGTCAGATGCACGACTACTCCAAGTGGTATCGCAGAGGAAACACCAATACGGATCCTCTCTCCACTACAAAGAATCCTCTCTTTCTTCCACTACCTTTGCCTTCCTCTCCTTTTTCTACCTTCATTTCCTTCTCTACTTTTTCCCTTTTCCCCATCTCTCTCTCTAGCTTGCTAAAACCTCTGTTTATAGAACATATCCAGAAAGAAAGTGTCAAAATGTTTTTTTTTTCCTGATCGCATACTTACTCTAAAGGGAGAGAGAGGGCAGAAGAAATTTGTCCTGGGAGCCTAAGAGAGACAGGGAACATTCTATAACTCAGTTCTTAGAAATTCTTGTCCTTGGAAATTCTAGAATTGGTTGTAGGATATTGTTAACAACCTTTTCTGAGAATATTCTTTTTAAATTCAAAGACTTGAAAAGAGCTAATCAGAAATAGAATCTAGTTCACTTCATTGAATATAGGATTTGATATGTAACCAATTAAATATTATTGAGTTGGTGAGTCTTAGAACAACTAAGTGCTTAGAACATAATATAGATATGTCCCCATTTTATACAACCCCTACCAAAAATGTGCGTGCACACACACAAAGACAAACATGACCCTGGAGGCATATGCAGGTGACTCTTGAATAAACAGGTTTGAACTACATGGGTACATTTATATGTGGATTTTCTTCTGCTTCTGTCACTCCTGAGAGGGCAGGCCTAACCCCTCCTCCTCCTCAGCCTACTCAATGTGAAGATGATGAGGATGAAGGCCTTTATGATGATCCACTTCAACTTAATGAATAGTAAATATATTTTCTCTTATGATTTTTTAATAACATTTTTCTTTAGCTCGTTTTATTGTATATAACACAGTATATAATACATCTATGTGTTAATTGACTATGTTACTAATTAGTAATGCTTTTGGTCAATAGTAAGCTATTAGTAGCTAAGTTTTGGAAGAGTCAAAAATTATATGGGAATTTCTGACTGTGTGTGGGGCCAACACTCCAACCCCTGTCCCCCTGTGTAGTTCAAGGGTCAACTGTACATCAAAATGTCAATGATAGATTATCCTTTGATGGGTTTATAGGTGTTCTTTTCTATACTTTCCAAAATTTCTAGAACAAATGTCTACAACTTCCTTAAATATTAAAAAGTATTATTGTGAAAAAAATGACATGTTATTTAGAATAACAACACTTCCTAGGTTTGCTTTTCCTAGGCTGTGTCTATCTGAATACACAGCCAGTTTCATGCCTCACTTGCTAGGTTCACAGACAATCACAACCTCCAACCCACACAGGATCAAGATTCAGCCTGAACCTGTAAGTTGGAGAATCCTAGGAAACTTCATTTTACTTTTTAGGCGCACATACCAACGCTGACATCGGCCATCCACTTCTTTGATCTAATCACATCAGGTTACAAAATACAGGGTTCATCAATAAGGTGCTTGTGTCCAAGTGCAATGCCTTCCCAGGCCCACAACCAACCCAAACCAGCCAGAAGGTTCCCTTGCTTCATATTCTCCTTTCCATTTTCTTTGCTTCTGGATTCTTCTCCACTGTCAGATTTCATGTCATTTTGCATCCAAGGCATGCCAGGAACTCTGGGAGCTGCCTTCACAAATTTATTTCCCCTTTGATACACACCACCAATAAAGTGAATGTATTTCCATCTTACAGAAGAGGGACCTGAGGTTCAGAGTAGTCAAATGACCAATCAGAAATCACAGACCAAGCGAGGGATAGCAGGCCAGCCTCCCGCAAATGCAGTGCCCTTGCTCCATCACCTCCTGCCCTTTTCCATCTTCACTTTTTTCCACCTTCTCCTCCCCATCACCTTCCTTCCTTTACCTCCATCCAAGGAACATGTACAATTAAAAAAGGAAAAACACACACACAGTCGGAATAACTGGATTTTCCCACAGTATCTCAATAAAAATTTCAACAACTCAGTAAGGTAAGTGGTATGCATTCATTCAAATACTTACTGAACACAGATGCTGTAGCAGACAGCATGCCAAAAGCTCCAAGTGAAATAAGTTAAGAAAAATAAACCCAATTCCTCCGTCAAGGACCTATAATCTAGTGGATGCTCCCATTATTATTTGTTTGCAGAAGGTAAAGAAAGTTGGCTTGGAGGACTTAGTCCTTAATATTATAGTTCAAACCTATAACGTTTTTGACTGTGGATTTCAAGCTTTCTGATGGAACAGAATTTTGGAGGTTATCAGGGGAGGAAAAAAACCCAAAGCTTTCCAGAATCAGCCTTCCCCTTTAGCTCACTAAATAAGAAAGGAGAGAGGGAAGGAGAGACAGAGACAGACAGACAGACAGAGACAGGAAATCAGATCCTTGGCCTGTCATCCTGCTGCATCCCAAGGCGATGAATCACTGATGAATTCCTGCCTTTTCCATTTGGAGGAGAAAATGCTTCAAGGAGCCGGGGGCTTTCAGGCCGGGTTTGCCCAGGTGGTAGCGTAGACCAGAGGATGGAAGGAACGAGGCGTGTTGTTCTACACCTGCTTCCTCTCAGCTCTGCCTCTTTTGTTTTTAGATATTATAGCCGCTTGCTAAATAAACAATCCTTACTCTCATCCTGAGTCTCTAGGCAGAGAAAAATGTCAATTTCTTCCACTAAAAGGGAAGACTGTCTCTGTGCAGGCTGAGAGAACAGGGTCAGGGATGGGGTCCCAGCTTTGTGGCAGAAGGAGAAAGAGGAGGAGGGGGAAGAAAGGGAAGAAGAAGAAATGGTGGAAGAAGATTTTTCATGACATTTGTCAAACTTGGTAAGGAAGCGGGGCTACTACAATCGGGTTTGCACAGGGGCGAGAGATTGGGCTCAACCATGAGTACAAGAACAAGTAAAGATTTATAGCCAGGGAGCAGGGTGGGAGCCAGTGGATGGAGAATGACTAAGAGGAAAAGTCAAGGCTGGGGGGATTCTTGCTAAAACTGACTGGGCCAAGGACAGAGCCCAAGGTCATGGCCTAGCCAAAAAGAGGCCTCTGAGGAGCCTGACCTAAAGTGTGGTTAAGGAGAGAGTCTGTCAGTGACAGCAACAATGATAAAAGCATTTGACATTTATTGTTTAGGTGCCAAGCACTTTTACAAAAATCTCATTTAATCTACATTAAAATAATCTTATGGGGCAGGTACCATCATTATCCCCCTGTACAGGTGAGGAGTTTGGGGCTAGGAGACAGATGTGACTTGCCCCAGGTCCTGTGACTGGTGATACTGCCTCCCAGGTGAGAGCTGTAGGCACGTGGCAGGCGCCTAGTAAATACTAGTCCCCTCTCCTTTTGTAAAAACACCCCCGAGGAGGCTGTTTCTCACAAACCTCCCTTTCCCCAACCCCCTAGCCATCCTACCATATAACCACCTCTGTGGTCAGGAAGACCTCCTTCCTGTCTAACTCCCAGCCTTCATGCTGCAGATAACTGACTGCCCATTCGCAAGCACGTTAACCTAAGGACCACTGCTGTAGAGAACATGTGTGCCTGGCTTCTCTGAACAGCCATTTATCATATTTCATGGTTTTATAGGAAAAAAAAACCATAAAAAGCCAGGTACCCAGGAGGAGCCCAAAGGATAATTCGTGACCTGCTGCACACAACGGGAACAAACGCACAGAGAGCTGCTCTGCGGCTGCCCCCGGCCCCGCCCCCATCCCTCCCGCCCTTCTGGCTGCGTGGACTTGTTTATGGCCTGGGGGAGCAGAGGGGTGCAGGAGACAGCTCTGCACAGCCACAAAGGGCCTGGGCCGGCCTGGTCAGCCAGGTGCCTGCCACTTGCCAGAAAACAATTTTCTCTGGTTGAACTCTGCCTCCTGCTCTGGGGTCCCCTGGAGGGGTGCAGTGCCTCTCTTTCATTAAACAAGGGTAGGGGGTACACAGCGGGGAGGGAAGGGGCCTGGGAGAGGAGGAGGAGAAGGAAGGCTTCATGCAGTGCAGGCGGGGGTTCAGCTGGGCCAGACTGAACCACAGAGACTCAGAGGTCCATAATTCATCTTAATGAAGGGCCTCAGTAAACCTGCCATGCCCTGGGGTTTTCGCAGGAAGCTCCTGGCCATTTTGCTGACAAGGGTCCCCAAATGTGCAGGTGCTAATGGGGCCCTTTACTCCTGGGGCTTTTATGGCATGTTTTGGAGCAACTGGATGCTTCAGAATCTTCCTCCGTCAGGGCCCCATAGAGGAGGGGATGCTGAACTGCGAGGCCTGCTCTGGGAAGGTCCCAGAAGCCACTAGAAACTCTTCCATTCAGCAGCACACAGCCCTCTGCGGCAGACAGCTGGAGGAAGGCCTGAGTCCTAGCAGTAGTGCTGGTAGGAAGATGTTGGATAAAACAAATCATATTCGAGGCAGATAACACCTAACATTTATCAAAAAATTCATTCTAGGCCAGACCCTGTGCTTTGCTCTTTTACATACACTGTCCCTCTCCATAACGATGCCGAGAAGGCCTTATCAGCCCAGTTTTTCACTTGAGAAAACCAAAGCTCAGAGAAGCTAAGTGATTTCCCTAGGGCCACACAGCTGGGTAGTTGCTGAGACGGGATTTGAACCCCGGTCAGTCTGACTCCAACGCTCGTACACCGTAACATTTAGTGGAGATTGTACAAGGTAGTCTACATTTGTTACCCCTTTTAACATAAATGACTCTCTGTGAGATCCTTATTATTAGCACAATTTGCAGATGAGGAAAATAGAGCTCAGAGAGGCGTAAGGATATGCACAAGGCAACACGGTACGTGTCCCTAGCTAGGACTCCGCGGCCTGCCATCCTGCCAGCAAAACACTCCTGAGTGGCAGGCCACGCCAAACAA
This sequence comes from Mirza zaza, assembly GCA_008750895.1. Classification (NCBI taxonomy): domain Eukaryota; kingdom Metazoa; phylum Chordata; class Mammalia; order Primates; family Cheirogaleidae; genus Mirza; species Mirza zaza. The sequence goes on from VSMD01106131.1 coordinate 210,091, forward strand.
ACCACTGCTTTCTAGGGTTAGCGTAAAACCTTCCATTTGTTCTAGCTTTTTCCTGTTTTCCCCTTATACTCCCAAGAAACTCACAGACATTGAAGACACAGGGCTCATATTTTATGCTTTGATTTTTTTTTTTAACCTCCAGAGCATCCAGTTTAAGTTTGTGGTCAAACATCTAGTTAGGATGATGTTAGAGTAATTATTTTTTACTATTGTATGCCTCACTTATTTCCAGAAGAGTAATGAAATGGCTTATGTAAAAAATAACACACAAGCCTCTTCCACTAACTTAATTGTAAACTACTCAAGGGTTGGATGTCTGCCTATTTACTCTCTGACTCCAACACCCAGGGATTTGGAAAGCTACCTGCACGTGTGAGCAATGGGAGCAATGACTACGCCGGGATTGAAAGATGAAGAGTCATCACAACTGGCCATTTAATCGGCCCAGCATATCCTGGCCATCATGGGAAAAGTGGAAAAATGACAGATCAAGATGTGATGTTGTTTAATATTTCTCTTGTGAAAGAGCCACTACATGCAACTTCATACTCCTTTTGGCTAAATTTAGCCCTGCTCACTCCTGCCTCAGTAACACACAGTCACTGACGAATGTGTTCCCTGCCATTCAACACGGGACAAACCCAGTCTGAACTTATCCATTTTTCTTATAGGTCCAAAGCAAATAAAGTGATCGCAGAATCACAAACACACACCTTTATTAAATGCCTACCATATGTGACATATCTTATCCAAAATTAGAATTTGGCCCCCCTGGTTGCTGGTGAGAAGAACAATCATCTCCCAGTACTATTTGAGAACCAACTGGTCACCGTCACCCCAGAAGGGGAACGGGACACACAAAGTTCCCAAATCAAACTAACTTCATAGTTATAGTAACTCTTTTCTATAAATAATTATGGGTACTTGCATTTACCTGTCAAATTCATATGTAATCTGGACACATGTGTGAATATACACATATGGGCAGAGGACAGATAGCTATGCCCCTGATATTATAGAATAGAGTCAAACAAAAAGACTCACTGGGTTAACTGAGACCCTAAAGCTTTCCTGGGCCAACATCCCCCTCCCCCCTCAAAGAACACACACCTGGAAATGAAATGGGGGGGGGGGCAGAGATCAGCACCAACCCAGGCTTAGAACTTCTAGCAAAAGGTGAAAGTGTCGAGTGCCATCAGCATGCCTTAGTTAAACTTAACACAATGCCAAACTGATCTGTTGCTAACTGGCAAACAGGAAATTGTCCCTGTGATCTCCAGCTCTTCAAAGAGGAGCCTCTCCAGCCTGTGTGTTTGTCAGTTCAGAGTTTAATTAGCCATCTATATGCACTCAATCTGGGCACAGCAGGGAAGACCAAACACTGTCAGGGCTGCGATCAGCCAGCACAGCCGCTAGGCAGCACAGGCAATGCTCAGAGCTGTCCACCGCGGACTGGCACGCCAGCCACCCTCCAGAATCGCCCCTTCCCTTCCCAATTCTCAATGCCCGGGGGGTTGACCTGGAATTCTTGTTTGTCTGGCAATTAAAGAGGCAAAGCTCACTCTGGGCTACTCAAAATACCCACCTGGAGCAAAACCTTCCCTCTTGGTGAGCTCTGCTTGCCTCACTTAATAAACCCACCTGCTTAGGGACAGGTGCATGCCTGGCATGAGTTCTCTTCCAAGTGTGCTCCTTTGAGAGTGAGCATCAAAGAAGAGAATCCTGGAATCCCCAACTTGGGTTTCAACTGTGTGCGTGGAGGGGTAAGGGTGGGAAATGAGGAATTCCCTGACAATACAGCGCCAGAGACCGAGAACTTGCAGTCTGATGCCCCCCTTCACGTGTGCTCTGTTGGCTGACTCCAAAAATATTTAAGAGAAACAAAAAATTGAATCGTGGCTTGCATTTTAAAATTGCGATATTTCACACATGCAGCCATCATGTTTTCAGTTTCTTTTGAGAAAACAAGATGCCAGAAGCTGTAGCAATGCTGGGTCCACACCCTGCATGACAAACTTTGTCTTGAGCCGAGCGGGGCTGCTGTCTTTCAGGGTGGTGCGCTGCCGCATCCGGCTGAGCAGGACCCTGGGGGCTGAAACCAAAGCACAGCCAAGTTGGCTTGCACTGGGAGGAAGGGGACCTCTTCCTCATCCACACAAAGGCTCCCTCTGGGCCAGGGGAGCCCAGTTCCCTCCGCCGGCCACCCGGCCAACCTCTCCCATTCGTGCGACCCGTGTCTCCCAGCAGGAGTGGCTAATCCCTGCTACAGACAACCACCACCTACCGCTATAAACTTTTTACAAGTTCAGCCACACCAACACGTGGATTAGATTTCTACCCAGGTTTTTAGAGAAAATTCCTACTGGGTTGGCATCCACATCCAATTCTCTCTAGACCCCAGGTTTCTTGCTTTCTTAAATTCAGCCCTCCAACTTCTGCTCAGGTTTACTTGCTTCCTGGGCTCCTGGAAAAACACAAAATCTGACTCTCAGAGCCAAGTCAGGTCGGCTGGAAACACATGTGGCCTCTTACACCACTGAGTTATAAAGAACGGCTGGTCCAATTCCTTTGCGGAGCAGCCTGCTGTCTCTGAGGTTGTTGGCAACCCTGGACTTCTGCTTTTATGACATCTTCTGACCCAATGTGCAGACCTGGGTAATAAAATGCAAATCATTCCAGCAGTCAATTAATCCCACTGAAATCTCTTCAACTAACACAGCAGTCAAAGAGGGGAGAAAAAAGCAGTTTTCCGCTCTGGTCTTGCTCTACTCAGAGATAACCTGCTAAACTTAAAGGACTTTTTAATTGTCCAGATCCATCCCAATTCCCACATCCAGGCCACATGCAAGGCTGTTTAAGCCTTAATGAAAATCAACGAAATGGAAATAAGGAGGAGGTTACTGTTGTGAATCAGAACTGCCTGGTGTCACTACCCAAACCCAGTGTGGCCTGCCCCAGCTCTGCAAGACAAATCACGGTCTTAATGGGACGAGCCAGGGCGATGCCATGCCTACCCCTCCATCCTCTCCCTAGCTTCTGGAATAATGAAAGGTTCACGAGTTCATGAAAATTCCTTCTGTGATCGCCATGGCTGGATAGACAGCTTGCTCCAGCCACAGGCAGAAATGACGTGGGTGTTGCTAAGCAGCCCTGTCTTGCCATCCTTCAAAGCTGGTCCAACACGCGCGGGCATCTTTGACCTCCAGCTGCCTCGGCCACTGAGCACCAGCTCGGAGAGTCGGCCCCATCCTTTATTCCATGGGGGCCCCCCAAGATCACATCTCAGAGGCCTCTCTTTCCCTGTAGCCAACTTTCTCAGCAGAAATTGCCAACCCGCCCCTAAAGCCAACAGCATTTCCACTCACAGCCCCAAGGTGTCCATCGGAACCTCCTGCAGCCCATATAATCCATTTTCACTCTCCTGTGAGAATGGTTAAGACCAAGGGGCACAAGAGCCTTTTTTTCATGGGGTTACATGGGGCTAACCACCCCATCTTACACACGGACAAAATATAGAGGGGGTGCAGGAGGCCAAACAGCAAGGATCAGAACCCAGGCATTGGCAGTCGCTATTTTAAGTTCTGAAAGTGTGTTGGTGAATCAATTGTTTGGATTTCAGAATGACTTTGTGTTTTTTAATTAATTAATTATTTTGAGACAAGGCGCTGGCTACAGTGCAGTGACATCATCATCGATCATTGCAACCTCAAACTCCTGGGCTCAAGCAATCCTCCTGCCTCAGCCTCCCGAGTAGCTGGTACTACAGGCATGCACCACCACATCTGGCTAATTTTTCTATTTTTAGTAGAGAGGTGGTCTCGCTTTTGCTTAGCCAGGTCTCAAACTTCTGAGATCAAGCAATCATCCTAGCTCAGCCTCCCAGAGTGCTAGGATTACAGGTGTGAGCTACCACACCTGGGCGATGACTTCTTAAGGAAAGGTTTTGACAAGTGGTGGTCAGGTCCCCAGTCCACAGGTAGCTATGTAGTCGATGCATGTGTGTTGTGGAATAACACAAATGAGATTCGTTCCTCTATATCTAATGGTGGGTTGGACCACTGAGCCTGAAAATTCATTTGGAAAATGAATATATGAACTATATTAGGCCTGACTAAAAATCAAAGACATGCAGATTAGAACCATACAGAGATTGTATTTATTTGACTGCACATAGAGTAGGGACAAAATTAAGAAAATCATAAAACCAATGTCAATATTAGCAAGATTTCAGTAAAGTTGACCTCTTAATTTCTGCTGGTGAGAATAAAAAATTGTTGCAAACTTTCTAGAAGCCGTTTGGTGACATGCATCAAGAGATTTAAGAATGTCCATGTCCTCTGGCCTTTAATTCTTTCGGGAATCTACCCTAATCAGAAATGTGGACGGAGGTTTAGGCCCAAATGTTCATTCTAGCACTACTGGTATAACGACCTACACCCCTCACTGCCTTCTGACATGGGGACATGCAAAGGGGAAGTCTTTGCATGCGGGACAGGGCGATGGTGTGGGAAAGCAAGTGGGAGGAGCTGGGAAGTGGGGAACTGCTCAGCAAAATGGGGAGTACTGAAGATCAGCTCTGTTCAAAGTGCTGTGCGTCAACTAGAGCCCATCCTGGAACCATTAAGCAGTCAGCAGTAAAAGGCAGCAATGTAGAAACTGAGCACAGAAATTGAGTAAATATTTAGAAGTTTGACGTCTTGGACCCTCCTAGCACGTTATTTTGTATTTTACAACAAAACAAAGCAAAACAAACCAACAGGAAGGCTTGGCCTTTCTTCCATGCATAGCTTAGGAAGCACTAACTGCTAGGAAAGCATCCTGAGCGGGTGGGCAGAGTGCAGACAAAGTCTAGAAAAAAGAGAGAATGGTAGCCAGAACAGGACAGTGAGAGGCAGGACAGAACTGTCTCGTGGGGGTATTTTAATATATTTCAGTGTGAGGTCAGTTATGCCACCAGCTCCTTGGTGGGACCAGGGCACTTATAGGCCAATCTCTATCGCTTGCTGTTGATTCCTGGAGCTGGGCTTATCTTGTACAGATGTGAGGTGGTGCTTCCTCCTGCTGCTTCTAGAAAAAAGGGAGGTTGAAGCTAAGGCTGCTGCCCGGGCCTCTGCACATCCGAGAGCTTTGATTTCAGTGCACAGTTAGGAACTCCCTGCCTGCCTAACATGAAGGGAATAGTCAGGTAAGCCATACTGCAGCCACCCTGCACAATATAGCATGGTCACCTACACTATTTTCAAAAAGATTTAATGATATGATTCAGTGTTCTTGGTATCATTTTGTTCAGCAAAAAAACAGAAAACCAGCAGAAGTATGTACAGTACAGTTACAAGCAATGAAGGGGGAAAAGAGCACATATTAAAACCTAAAAGGAAACAGGACAAAATGCCAATAGTGGTTGATGACATAAGAAGCGATTTCCTCTACTTTCTTTATACTTTCTGTATTCTCAATAATTTTCACAGGGAGGAACGTATACCTTTGATAATCAAACAAAAAGAAATCTCTATGAAAAGAAAATAAGTTGGCCTCTGGAGACCAACAAATTGAGTTGTAACTTGGCCTCCCTGCTTCCATTTTACTTGTCCTCCTAGCCTCCCTGCCCAACATGCTGGGCCCCGTGGTCCGATTCCAGTTCTACATCTTCAATCAGCAGTTAAACATTCTGAAAAACATCCACTCACTTGGACTATTTGGCGACCTTCAGTCGCCTATCCCCCAAATGTGCCCACCATTGTGTCAGTATTACCACCCGGCTTTCAGGACAAATACTTCCCAGCCTCTTTCATTAAGTGGCTGATTGAAATTTCAGTTGCCCAGTGTCCCCCCTCCCCATCTCTAGGACGAGCAAGGGACCCCACCAGGACAATGGACTGTCTTTGTGAGCAACCTGAGGGGCCCTGCAGGCCTGGGGGAGAGTCACGTGGAGCCAGACGGTGGCACAAAGAAGGGGGAGAAGAGGTGAGTGGAGCCAGCCTTGGTGTTCCTGCAGTCTCCACGGGCCTGGGGCACCTGTGTCCTCGGTCCAGCAATAAATCTCAGATGGATGGTGAAGCCCCTGGTCACCAAGGGATCCACCATGAGAGGCTCTTGGGAAACATCCCCACGTGATGACATTCATTCTTGCAGGGAACAAATATAGCCAGGCCACATTTGATATGAATCTGACTTATGCAAATCTGAAACAGCACCCTGCAAAGTAAGAACGAAGTTTTACAGGGCAAAAAAAAAAAAAAAAAAAAAAAAGTCCTATGGGCCAGGACTCCCCTCCCTTCTAGACGGTGCTGGGAGGGGGAAGGTGGGGGGGACAGGGATGCCACTAGATGTCAATATCTTACAACTCTCTGTGTCTGCAGACGCCCCTAATGCTGTGCTCTAGGCCAGATTTTCCACAGATTCTCTGAAGTAGGAGACAAAGGACAATTGCTTTGGGGACAGCAGGACCTATGCAACTCTATCTCCCGTCGTGCCCGGCTGGCCCTGTGTCCTGGGTTCCCAGGTAAGAAAAGCCTCTCCTCCCTCCTGCGTTGTTTTCATCTTAGCCAGGTGGCCCAGTGGTGCATCGGAAGTTCCAGAAGACACAATGTGTGTTAAAAAGGGTCCACCAGGGAGTTTGCAAAACACTGAGATCCCTACTGCCTCCTACTTCCCTGTCAGAGTTTTTCTCAGAAGGAGCTATTTTTGCCACAACAACAGCAACAATAATGACGACAACACAAACAATTGGCCTGAGAACAGCAAACCCGGAGAGAGAATCACGGCATAAGGCCCTTGCCATGGCAACGGCATTTCTGAGCCAGGGATTTACAACCAGCCCAGGAGTGTGCAAGGCGGGTCAGAGGAACATGGCGTGGAGGGACCGGTAATTACACCAAAAGCCAGGCTTGGGGCACGGGGCTTCCAAAGAATCAGACTGTGAGCAGCAGTTGCTACACCTGGTTATGCACCAGCGTCTCCAAGGAGCCTTGAGGGATACAGATTCCAGGCCCCTTCTCAGAAACGCTGACCCTGCATCTCCAGGGCTGGGGCCAGGGAATCTGTATTTGGAACAGATGTGTCTGGGATTTGGATGTGGCCGGCCCTGTGCCACTGAGCCACACACAAGCGCAAAGGAACCTTAGGACCTCTCCCTGGCCACAGCTGGAATATTCTCCATGCTTCACTCTGGCCATCCACCATTGCACACAAGTGCCTCTTTGGGAGGGTAGGGGGTGTCAGGCCCTCTGTGCTGAAAACTTCTAGAAACCTCTTCCTGGCATCTGAATCCTGCGGTTCTCTCACGTAGCCTCTATGTGCACTACGTGCTACCTCATTTCGAAAACTGGCAGCTCAAATCCCACAGCAGGCTCGGCAGGGGCTAGTGTCCAGTGTCTGTCCCTGCTCTCCTGTGGCCCAGCTAAGGCCTGTCTTCGCTGCTAACCCAGATTACATTCCCTTCTTCTCCAAGCAAACCAAACCATTTCATTCCTTTCCCCAAACTCACATCCCAGACCCTCTCTTCTGCCCCTAGTGGTGAAATCTTCACTGAGCTATGGGTTCTCTAGCCACAATGACCTTTCAAACCCTGGAGAGCTCTGTCCTGCATTGGGATGTTGCACCCTGTCTCTGGAACACCTCAGTCCTCAGGGTGATCCCTGACAGCTGCATAACTCCCAGATCTCAGCTCAGACGTCACTGTCTCAGGAAGCCCTACTGACCCTCCACCCTGAATCGTCGTCTTTCCAATCATCGTATTTCTCTAAAGACAGCCCACTTCTCCTTCATGCACTTGCCACTGTTTGCAACCACATATTTACTTGGACGATGAGTTGCTTAGCGTCTGTCGTTTCCATTCGGCCAAGGGTTCCAAAGAGGCAAGTGTGTCTGGCTGCCTCTCCACTGTAACTCCTGGCACAACGATCCTTCTCCACCCTCTCAGGCTATTCAACCTTTGAACCTCAGCTTGGACTTGCCATCACTCGGGGTCCTACCAGGAAAATCGAAACTACTTCTAGTATTTGCTGCAGGGGGTTGGTTATGCTGGAGATAAAGGAACCGAAAGCCTGACTGAGGATACCGAGATATCCAGAGATCAGCAAGAGCAGGAGAGGCTATTCCTACCTCTACGCTGGAGGGACAAAGGGAACTGGCATTGTAGAGCCCAGGGAACTGTCTGGAAGGAGACAGAACTGCCAAGAGGCTGTTGAGGCAGAGAAGAAGATGAAGGGGGAGGAGGAGGAGGAATAATGTGCCGGTTTCTCCCCTCCCATGTCCCCCATCCCACCTCCCATGAAGGACTCCCCCAGCAGGACCCAGATGGGAGCCAGCAGACGTGGGAGCTGCAGCCTGCTGGGGTCACCCTGTGAGACACAGAGCTGAGCAGGGAGGGAGAAGAGTGAGTCTGAAGGCAAACAGGCCCAGCGCCAGCAGTCCCTAATTCTCTGGGATGCCTGTCCTGCCCCAACCCAGGCTCAATTAGGGATCTTGGTAGACTGAAAAATGGAGTTTCAGGGAAATACTCACTTCCTAATCCCCAGAACCTCTGAATATTACATTATATAACAAAAGATAGGCAATTAAAAGTTAAGCTCTTGCGAGGAGACCTTATTCTCCTTTACATCCATTGTAAGTAACCTTATAAGAGAGAGGCGAAGAGAGGCAGACACACAGAAAGCAGATGCGACGATAAGGTGGAGGCAGATCAGAGTGATGCAGCCACAAGCCAAGGCATGCTGGCAGCTGCCAGGAGCTGGAGGAGACAGGGAACAAGTCCTCTCCTAGAACCTGCCCACTCCTTGATTTTAGGACTCAACCTCTAGGACCGAGAAAGAATACATTTCTGTTGTCTTAAGCTACTGGTTTGTGTACTGTGCCTCTCTACTGTGTCCCCAAAACAGTACTCCCTGCTTGTGTCCCATGGCCCACTGCCCCTTTGCACAGCAGCTTATCACGTCATCTTACCCGTCCTACGGAAATGACCGCCTTGAGGGTGGGATTATGTCCTGGGGAGACAGTTCCCCAGTTCTCAGCCTAGTGGCGGCACATAATGCAAGACAAATAAATACTATTAAATTGAATTTAGGTTTTAAGCCATATCTGACCTTTGATCTCTCATTTCTTCAATTGCCAAAATGAAGAATTAATACATTCTAATATTTATAGCCATCTAGCCAGACTCTACACTGCAGATCTCTCTACCCTGTGAGCCAACACCCACCTCCCAAGGCCATGCAAAGGGCACACTCTGCTTTAGGTGGCAGAAGACACAGTGTCCCCCCAGCGGCATTGCTGGTCCCACTCTCGCTACCCATTCAAATCATAATCCCCGAGAGCACTGGGGGGCCGTGGGGGAAAAGTACCTCTCCCAGCCAGCTCTCCTCTTGAGCCATGCAACTCATGGCTCTGCGCCAGGTCAGAGGTCCCCTGGAGTCACCTGTGTTAACAAGCTGGAAGCTAAACAGCACAGTGTCGTACAGCATTTTCTGAGTAGTTAATTAACGAGAGGATAAGCTACCTTGACAATCACTGGAGCAAGCAGCCTCGCTGTGCAGTCGTCAAGAGGGACGGGATTAGTTTCCAGGGAGACCACAGGGAAGTGACAAGGCAGGCAGGCGTGATGGGCCCGTGGCCTCCCTGGTGCTGCGCCTCTGCCCGACTCTCCCCACGGTGCGAGAAGACCCGTGCGAAGCCTCGTGGCGAGGCTGGACCGGCCTGATAATTAGTTACTACTCAGCGCCCTGGGCGGATTTAGAGTCTGCTCGCAGATGGCACGGGCTGGGCTGAAGGCCTTCGAGAAATCACATCGCCCAAGGCTGGCAGCGGGCTTGGTAATGTGTCCCAGGGAAATCACGGAGTGGCCCTGAAGAGTGACCCGGCGGTGGGCGGGGTTGGTGAAGTCACAGGTTCCACTTGATCCACAGGGGTCAGAGGGGAGGGAGCTGTGGTGGCGGCTGAGGGCCAAGGGTGGGAGGCAGGTGGCCACGAGGAGTGGCGGCATTTCCATAGGAACGGTGCTACAGACCAACACTGGTATGGCCATTCTATTCTATTCTAGTCCATTCATTTTATCTTTTGGTTACTCAAAGTCTCAGGCGGAGGCAGTCTGCCCTCGCCCCGGAAGCCAGAATGGCCAGGTCCTCAGTTCTCAGCCTCCTTTGCCACTAGAGCACCTGCACGTGACCTGGGCTCAGCCAACCAGACGCACTCGCCTGGGATTTTGAATCTGGAGCTTTGGATGCAGAAAGCAATCGAGTCAGCACGCGGAATTCTCACAGAGGGGGCGGCAGAGTTCGCTCCTGGGGAAGCAGTCCAGAGAGGCTTGTCCCTGTCTAGGGCCAGCACCCAGTGTTGGTAGTGGCAGTGGCCTTCATTCCGCCTGTCCCTTCGTGGTCTTGGTGCACCAACTCCGCTTTGTTTCATCCCTGTCTTGAGCCCAGTTCTCAGGCTCCTAACAATTCTTATTCATCTTTTTATAAACCAGCTTGCCACCTACACCAGCTAGCACGGGCTCACATTCCTTAGAACTGTCACCCTGGCCTGATCCAAATGCGTAGCAGCTTGTTGCTCAGTGGATGGAGGAATAGCAGAGAGTTTGCTATAGTTTATTTGTTTGTTGTAATTCAAGGCAGAGTTCTGGAAAATGATTGTCAATGTCTTTTGTTTTTTCCTATCACAACACAATAGGTTGGATATATTTGTCAAGTCTCTTTGAGGTGCCAGTGACAGACACTGGTATAAGAACCCTGGGAATTTATTTACAACTGTAAATTACAAGAGCTCACAGGACCCAGGCACAGCTGGGTCCAGTCCAGTACACAGCATGGGACATTTGTCTCGCTTTCCTCTTCACCGGTTCTATTGTTAGGCAGGTTCTATTTACGTACTGGTCTCTGCTTCTTCCAGGCTTGCATCCTGCTAACTTAGCGATTCTACTAGGTTTAAAAAGGTCACCTAAAAGATCCAGCAGAATCTTGGAACTGATGATAACTAGACAAACTTAGTCACCTGTCCACTCTAACCTATAGCCAGAGGTGGGGGGAGGTGGGGTATAGAAGCTGATTGGCTCAGGTGTGGATTGTGGGGCAGTTGATCCTTCAGTTAAATGTTCTCAGATTTGGCTGAAGACTCTCACGACTCTACGTGCCCAACTTATGAGAAGTAGAGTTTTACATCACAGCAGCTCATAGGTTTTGTTTTTTTGTTTTCATAACAATTAATATATTGTTAGAATTTGCCTCCCCCATTGGTTGTGCCAGATATAAGACAGGCTGTGGATTATAAGCTGATGTTCCATTCATTTGTCACACTCTTGTAAGTGATTAAGAGTGACATTATGAGGATGGCCTTGAATCAGCTTTATGTTATTAATTTTAATGCAGACGAAAATTTATTTAAAATAAGGATGGCCTTGAATCAGCTTTACTTTATTAATTTTACTGTGCACAAAAATTTATTATTTAAAACAATGTATTTAGAAGTAATACCTGAGAAGTAATACCTTACTAATTACCTAATGTTTATTTAGAGTATACTACATTGCTAGTACCCTTCTGAGCCCTTCCTATCCTAAATGCACATCATAGTCCTAGCAACACTATGAAGTGGGTATTATTAATTCCATCTTATAGATGATGAAAATGAAGAATATAAATATTCAAAAACTGGTCTGAGTTCACAAAGCCAATAAAGCTAGGGCAAGGATTTTTGAGTCCAGTAAATCTGCACCCTGTATTCTTTTTGTTAATTTAACTTAATATTCAAAACAGCTCACAATGAGATCGGTATTTTTCCTATTTTACAGATGAAGACACCGAGGCTGGTGAAATTAAACCATTTGTCCAACATCACAGAGCCAATATAGGTGTTGGTGTAGCATTCAAATCCAAATTGGTTTTCAAAGCTACCACCCTTAACTTCTCACTCTACCACCTCCAAACACACTGTAAACCCCAGAGGGCAGAACAGAGTGTTGGCACACCCATGTGTAGAGAACAGGGTGTGGAACCTGTGGCCCTAAGGTCACATGTGGCTTTCTAAGTCCACAAGTGCGGCCTTTTGACTGAATCCAAATTTTATAAAACAAATCCTTTTATTAATACATTTTGTCTTTTATATTTTTTAATGAACATATTTGTTAATAAAATACCAAAGAATAAAATAAGTTTCAAGAAAGTAATCCTCCCAGATTGACCAGCACGATTAGAACATTAGTAAGCCAGAAGGGCTAAATTGACAGCTGCTACACTCATGATTTAGTTCTAACTTCCCCCCACTGACTGGCACTACCATAGCACAAGGCTGGTTGGTGAGAGTTTATGGGGGCCAAGTATGCCAGTCTGTTATCAACTTTTGACAACAGTGCACTGTGTTTCTGTTTGAAGTGGAATCGGTGAACAGTTGCACAGTTCAACAGTAGTTTTTAATTCTGTCTGCTTAATAGCCTATCATATCAAAGAAGACTAAGAGAATGCTGAAAGAAGAAAACAGATTTTTTAATGAGGATTGGGAATTGAAATATTATCTTGTTTCTGCTAAGGATAAGATGATTTGCTTGCTTTGTGATACTTTAATATCAACATTAAAAAAACTCAATGCTCATCAGCATTATAGCACTGATAAGGACCACAAATATTTTAAATCTGAGGCATGAAAGGTTGTATTGCAGAAATTAAAAGATGAAAAAGCAAAAGCAAAGATAATTCTTTCAAGCAGCAATAAGACCTGGAAATAATGCCACTGAAGTGACTTATAAAGTGGCTTACATACTCAGGAAAAAAGGGAAGCCATTCAGTGACGTAGAAATTGCGAAAGAATGCATTGTCAAAGTTGTAGGATGCTTAGACTCTGATAATGTTTCCAAGTACAAACAACTGCCTCTTTGAAGGAGAACCATGACTGATTGGCAGCATGAATTAATTAGCCTTCAACTTAACAGAACTTCATTGCAATACTTCAAAAGGAAAATCTATATTATTTAATTGCTTTGGATGAATCAATGGATACTACTGACTTGGAGCACCTTTTATACTTTCATTCAGGTCATAACAGAAGATTTTTGTTGTTGATATGAAGAGTAACTTGCTTTGAGCACTCTGGTGAACAGAACACAGGCAATAGATATCTTCAACAACTTTCAAGATAAATGTCATGAAGTTGGACTGAATTTGGTAAATTCAGTGAGTGTAGGTATAGACGGTGCACCTTCCATGACAGGAAAACATGAAGGGTTTATTGCACAGACAAAAAGAAGTGTTAATAGATCCAGATGCTCTCATTTCTTTTCATTGAATCTTACATCAGCAAAATCTCTGTGCTAAAGCTACTGTTTTAAGTGACACTTTGCAACAAGTTATCAGTATTGTTAACTATATTTGCGCAAATGCACCATGGTACCGTCAGTTTCCTAACATGCTAAAGTTGAACAATGAGGTATTCACTGTGGATTTGAAATATCATTCTAAAGAATATTGGCTATGGCAGGGTCAGGTGTTAGCCAAAATTTTATCTCTGCAAGAACAGATAGTTAAATTTTATGAAGAACAGAATCAGTAGTGTGACTTACTGAAAGAAGATTTCTACAGGAATATAGCATTTCTGTGTGATATCATGTCAAATCAAGATGACTTGACTATTTCTTTGCAAGGTAAAACTAAGCCTATATGTGATATTTGGCCAAAAATCTGAGCATTTTCAAAAAAGCTATCTTTTTTTCAAAGCACATCTTTAAAAGGAAATGGTGGATGAACACTTTCCCTAGTTGGCAAAGGTCACTGATGTGCAAGATGATGTATGTGAATCATTTGAAAAATAAGTAGCTGTTACAGACCTATTAATTGGTGAATACAATGAAAGGTTCACTGACTTTGAGAATCATGATATCACACTCAGGTAAGTATTTCAGCCTAACGTAGTTGATATCATCAAGGCATCTGAAAAAAACTACAGATGGAAATCGATACATTTTAAAGTCATTGTTTGATGCTTAGAGAGATCCAACTGAAATTTGAAAAACTGTAGAAACCCATACCTTTAGCAACATGCCCGAAAAATGTTTTCTTGCTTTTCAACCACTTATTGCTATGAACCTACATTTTCCTACCTAGTCCAAATCAAGATGCCCTAAAGATCGCAAGTGACTGATACCCACCTGGAGGATCAACTGGAACTGTGGTCCTCCATGCTGCAACCAAGTATTCAAATGCTTTCCAACAAAAAGCAGACATGACAAAGTTATTAAAAGGTTAGCTTTAAAATCAATAGTTTTAATTTTTTGAAATTATTAAGTACATAGTAGTTAGATTGTTACAAAATAACGTACATTTTTAAGTATATCTAATTGAAGTTTCTTGAACACCGCCTTATTCGATTACAGCTAAATTAACATAGCTTTCCATCATGAAAAGTTTCCCCACCCCTGGCATAGAGTTGTTGCTTTAAGACAGAGGTTACAAACTATGTCCCATGGGCCAATCCAGGCTGCCACTGTTTTACAAATAAAGTTTTATTACAACATAGCTATTTCCACTCGTTTAGGTACTGTCTACGATTGTATTTGATGTACAACAGCAGAACTGAGTAGCTATGACAGAGACCACCCGTCCTGCAAAACCTAAAATATTTATTATCTGATGCTTTACAGAAACAACTTGCTGCCAGACCCCTCCCTGGGCTCATGCCTCACTGGTTCCACCTTATGTCACAGGGATTAGGAGAGGGACAGCAATGAATGACTGCTTCCCTTATATCTAACCTCAGAGATGAAGTTTGAAAATTATCTCTGTAGCTTTGAAACTTTATTTCCCTGCCCTACATCCTGTTTTAGCCAAGTATTCCTACCCAGGACATACCTTGTTTTAAATAAGAACCCCAAATCTGGCTATTTACAGTTTCTTATTGTTGATTATAGAACCACTGCCCATCCTGGGAAGTACATGTAAATTCTCCTCCAATTGGGTTGATTTCTAATGTCAAAAATATGAATGCAGAATTATCTTGCCCCAAACCACATCCAATTGGCACTTTTACACGTTATGGCAGCTATTTTAGAAACAGGCATCTTTTCCCCTGATGCTGGAAACCAAATCCAACTGCTGTCAGTTTTAGGAAGTCTGAGAAGCACAAGTTCTCTGGTCCCCTCCTGTCAGGACCTAATCTGAAGAAATTAAAAAATTAAGGGGGTTGCTGAGAAGAATAAGGTCCCCTTCCCAGAGTCCTGCAGGTCAGATGGGTGCCAGGGCTCTGTCCCACCTCCTTGTCAGCGTCCAGGGCCTTCCTACCCAGCTATTTCTCTCAGGAGTGGCCCTCTGTGGCTTGAGTTATGACACCTTAATTCCCCATGGGGCCCCTGACTGTGATACGTTACTTCCCTCCCACTCCGTGCCTTCTCCTGACTTTCATGGGCCGCAGCAGGCAGCATCCTCACTGCCCAGGGCATCACTGCCTTCCCAGCCCCCCCCTACACCTCCCCCCCCACCCCCCTGTTTTATGCTTGTACTTCCCCTGCCTGTTGTCACATTCCTAGCCCATTACGGACACCTGCCGGAATTATACCCATCTTTCAACCTTCTAAGAGTCTTACATTTTATAAACAATACTTTCAAAATAAATTGTAATTACAGAAGAAATATATGAATGCTTTCTCCTGATCATAATGCATTCTGCAAAAGCATTATAGATAGGGCCAAAGTCTCTATCGACAAAAACCTCTAAACTCCATTCCTCCCTCCAGGTGAGCAATATTACCTGTCTATTGCTTATTTTTTCAGAGCCCTTGCTATGCATTTGCATATTTACATATGAGCCAGTAGAAAATATGCAATATGTCTTGCACATTTTAAACAAATGGTAACATCTTTGTCTTTTTTCACTCAACAATCCCTGCTGGAGATTTTTCCACGTTACTCAACGTAGATAAATGCGTTCTTTGCAACTGCCGTGGTGTAAGTGCAGCATTCCTCTTCGGAGTGACACTTAGATCGTCTCCAGCTCTTTGGGAGTAAAATAGTGACGTGATAAACATCCTTGTCTATGACTCCTAGTGCACTTTTGCGTTTTTCCAGGGTAGATTATATGTTATTTATTGTTTTCTAATTGTTTAGAGCAGGGTTTGGCAAATGTTTTTCCATAAAGGGCCAGATAGAAAATATTTTAGGTTCTGTAGGTCTTAAGGTCCATTTTACAACTGGTCAACTCTGCCCTGGGGGTTCCAAAGCAGGTACAGATATATAAATGAGTGGATATGGCTGTGACCTAATATAAATTTATTTACAGAATTAGTTATTGGACAGGATTTGGCTCAACGTCACCGTTTTCTATCCCTTGGCTTGCAGCATCCTTTCTAACTAGCACATCCATTTTGCATGGATCACAGGCATTTCTAGGGTATCATGTCACAGCACTGGCAATGACTGGTACTGACTGAGCCACTTAGATGTGCCCTGCCCATCGCTACCTACTCCACCTGCAAGATCTCATTCAGTCCATGCAATATGTCTATGAAATGCTAGACTCAATATTCCCACTGGAGCTCAGTGATATTAAATAATACTGTAAGGTCACACAGCTGGTAAGTGGTGGAGCTGGGATTTCTTTCCACTACACCACAATGTCTTCTTACTATTAAGGAGAGAAGTAGCAGCATGCAGATGGGTCAAAACATAGCTAGTCCATCATCTAAGTCCCAGGTGGTTCTAACCACTAAGAATCCGATAGTTCTGGTGGACTGTGGCCCTGGAAATATGCACAGTTTGCCTGCAATTTCAGGGTTACAGAGCTCCTGAGTGCCACCCATGAACCTCAGGTTAAGATTCCTTATATTATGACCGGGTGGGGCTGGGGACCTAGCTAATGTTGAAACACCACCACTTGCCTTCTCCACCTGTACCGTGTCCTTAGGGCTGAGAAACTGTAACTCTTAACTCCCCTCTTTGTCTAGAGATCCTCACTTTGCTTTCCCACTTGGTTCAGTAAGTGTGAGATGTGGTATTAAAAGGTGTGTGTGTTTCACCCACTGAAGAATGAGAGGCAGATGCATGGATGGGTGGATTTATAGACGGGTGGATAGGGGGATGGAAAGGAAGGAGAGAAAGTAGAGAGAGGAGGATGGAGGGAGAAGAAAGGAGGAAGGAAAAAAGAAGAGAGGGTGGTAGGAGGGAGGGAGGAAGAGGAAAAAAAGAATCCCACTGTGAAATGTATGTGCACTTTTAGAATTGTATTTACCCAATATGCTCTCACCTTTTAGGGACAGTTGGGGACCTGTTAAGACTATCAAGGGCAGACCAGCAGGGAGATGTTTATTCCAAGAGCAGAGCAGTTACAGGATAATGTGGGCTTAGCAGCTATGGACAGTTCTGACCACAGGGGGCCATTAGGGAAGCAGTCAGGGCGGCAGCAGTAGCAGGAAGGCTGTCAGGGGACACTGGGCTTTGCAGCCTGTTCTGGAGCCCTCCCCTCCCCCACCTCCGACTCAACATCCCCAAATGCTATTCCCCACCCGTCCTGTGTTAGGCCCAAACCCTGCTCCCCGGGCACACTTTGGGGGACCCGATGCATTTTCCACTCCATTTCATGACAACTGAAAAGCCAAGACCTGCCAAGGCCTGAACTTTAAGAAACATAAGTGGGGAACCCCTGGGGTACCTGAACCAGGGGCCATTCGAAATGTTCTTTTAAAAACAATTTTAAATATACTTGACAAGTGCTTTCTGCCCATTCGGGGAAACCTGTCAGAAGGGATGCCCAGAGCAAAGGGAAACTGCCTCCGGGCGAGCTTCCCGCGACTTCCCGAGGGCTGTGGCTGGGCCCCAGCTTGGTTTTATTTTTTTTGGAGAACTGGCTTCTTCTCCCATGTGGTGTTTTCATGCCTTGGGGTTTATTATTCAGTCACCAATTGCTCTAGGAAGAATTTCCCTTTCCATGGGGCCAAGTGGCCAAGTGTCTTTCTTTCTGCAAAAGGAACCTCATCTTTTTTAATGTGGGCACCCCCTGGCCAAGCACGTGCAGGCGTGTGCACACACATCGTATGCACACAGCCAACAGCTGTGCACGGTCTCAGGCACACTTCTGGCCTGGGTGTGCGTGAATCCACTCCTAGTAGATGCAAGTGGTTTTGTTCCTAAGCCCAGAGGCTCAGGGGAGACTATTTTTATGGCTTTAGGCCAGAATCTGAATACTTGCTGGTATGCAGAGAAGATTCCATTTGATCATGGGTTTCCCATCTGCTCCTGGGGGGACGGCTGCCTACAGCTTGGTAGATAGGAAATAGCTCAGCAAACACACACAGAGGCAAAGCGGTGACGGGGTGGCGTTGACGTGCCCACCTAGAAACGTGTCAGATGGAGTAAGGGTCACTCACAGATGGCTCCTGACAAAGACGCCATTTGATCACTCTTCTCCCCTTCACTGGGCACAGTCACGACAACGGGACAATTGTTCAGGCACAAGCAGGATTCACGTTTTTCCAACCTGTTTGTGCTTTTCCGTCCCAAAGGGGTGTTTCCCGAGAAGCCAGAGGAATTCTGCTGATTACATCTCCAGCACAGCCACATTCCAGGGGGTAGGAGGGTCACACACCTGGGCAGGCAGGGGAGGCTGAAGCACCGCTCTGAGGCCGCCCCTCTAGCAGCGAGAGAGCTCAGAGTGGCTCCCACTGAGCCTGGCGAAGTTGCATCAATCCACGGCCTCTGCTTGACCTCCCAGAAATTGCCTCCAGGATTTCAGCAAGCATCTTCCCTACCCGACCCCTTCTCCCCAGTTTTCTGCCGTCTCATCTTCTTCTGATCTATCTTTCCTTGTTTCTGGAGGGACAAAGCAACCTCAGGAAATTCTCAGCCCAGCGTGGAACACGCCTCTCAGGTTACAGTTTGTGTTTGCTCAAAATAGGTGATTTGCACAATCAATAGTTGCCCAGACATACCAGGCTGGTGGGGAGGACTCAGGGTATCTCTAGGGGGCCATTCCTATCCTCATGACACGTTCATCATCCACTCAAGGGCTCATCATTCCTTCGCTGAATCAACTCTTCCTTCCTCCCAGGTTTCATTCCTTTTCTCCTCCCTCCCTTCCTCCCTCCCTCTCTCCCTCCCCCTCTTCCTATCTCTCATATGTACTTACTAGACACTGGGAATAAAAATATAATAACATGTGTTGAGCACCGACTGTGTGCCCTTCATAGTACTGAATGCTTTCTAGATTTTATGCCATTTTATTACCATAAAAACCTTTTGATTAGAAATGACGATTAGCCCTATTTTACAGATGTGAAAACCGATCCTCTAAGTGGTCACACAGCTATTAAGTGCTGGAGCTGGCATTTAAAACCAGGCACTCTGACTTCACAGCCCAGCCTAGTCCCAACCATGACAGTGGCCTGCCCTAGAACGCTGGTCTCGACCTCAGTGTGCTCAGGGTCCAGTGGACAAGGTGGCCAGGACAACTCGGGGAGCTACTAGGAGGGTAAGTGCTCTGGAAGGGCATCAAACCCTGCCCGAGGGCAAGAAAGGCAGGCAGTGTTGCACAGAGGAGGTGACATCTCGGGTGATTCCTGAAGGAACGGCAGGCTTCTGCTAGCCGTGAGAGGCCCGTCCAGGCCCGCTTGCTGGGCTTATTTGAATGATGAAGATTAAACAGGAACCACAAAGCGGCTTCTTCCTCGGGGAGCAGATGTCACCTAGACGACTGGCCTTTAGCTTGGAACACCGTGTTCTGCTTCATCTCCACTTACCTAATCACCCTGCCACGCCCTCCTGTGGCACTGCCAATGCTCAGGAGTTCGGTGACAAACAGAGTAGAGCGTGTGGCCTGTAGAGACAGGTGGGTTCAAGCCTGCAGCAGAGCCAGGCAGGGTGCGGATCCAGACCAAAGCACATAGAGCCAAGGAACAATGGCAAGTGTGGGATCCCCCCAGGCCCAAGAGACAACGATAAATGTCACCAGCCGGCCTGGGAAGGAGAGGGCAGCAAAAGCCCTCTCGGTCCTGGCACGGTCACATGGAAGACTTGTGAACTTGGGTCAAATCCCTCAAACTGGATGAGGCTGAGTGCACCTACTAGCCAGATGCGGAAAACACCCACTTCCCGGGGTTGTTGCAGGCACAAGGGTACGAGTGACAAGAAAGTGCTTTGCAAAGGAAAGCAGGTAAGGAGGTCTCTCCCCAAACTAAAGGATTCAGGAATATGGGGCCATGTTCTCCCCCAGGTGTTGGCGAGTAATTGGTGGCTCAACCTGTGGAAATGGTCCGAGTCATTCCTTCAGGCCCGGAGGGCGGGGAGAAGGGGAACACAAGGACACCTGACCGTGACCCACAACCTCATCGGCCCGTCTGCCACAGAGCCTCCGTCCCTGAGCCCGTGGCGGTGCCGAGCAGACACTGAGTCATTCCACCTTCTGGTGCTCCTATGACAAATCCCAGATGTCTCTGTGTCACTAAAGGACCAGGGATGCCTTGGCAGCTGACTCATGGGGTTCTCCATGGTCACTGGAAGATGACGAGCCGACACGGGGAAATCCCATTTGTCAACAAACCCTGCTGCCAAGAAGATGCTGGTTGCTGCCTCTCCAAATGTCCTCCTGTTTTATAAACAAGCAGCCCAGCGTGCGAGCCAGAGTGAAAGCTGACCACCAGAGTCCCCGCCCACGGGGCGCATCCTGGCTAACTGGCCTTGAGTTCTGCTTGTTTTGGCAAAGGAATAGTGAGTCAATCCCGACCACTCAGTCTCGCCCTGAGTGCCATGCATGTCTGAAATTACTGTCTTCACTTTGATGGTCTTGGGGAGTTAAGGGAAACTGGCCGTGACCTTCTAAGACGAAAGCCACGAATGTGGACACCAGGGGCAGTGAGTTTTTTGGTTTGCTGCACAACGTGTAGTCCAGAAGCAGCCCACGTGGGTCCCACCCAAGGTCATTACTGAGCCCTTGCATGAGCTCTGTTCACAGGATGAGACTTGGGCAAGATCATGAGGGAGGTCAAGTTTGTTTCCAATGCCCTGGTGCCCTGTACACCTCCCACCATGGACACTCACTCTTGGGAAGGTCCCAGGCTCACTGACATTGAAGTGTGAGAGGAGGTTCCATTCTTATCCCGTACACAGCATGAGAGGGATGCAAGGTTTAACTACTAGAATGGGAATCTTAGACTTCCATCCACCTGCAAACAGGCCTCCTTGGTCTCCTTGCCTACGCCTTATGTTCTTCCAATTCATTCTTCACAATGCAGCTAGGAAAGTTTCCTAAAGTGGAAAGATAGTGGTCACTTCTCTGCTAAAAACCACTCGAGGGTCTTGATCATTTTCAAGAGAAATGATCCCTGGTGATCCTGCCATGCCCTCCCCCTCTGGCCTCAAGACCTGAGTGCCATGATATATACACTCTGGCTATGGTGAGCTGTTCTCTAAACCCTCACCACAGGGCCTTTGCACATGCTATTTCCTACAGCTTAGAGTTTCCTTCATCTTCTCTTCCACCTGTCTGACCTTCTAGACAACCTTTAAGACTCAGATCAAGGACTCCCTACTTTCCAGTGGGCTTCACTAATATCTTCTGTACTCCAGACCGGGTAGCCCTAGAGATCCTGGCCTTACCTCTGTCCAACCCTGACCAATCAGCACTGCAGTTTTCCATTCACTTGTCTTCTCCAATAGACCATGGGCTCCTTCAGTGAAGCAACCCATCTCTCACTCACCTTGACCCTGACACCTACCAACAAATACTGACAATATGAATAAATCCTATAATCTGGAGGGCAGTCAACTAGCCCATATTCCTAAAAAATGTGCACCACTGCCTCTGTGCAGCTGGCTATAAGGGAATACGTGTGTTGGGGTTGGGGTGAGAACTGGGGACCACATGCCCCATCTGAAGGGGACAGCTGAAACTGCCTTCAGCCAATCTGATGCTACTGCAGCCAAATCTTCTCATTTTTCAAAGAACCTAGACACTTAGATTATTTATATATCAATATTCACAAATATATATACGGTTACCCTCAGTATCCATGGGGAATTGGTATTGGGACCCCCACCCCAGATACCAAAATCTGCAGATGCTCAAGTCCCTTGCAAAAGAAGTGCAGTATTTACATATGCACCTATGCACAGCCTCTGGTATACTTTAAATCTCTAGATTACTTATAATACCTAGCACAATGTAAACACTATGTAAATAGCTGTTATACTGTGTTTTTAAAATTTATTATTTTCTATTGTACTTTTTTTTCCTATATGTGAATACATATGGAGAAAGGGAGAGACTTATTATAAAAAATTGGTTCGCATGATCATGGAGGCTGAAATGTGCAAAATCTGCTAATGTCTCAGCTCAAGTTCAAAGACCGGAAGCTGCTCTAGGACAAGAGCCGATGCTGCAGTTCAAAGGCCCCTGAGCAGGAGAATTCGCCCTTCCTCGGGGCAGTGCAGGCTTCTGCTCCTCCCAGGCCTGCACCTGACCAGGCGAGGCCCACCGTGTTAGGCACAGCGACATGCTTTTGCTCGGTCTGCAGATTTACATGTTAATCTTCTCCCAAAGCACCCCTGCAGGGACACCCAGAATGATGTTTGACAAAATCCAGGGGCGCCCTTTGGCCCAGTCAAGTTGACACCCAAATCGCAGGTCATCGCTAGTCCAAATCACTGGATTTCAAACTCAAACTGAATCTTCCCCATAGCTCAACTATGATAATGAAAATGACAATGACAATGCTAATAAATAGTAGTGACATTTTTTATGTGTATTAACTCATTTAATCCCCACAGCAATCCTATGAGATAGGCATTATCATCATTCCTCCCCTTTCACTGAGGTGGAAACTGGGGCACACAAAAGGGTCAGATAATCTAGTCAAAGTGAAACGGCTCGTAAACAGTGCTGCCTTTGAACGCAAGCAGTGGCGTTTTATTTACCCGTCATATTAGGGAAAACAGATCAATCAAGCCTGTCTTCTTGGAAGGGGAGGTTCAGGCTCCTTCCTCCAAGCAGTGTTGCAGGCTGGCAGCCTCTGAGGAGGGTTTGAAAAGCGCTGGCCCAGGCGATGCCAAACCAGCCCCAGGATATGAAATCCTATGGTCCCCAGGGCAATCAGAAGTCTGCTCTCGTGCGTTTGGAAAGCAAGTGGCTCTCAAGACATGGCGTCATCCCTTGGGCCAGGGCTTTCCCAATCTGAGCAGTTCCTTCTCCCTTTGTAAGATGCAGGGATCAAATCCCATGACTCCAAGCCCCTTCCCGGGGCGGGGCGGGGTGGGGTGGGGTGGGGGGGCATGCTGTTCCAAGAGCTGGGAGGGGCCGGTGCTGTGCTAGACCCACAGTGGAGTCGCTCGCAGCCCGCAGCACAGCTACATTCTAAAAACACGGCCTGGCCCCCACCCCAGCCACTCCCACCCTGCCCTCCCCTCGGGCCGGGGCAAACCCACACGGGCCGGGGCCTGGCACACTGTCCCGAGCTTCAGCTCCCGGCCTGGTCTCTCACCAGTGGGAAGGGAAGTGAGACCGGGGGAAGAACGAGCCCTCCATGGCTCTGCGTCCTGCCCCTGCCACCAGAGGGGACCTGCCACTTGCTGCTCCATGTTGTAGTTTCCTCGGGACCGGTCTGTGAACTCCGCAGACGCTTGTTACCAGGGCTGGCTACAACTTGTCAGGGATCCTGTTACCCCCGAATCCAGTTCCAAAAACAATATGGGACCTGATATATTAGCCCTGATTAAATTGGCCCACAACATGCCTCTCACTTAATTCGCCTATTTTTCTTCTTGCCTTTCCTGCTCTGGGCCCCGCCCCTCCAGGCTCCATTTGGAAACACCCCCAGCCTTAATCCGAAGGCGGGTCCCCTGCCAAGAGGCGCACCCACGAAGCCGCGCCAGCCAGGAGCCGACATCCCCGGGGTCACCTGCCTTCTGCGCATTCTCGCATCTGGGCTTCCAGGAGGAAAAAATGCGCGGAGAGCAAACAGGCGAGAAATAAATAAGCCCCTGTCGGACTCCAGGGCCGAGGAAACACACGCTCGGCTCGATCACATTTTCCAATTTCCTCTTGTATATTTTTCCTGACATCTTTGCATAGGGTAATTCTGATGAGGTTTTCACCTGTCAAAATGAAAAGTCTTTAAAAACTAACAGGCGATTTCACACAGGGGCCCTATTTAATCTTAAGTCAAAGAACCATTGAATACGTTCGTGAACTTGAGATCGACACGCAGACTGGTGGGTCAGCTTTCTCCTCGGTGGCTGAGCGCACGCGTTGGTCCCCCTCGGCCAAGCCCAGCCTTATCACTTGGCTCCTGATTTTCTGTCTCTCGGAGGGGCTGTGTGTCATGGGTCCATCCACTCCCTTGGGTGGTCTCCTGGCAACCAAGGAACCACTCGGGAGCCAGACAAGGTTGCCACACCCCAGTCGCAAATCAGCAGCTCCAAAGCAGACGCGCAGGGGGAGGAAAGGCAGAAAGCCACAGAGATGTCTCAGCTTGGGGAGCGGGGCTACCCTGCCCTGCATTCCGTGCCCGCCCTTCTCATCGCGTGCCCTTCTGCACAGGGCGCGACATTCGAAAGAAACATGCACGATCCACATTTTAATGTCAAGAGAAGAATTAGTGTCTCAGAAAAGCCTCGAGTCTGATCACATGTAATTGTTTTATAGAAGCTGGCTCAGGTTCAGGGCAGAATGGGTTTTTAATACCAAATCTTTCCATTTCCCTTTGTTTGCCTGTGATTTGTGGGCTCTGTGAACGGCAGGTTTCTGGCAGATCCACGATTCCTATTTCCCCTTTGTTTTCTCACGCTCGTGGAGTTCAGGGTTCCTTTTATTTTTTCCATGCGTCACAAATACCATTTCATGCGGGGTGGGGGGGGCAGCTTCTCCCTCCCTCCCCTGGAGACACATCGTTTGGTTAAACCGCACATAAATTTAACCTCTCTCCAAAGGACCATTAACGATTCTAACGCACATACATGTACATGCCGACACAGATTGAGAAGCCTTCTCTTTCTCCTTTAAACCAAGGAAATACCCAAGGTACAACTCTCTCCCCAACTTCATCCTCCAGAAAAAGCAGTCAGTTTTCAAGCAAAGGCTTGCAGAAGGGCCACTGTGCTGAGAACGCACTGCCCAAAGACGTGCCAAGTGCTACCGAGGCTGGGCACAGGGCAGCTGCAGGGGTGACAGGCCCGTAAAGATTAGATTCACCCACCAGGCAAGTCCCCCACGGCCGTCCTTAGATAAACCAACACGTTCCAGAGCACAGCAAAGCAGAAAGAACAGGATCCAGAGATCACAGTCGGAGCCTTGGGTTTGTGTCAGGAGGCAGAAGCCAATGGTATTTTTAAAAAGGTGTGTTTTAGAAAAATCCCCGTGGGTGTAGTATGACAGGCAGGTCACAGAGCAGCTGGAGTCAGGACTGCCATAACAGTACGAGTGAGGGATGCTGAAGGCTTGTGCCAAGGGCTGGAAGGGGAGGACAGATGAGGGAATTCCATGGAAATTTCTGGCAAATGCACCCTTCCTCAGTATCTCCAATGCAAAGTGGGTCATTCTGATGAGGATATCTTGACCCAGAACTGTTGTATCAACACGCAAAACACTCTTAAAAAGAATCACCAGTATCGAGTGTAACCATCCCCGTATCCCTATTGTTTCCTTCTCGTTGTCTCAGTCCTGACCTCCCTGACCCCGATGCTACCCGCAGGTGCCCTGTCACCCCCCCCACGCCCCTGCAGCACGCTAAGGCACCCATCTCGCCAGGTGTCACAGCAGACACTGACGATTTACTGGCTGAATTTCCAGGTCGTGTCAAAATGACCCCCATATCAAAACAGCTGGGCCAAAATATCGCCCATCCCCGTGTTGAACTTCAAAAGATGCAAAAGTCCTTCAGCCCTTTGCAGACAAACCTTCAAAAGCGAGAGCTGGGGAGACGGTAGCTCCCTGCAGAATCTTCAGCCAAACCCAGCTTCCCTGAGCATTCCAAGGTCACCCGCACCTAGGGACAAGCTGCAGGAGCAGGTGAGAGGCTGCCAGACCTGTCAGAGGAGGCAGCACCTGGCGGCCCCTGATCCAGGGCTGCTTGCCCTGTGCAGGAAATGGTCGCCGCTGGGTGTCCTTGCAGCCACTTCAGCCAGGCCTTCGCTTGCTTCTAATTAGCGCTGAGCAGGCTCTGCGCTCCCTGCCCCCTCACGGCTGCCCATATGGCCGGACCCTGCTCCTCGCTGCTGGCAGAGAAGATGAGCGAGGCTGTCTGTCCCCCTTTTTCTTTTTCATACATCCACCCTGCAGCTCACGCTCCTCCCAGCTCAAGCTTGTGTTCCCAAACCCAAAGGTGGCAGGGCGGGGGACTGGGCAGAGTGGAAAACCAAGCTTCTAGCTCGGATTTTACAGCCCCGGACGCACTGCCGGGTCCCACTTCATTTCGTGAGCGCCGTGTCCTGCATAACTCCCTGGTGCTAGGAGCTGGAACGCTGGTCTCTCGTTGCAAGTAGATGTGGGGTTGACATTTCTGAAGGCTCAAAAAAAAAATTGTTATTATTCTAAGCTGTGTGCCTTGAGCACGGTAAGGGGATTGGTCAGATTTCTGCGTGGTGATAACCTCTCCCAGGGGGTGGCGGCCCCGGGGAGGAGGCATGGCAGGGCTCTCCAGAATGATAAGTGGGAGGCCCTGGCCACGTGGGGTCACAGGGAGCCTGGGAACGAGGCCGGCTGGGGCCTCTGCATTCTCTCCGCGTGGGTCTGGATGTGCGACTTCGGATCAGCAGGAACCGCCGCCTGCCTCTCTCGCGCAGCCCAAGCTGCTGTCCTTCACCGCCCACGCCACGCCCTCCGCCCGCACTCTCGCCTAACCGCCTCCCGCCAAGCCCTGGCTCGGCCAATGTCCTCCTAGTTTCAGCTCAAGGACGCCTGCTTCAGAGAAGCCTTCCCTGACCTCGATGACCGGCTCGAACGCCACCACCCCTGGGCTCTCCCACCGTCCTGTACTGCTCCTTATTACAGCTGGAGTTGCCACCTCCTCGCGTGATCGCTTCAATTCACACATGTCACCCGCACCAGAACGTGGCTCACCCAGGACAGGAGCTCTGCTTGTTTTCACACCAGGGCACCGAATCTGGGGTCCAATCCTGAGTAGCTACTCACGCAACCCTTGTGGGGTAACTGAAAAGTCAAGAGTTCTCTAGCTGCAAAGCAAGGACTAGCAACTCTCGGGCCCAAGCAGCAGGGCCTAGTGGAAGAGAAGAGGCTTCAGGGTCAGGCAACCTGGATCAAGTCCCAGCCCTGACACTCGGACGCCAGAGTCACCACGTTAGAGACCAGACTTCAGGCAGACACAGAGAAGCCCACACAGCAGGCTCCAGGGAGCAACCGCACAACAGACCAAGGGGGGGCGTCCTGCCACGGGTCCGAGGTCCGGAGGAGAATCGCAGAAAGATGTCCCTGCAGGCTAGGGAAGAAGCCAGATTGGAGAAGGGGTAGGGGAAGAAGAAGAGCACAGGCACAGGAGGACTTGGCTCAACTGAGAGTTTACAGTGGCAGCTCCAACCTCTAGGTTGGAGGCATCTGTAACCCTGAGGTCTCTGGGGACCGGCTAACGAAATGGGGCTAAAGGGGTCTTTGGGGGCCAGGGCAGCTTTGGAGAAGGAAGTCCCTCCCGTGTCCTGCTGGCAGAAGGAAGATGCCCAAAGACCACGCCTGTGAAAACCGCCGCCCCACACTGCGTACTCTGAGAAGCTGCTTAGAAAAGAGCAGCTCTGCGAGGTGACACGCCCGCCTGCCTCGTCCTCTGCCGTGTTTCCAGCACCAACACGACGCCTGCGTGGCAGGTGCTCGGTCGGTCCTGGCCGAGCCAGGCAGGACCGGTCAGTCTCCTCACACACACTCCGCCAGGCCTGTGTGTGGGGACAGACCTGCAGGGGGCTGGTGGTTTTCTGCCAGCTGGCGACCATTTCTCCCTGGGATCTCCTCCACCCGAGGGAGGGCGGGACCTGGGACCTGCTCCATCGCCACGGCAAAGGTGATGGGATGTCACTCCCTTCATGAGGCTCAGTTATACAGCAAAGGTGGTCACTCCATGACCGTGTCATGTTACATAGCAAAAGTGCTGAGGTGTCACTGCTGTGATGGCTTTGGCTGTGCAAGACTCTGTCCAATGAACGGAGAGTCTCCTTGCAGGCGTGTGCACCAGGGCACGCTGAGGAAGCCCACCTGGCAAGGAACAGTGGGCTACTGCTGGGACGTGAGGGTGGTCTCCAGCCAGCAACCAGCAAAAAGCAGGACCCTCAGTCACATGAACACAAAGACACAAACTCTGCCAACCACTCAGACTAGCTGGGAAGCAGATCCTCCCCCTCGAGCCTCCAAGTGAAAATGCGACTCAAGTGACACCCTGGCTGCAGCCTCCAGAGACCCCGAGCAGAGGACAAAACCACACTCTGCCCAGACTCTAGACCCACGTAACTGTGAGATGGCAGATGCGTGCTGTTTTATGCTTCGAAGCTGGTAGGAGTTTGTTAGGAAGAAATAGAAAATGAATACACCCTCCAGGCCTTTAACCACAGTGCTCCCTGTGTCTGGACGGGAGGAGCTAAGGGACTCATGAGACTGAGTTTAGCACGACCTCCTGCAAGAAGCCTCCACCATTTCACTCTGCTCCCCTGAGGGGTCCCTGCCTGGTGCTCGCACAGAGTTTCCTACGTTTGTTCTCTAATAGCATTTTTGACACACTGTGTTGTCCGTTTCTGTTTCCACGTTGACTTCACTCGCTGGGCCCTGAGCTCCTGGAGGGCAAGGGCCCTGGCCGGCTGTCTCCTTTCCTTCCTTCTCCTCGTCTCCGGCAGGTGCTTCCCGAGGGCTCACGGTGAGCTGTGCCGGGCCGGGTGCTGGCTGCCAGGATACGGAGCCAACCAGAGCGGCAATGCAAAGACCCCGTTCTCACCCTCACGGAGTGCCCGATCTGAGGACAAGGAGACGTGGCAATCCCAGGATCACACACGCTCGTGGAGCATCGTGGCTGTGGACAGATGTCAGGAAGATGCCATGGGCCGATCATGGTGTGCGTGACCTGGGGACTGGGGGCAGGGAAGGCTCCCTGGGAAAGGGACGCTCAGGACGGACTGTGAAGGACGAAGAGGAGCTGAGCGGGCAGAGGCCAGGCAGGGTATGTCCTAGGCAGAGGGCGGTTACAGTGAGGCCCCATGGGGACGATGCGTGGTAGGTGGGACAGCTGAAAGAAAGCCGGCGAGGCCGCAGCAGGGGTAAGAGGCGGCAGTCGGGCGGTCAGGGCGACCATGCTAAAGAGCTCGGCCCGCACCCGCTGGATATGCCCCGGAGGGTTTCAAACAGGACAGTGACACAACCCAGCAGGAACCCTGCGATGATCTGGGCAGTGGACAGGGGGTTGTAGAATAAGGGTTTGGGGGCGGGGTGAGGGCACAGCACAAAAACAGGAGGCCAGTTAGGAAGTTATTGTTACAGTCCGGGTGAGAATTGATGTAGCTTGGTGTCACGGGTTGACCTCTGTCCCCTAAAAGTCCTGACCTCCCGTGCCTGGGGATGGGACCTTATTTTGACATAGGGTCTTTGCAAATGATCTTGTTAAGATAGGCTTGCTAGGATGGGCCCGACCCCAGTATGACCGTGACCTTACGAAAGAGGCGATTTGGACGCGGAGGCAGACACGCATGACGGGAAGACAGTAAGACGAGGTGGAGACTCGGGAGGGAACCTTCTACCAGGGGCGCCTGGGGCCCCAGCAGCAGGGCAGAAGCCCTCAGACGGAACCAACCCCGCAAGCACCTCGAGTTTGGACTTCCAGCCTCCGGACTGTGACACAACAAATTTCTGTTGTTTAAGCCACTTAGTTTGTTACAGCGGCTTTAGCAAACTAATACACTTGGTTTGGGTCAGGGGCCAGCAACCTTTTTCTGTAAAGGGCCACGTAGTAAATAGTTTTAGCTTTGGGTCATGCTTCATTGTGCGGTTAAAATGTGAACGCAGCCACAGACAAGAGGCAAGCAAGGGAGTGTCTCGTGCCATTAAAACTTTCTTTTTCACTAGGACAGGCCGCAGGCCCATGAGACCAGCACGCTGCAGTGTTTAAACGCGGGGTCCTGGCAAAGTGGACACCAGCCAGGTGCTGGGTCCGAGTGTCAAGCTCCGGATCGGAACTCAATGCTAGACCAATGGGTCCTTTCGGCCCAGGCAGAATGAGGGGTTTGATAGATGCTTTCAAATGTCTCTTTCGGCACTAGCATTCTGGTGACTGCTGATGGGGGACCGACAGCATTTCTGTGCCCATGTTAACTGTGGCTTTTACAGAGTAAGTGCTCTGGGCCTGAAGCTTCACGGGGAGCGGGTGGCCTTGGCTCTGGGCACAGTGGCGCCCTTTGTCCAGACATGCGGCCCAAAGTGGCCCCTGCCCCGTGCCCGCCTCCCGATGCCAGTGATAGCCGTGCTGACAGCGAGGGACCCTCAGCCTGAAGGTCACGCTGTGGGTGGAGACAGTTCAGCTGCAGAGTTTGGAATCCTGGATCTGTCACCTGTCAGCTGCCTGGCTTTGGACAAGTTACTTATGTCCAGGGAGTCTCCCTTTTCTCACTCATCAGAGTGAGGAGAAAGCACAGTGCCAGGCACGCGGCGGGGGGGGCGGGGGGGTTCATTACATCTTGGTTTCTCGATTTTCCTTCCAGAGGCTCTGGGGTGTCAGCCATTCTAGGTCACTCACTGTGTGTCCTTGCGTGAATTACTTTACCTCTTTTCCCCCTCAGTTTCCTGATCTGTACAACGGGAATAATGCTCACTGCCCAGGATATTTTCTGCTCACCTCCAAGTCTATTCCTCACCCTCTACCCCTCCCTGGGCCTGGGGAGGCTGGCCGGTGTGGACCACACTGGCTTCCCTCGACTGCGGATGCCAGCTGGTGTGACCACTGGGGTCTTGGGCAAGAGGACAGCAGGCAGGTACTTGTCCCCCAGTGTCCTGTCTGCTGGCTGTGGCTTAGATGTGCTGACCCCTGTACCAAAGGCACGGCTCCTGTGGGTGGCCCTCCTGCCAAGGCTGTGGCTCTCTGCAGCCTTGTCCCCGGGGTAACCTCTCCCCTGCTCACCCCGCAGGCCTAGGATGGACGGGGCTTCCTGCGGTTGCTACTTCCCTCCACGTTTAACCATCACTCACTGCCACCTATGACACGTCTATGCCTTTGTAAATATCCCCTTCCTTAAACCCTCATCTGAAACAATTGTGTGAAATGCACATAGCCTGAAATTTAGCATCTTAACTATTTTTAAGTGTACAGTTCAGCAGCACTGAATGTGCATACACATCGTTATGCAACCATCATTCCCAGAACTCTTTTCATCTTGAAAACCCAAAATTCTGTACCCATTAAATAGCAACCTCCCATCTGCCCTTCCCTCAGCCTCTGGCAACCACCGTTCCACTTTCTGTCCTTGTGAGTCCTCTACTCTAGGTATCTCACATAGACGGTATCATGTATAATAGCATCTGTCTTCTTTGTGACTGGCTTATTTCATGTAGCAAAATGTCCTCACGGTTCATCCATGTGTAGCATATGTCAGAATTTCCTTCCTTTTTAAGGCTGAATAATATTCCATTTCACGTCTGTATATACCACATTTGGCTTCTCCATTTATCCATCGGTGGACACTTAGCTGCGTCTACCTTTTGTCTACTGTGAATAATGCTGCCAGGAACATGGGTATAGGAACACCCTTAAGCCCTCTTTAATTGTCCTTTAGAGGGTTCCATTTGGATTCCTACCAGGACCTCGCTGGTGTATAATACACACCTAGTGTCATTATGTCATTTTGTGTAATTGAGTTAATCAAGCGTCAGTGCCTGACACAGAGAGTACTCGGTAAGTGTCAGCAACTGCTGCGATCAGAAGGTTTCTGCATGTGGCAGAGACTGGGTAGTGGTCCCTCTTCACCCTCAGCCCCAGCTTGGCTACCCTTTCCCCCTACCTCCTGCTAGGGTGGGACACGTGTCTGCACTCTAGAGAATGGAATGTGACCAGAGTGGGGCACGCCCCTTTGAAGCCTGGCCCAGAAACCTCCCTACCCAGTCCTTGATGCCTTCTCCCTTCCTCCCTGTGCGCTCGACGCCTACCTTGCAGTAAGGTCCCGGATGCCACATGCAAAAGATGACAGAGGCTCCATCAGCTGGGGTCCCTCGGTATGTGAGCAGAGGTAGGTGCTAGTACTGACACCCCTGGTTTTCAGATGTTGAAACAAGTAAGTCTGGTAACTTGCCCAGTAAGTAGCAGAACCAAGATTTGAACACAAGCAAGCAGTCTCTGCTCATCACCGCTAGTCTATACTGTCTCCCTCTCAAACAGGAACAAGGCTTCATAGTTAGATTTTCCTCTTCCTGAACAACCCCCAGACTCAGTCTAAACTTAAGATCGCTGCAGTAAGTGCATGGAGCTGACCACCACACTACACTGCAGGGCCAGGGCGACCTGGTGTGACGCTTCACTTCACGACATCCATTCCCCAGTGGCGCAGGCTGGGCAGGGGTCAGAGGAGGGAGAGGCAAACAGACCCGCGCTTGCAGAGGCTTTCTGAGCCACCTCTGTCTTGCTCCCTGGTGTCCCTCCCTCTTAGAGCGGGTGGCCTGCTCTCCCCGCCTGGGAAGCTGTCTGGGGAAAGACGAGCGCTTCCCTGGCTCCGCGGCGGCAAAGCCGGGATTACCCACTGACATTAGGGCTGGCAGCCTCGGGCTGCTGGCACCCTTTAAAAGAACACGATGGCAATTTTCCAGGTAAATTCTCCCAATTAGGCAGTTAGAGAAACATTATCCACCCCAGGATAAAGCTGATGAAATGGAGGGGAGGGCTGGCGAGGAGGTTGCTAGTCTGCCTGCACTGTGTCCCGCAGCCCAGGGGACATGCACGTTTCTGGGGGTTCCAGGGGTGCTTTGTGCTCCTGGAGAAGCATTTGCAGGCGTCGGTGGAGAGGCCTGGGGGCAAACAGATGATCCGATCCAACTCTCGCCACTTGAAGGGCCCAGTGATTCCAAGCTAGGAAGACGAACCACTCTCCAAAATCACAAAGCTTTCTCACCCCTGGTCTGGGCTGAGTGGGCAAAGGGAGGCACAAGAGCAGAACGGCACAAAGTCACAGCCAGAAGGAAGCTTCTCTTCCCCACCCCAAGCAGGCCCCACATAGGGACTGGGGAAACTGAGGCCCACCAAGGCAAGAATAAGCTGTGATACAGGCCAGAATTCCATAGTTTTCTTATCTGTCGCGTCTTTCTTTCCCAAGCATGGGCGTTTCATATCCATGATCACATGTACATCTTACGAAAACCCTGGAAAGTGGGTATTCCTGTTCTGATTTACACATGAGGAAACTGAGGACCAGCCACATGTATGGAAGCCAGGCCAGGGAGGGGGCCCACAGACAGGACAAGCTAAATGTCCGACCCCTCGGCGAGGTGCTGGATCCTATTACCAGAATTCCTACTCATCAACACACATGTATTTAACGATAATGATATACACAGAGCTATGCCAAGTGCCTAACCCAGGATAGCTAACTGTATCCCACAACTATTTCTGTAAGATAAGAGTCATCACTCCCCACATTGCAAATGAGGAGACTCTGGGCCAGAGAGACGAAGGCACTCGCCTATGGTCGCACACCGTGGTGGGACTCGATCCTCCAGCCTGACCGCTGCGTAAGGCCACCTCCACCTTGGACAAGGCCCACCCAGCACACCAGGCACAGCGGGCCCTGGGAAGAGGCAGAGAACAGTCCCAGGACAGCCTCTGCCCTTAGGGCAGATACTCTATAAAGCACGAGAACCAGTTAATAGTGACATAATGCAGTGAAAAGTACGTTCCCAGCCTGCAGATGCTAGAGAAGAATGAGAGAGAGCGAGAGACCGACAGACAGACCAACAGACAGACAGACACACACACACACAGAGTGACTCTGACTCCCTGGGGTTGGGGTCGTGAGATTCTCTTGCAGGGGAGGTTGTGGACGGACCGGTGCAGAGCAGTCCAGCCAGGAGAGAACATCCCGGGCAGAGACATGAGTGGGCAGGTGTCCGAGGGACCTGGAGCTCTCCGCCCTGGTGCCCGCAGAAGAGTGGGACGTGAGGCCATGGACACGGGTGGGAACCCGTGCGCAGGGATTTAACGTCAGGCTACAAAGCGCGGACTCTGCCCCCGGAACACAGGGAGCCATTGACTGTTTGGAGGCAAAGTGCCAAGATCTCTCTCTGGGACGAACGACCTGGGTATGGTGTTTGGGATGGATTTGAGGAGAGAAAACCTAGAAGCCCAAGGACATTATTAATGAAAGGAAGAGGGCATTATGAAGGCAGTGCTGACAGAACGTGGTGGCCGACTGGGCAACCAGGCCACTGTCATCATTGGTAAGATGACAGCTCATGTACACATCTTTCTGTTAGTTACACTTCCTCCTGCCACAAGTATTTCTTCCCCTCGACAAAAGGCTGAGGTCTGGGAGAGAACCAGGCCCATGAAGGCTGCACGATGAGAAGAGGCTCCAACTGCTTGGCCCCAGCCCTGGGGAAAGGTTCCCAAGCGCGACGCAGCCTCCTGTCCTCTGATTCGTAACCATGATCACGGCCGAGTTGTTTACAGGGAACCTAATAAAAAGCAAGGGGTAGCTGATGTGCTGAGGGTTCCCCGGCCGCCCTCCAAGTCCACGGGGCCTTTCGGATTTACATAAGCCTCCAGGGAGGGCTTCGTCCTCGTCCCCAGGTCTCTGCCACAATGGCCAGGATGGGGCTGGGGCTTGCAGGGGTGGCCCAACTGGGGACACACAGCAAAGCAGAGGCTGCCCGGGGTCTAGATGGAACGCAGCTTCCTGTGAAGGGGCTGGGGGCAGCCGTAGCGTGGACAGGCACCAACACACGTGTGTCTGCCTGCACTGTCCTAGGGCACCAATAAAAATAAAGAAAACACTCCTCTACAAACTGCCAGGACACAGAACTCCACAACGGACGTACAGTCTATAAAAAGCACGGCTCTGTGCCCGGCAGGAGGAGCTGGGAGAGCCAAACCGGAAGTGAGTGAGCAAAGATCATGTGAAATTACTTCCTCCATGCAGATCCACATCCCTGAGCCGTTCGCAGCAAATACCATGCACCGTTCTCCCCCTCCCCCCTCCCCTCTTGCCAGCCCAGTTTTGCCTG
This sequence comes from Mirza zaza, assembly GCA_008750895.1. Classification (NCBI taxonomy): domain Eukaryota; kingdom Metazoa; phylum Chordata; class Mammalia; order Primates; family Cheirogaleidae; genus Mirza; species Mirza zaza. The sequence goes on from VSMD01106131.1 coordinate 245,224, forward strand.
TAATTTTGCAAAGCCATGGATATGTTTCATTGGGACTTGGCTCAAGTCCGCCAGGAAAAGCAAATTCAGGGCAGAAATAGTGGAACTTGGACACGATGGCAGGGCCAAGCCGCTGCCAACCTGAACTCCATCTCGAGTTTGATTAGGGGCTGGGGGAGGGATGGAGGATTTCTAGGGACTCGTAGAAGGTGTTAGCCAGAATTCTGTTTGTTTAAAAAGTCTTACTCGACCTGCACCAAAGGTTCCCATTCCCTGGAGGTGTCCAACAAATTCTGTCCTCTGCCACCCAAAAGGGTTTCCATTCTCAAAAGGAGAATGCCCTCGTTCTCCTGCGCAAGGTGAGCCCAGATATGGCCAGTGAGGCCAGGAATAGACTGAACAGATCTGAAAACTCTGGCTTCTCTCCTCGGCTGGCACAGCAAAGAAAAGATGCTCTGAAATGGGCCGAGGATCACACACAGGACAGTGTCACAGTTCTCAGATTCTATGATGTGCCTTCCTGCTTTGGTATTTTTGAAATGCGTACATTTGCATCAGATGGGTTGTGTGTTACGTTCCATGCAGTCTTAAGTGGGGACGTGTGTGCCATGGGATGAGCTAAGACCACGTGCTGGTCCTTCCTCTTGAGTTCGTCTCCTCGGTGATGGTGGCTGGAGGGGCCTCTGGCTCAAATTCTCCTTTCGGTCTTTGGGGGCTCCTGGACTTTTGAAAGGCCAGGTGAGACCAAGGAAGCAAAAGCAAATTCCGAGTTAGAGGTTTTGTCCCACTGCTCTCAAGGTCCTAGCCAGGACCAGATGCCAACCCCAGAGAAAGGGTCAAGGAGCAGAACTAAGTCCAGGCCTCACATTAAAGGGTAAAATTGGTTTCCCGACCCATCTGCTCTGGCTCTCTGGAGAAGAGATGGCCCAGAAATCTGGATGGTATTAGGTCTGGGGGATTCAGGACCTTGGCCATCACTAGGAGATGACACTAACAGCTGTTACAAGGAGCGGGTGTGTCATGTAGCATTTGTAGGAACCCGTTTATGTGCAAACCTGCCACTCTGACAGCGACTCAGGCTGACAGCAGGGAACCCCCTAGCCACCTTTTCACCTGAGATGGAATTTATAGCATTCATGGGTTTGTTTCTTTCCCTTAGGATACATCCCTTGCTGCTAAAACCCCAGAAAATAGGCTGTTGTCACATGAATTTTTCTTTCTTTTTCTCTTTTCTTTTTTTTTTTTTTTTTAACAATTTCAGTGGTGTTCTCACCCTTTTAATGACCATTTATGACCACTTACTGTGTATCAGGCACTATGCTAAAATGTTCCACATAGATTACATTTATTCTTAAATGTTAAGTTTTTACTAAGTTCCCACAACTAGTTAGTCCAGAAGCTCATATTTGAACCTAAGTCTAGCTGGATCCAAACCCTGTTCACTGAACCATGATACCTGGACTGCTTCTGCAGCTTTCAAAAGCACCAAAGCCAATACGTATGGAAGTCAAAGACATTGACTGACCCAGAACAAATGTCTTCAGTTTCCACCAAAATAGACTTCTTCAACCTTGCCTTGCAGATGACCCCTGGAACCTCTCCAAAATGAAATCTCCCCAAGGAACAACATTTCCCCAGGCTGGGCATTTGCAGCTCTCCTAGGAAACAGAATCCACCATAGGATGAGTTTTTGATCTTCATGCTAGTTGGAAAAAGTGATCTCCTTAGGCAAAAAACCTGGTTATATTGTTAATGACTAGGAACTGTTATCATGCTGATTAATGCTACCATTGTTCAGAATAGTAATTAACCCAGCAGGAAGGACAAAAAGGAATGAAATAGTAACTAATCAATCTCCAAGGAATTTCCAGGTGATCTTTATTTCAGGAGAGCTAGAGGGAACCAAAGGCACACTTTCTCTTGACAGTGATGTTTTCTGCCCACCAGGTGGGCGGTGGCAGCAGCAGGGCCTGTCCAGACCCAGTTTCAGGTGTATAATCAGCAAATACTCTTGCAGGGGCAGGAGGAAAGGGACGGAGGATCTTGTCTTTGGCAGAACACCCACCTACGATACACTGCCTCTGTAGGTGTTCTGTCTTTCCTCCAATCTTAACATCTTCCTCAAGAGCTAGTGCTCACCTGAGTTGCTAATTAAGTAATTTCCTCGTTCATCATCTGACTTGGATGGTTTTCTTGCAGCACTGCCAAGTGGAAATGGCTCTTAATTATGTCAACTCATGAAACCACACCAAAGACAACTGTATTAGAACACTTATTTGTCAAATTATTTAAAGAGTGAAAACAAAACAAAACAAAAAAGATCAGCTAGCGCACAGAGGCCAGTAAAAGCCCTTTCATCATAATGTTCTCCATAGCTGCATTCCTCGACATTCAAATCCAGCCTTGCGGAAGCTATTTAAAACCCTACTCCACGTGCAAGAACAGAACAGAACAGAACCGAGAGGGATATCTTCTTAAGTAGGAATGTAAAGAGAGTATAAAGCTACCTTTCTTCCCATTTAAAATTAGACTTAATTTGATCTTTCAAAAAGTGCAATTGATCTAGATATAAAGTCAGAGTGCTCAGCTTTGGGGTGGTGGCTTAAGTCTGGAAGGCAACAGAGACCTATTTTCTAGGGCTGTCCCATCTTCCTCACATACTCGCTCTAGGAACACGTGCTTTGGAGAAACCCTGCAGGAGGGATGTGGTTTCTGTCCAGTGCAGCCCAACAGAGCTCCCCCCTGGCCCAGGAAGATAGAGAAGGCGACGTGATGATGGAGCAGAGAGTCAGGTTTGAAGAGGCTACACGGCTGCTCTCAAGACAGAGGAAGGGGCCACGTGCCAAGGACTGCGGGTGGGCTCTAGAATCTGGGAAAGGCAAGGGGATGAATTCTGCCTTAGACGCTTTAGAGCAGGCGTCCTCGAACTACGGCCCGAGGGCCACATGCGGCCCACCGAGGACATCTATCCGGCACGCCAGGTGTTTTTGCTGCCACTGCCTGTCCTGCTTAGCAGCCGACTCGTCCTGGGCCCACAGTGCGCATGTGTGGAATGTGCGCCGCACTCTCCAATGGCCTCCAATGGTCTGAGGGACAGCGAACTGGCCCCCTGTTTAAAAAGTTTGAGGATCCCTGCTTTAGAGGGAGTGTAGCCCTACCCACGGCATCTTGACTTCAGCCCAGTGAAGTCCATTTTAGACTTCTGAGCTCCATAACTGTGAGATGATAAGCGTGTGCTGCTTTATGCCACTCAATTTGTGGTGACTTGTTACAGCAGAAGAAAGTAGCAGAGCATGTGATCCAGGACTTCGCCTTGCGCACATGCCTGTTCTGTGCCCGCCCCTGGAGCTGCACCCTGTCTGTGCTCAGCCTCCCATGGGCCTTCTGTTTTCCCTGCCACAGTCTCAGTTACCTGCTTCTGCAATCACTGACCCACCCCCACATCTAGCTAGCCCCCTTCTCCCTGCTGTGCTGCTGCTAAGTCTAACCCTAGCATTCTGTTCCCAGGACTAACATAGGGTCCTCTCTCATGAGCCGAGCCTCCACTCCTAGGGACATTACTGTGGGATCTCTTTCATCTCTCACAACTACTTGCTGCATAGAACATATTATATTTTCCCCACTTAGTGATAAGGAGGCTAAAGTTAGACACTCAGTAAGTGGTAGAGTCAGGATTATAACCCGGATCTGCAAAATTCCCAAGTCTCTGTTCTCAAGGGCTCTTCAGTAAGGCCATTCCCACGCCCCACCCCTCTGGGAGACCCTGGGAGCCCAGAGCCTCACCTCCTAACCCCAACAACTCAGAACGAACTTGAGGAACTCCAAGACCTACCACCTTTCTGGGGAGAGTCAAAACTGACTTAATCTCTACTTGCTGTCATTCAGGAGAGAGCAAGATTAAAGTCAGGGCTGATGGGGCATGCTTTGTGAACCTTTAGACCCACTGACGACTACAGTGCAAGAGAGAACCACGCCCTGGATCCAGCAGAGCACCCTGAGCCCAGTGTCCTGTCTGTCCCAACTCTCTACTGACGCCGAGTGTCCCATTCTGTTAATATTCAGAACTCAGTGGGCTTACTTGAGTCATCCAGTGTTCAAGGGCTCATTCACCTAATCTTCTTTGTGCTCTGGATTCGGTTTTGGAAGCCATGAGGTGAAAACAATCTCATCATTGACATTTTAAAAGTATTATTACCAGTAAAAATTGGAAGCATTTATTCTGAAAGGGAAGGGGGGAGAGATACACACACACACACACACACACACACAGGAATCACACACAATCAATACTTCTTTCTGGTTTGAAGGCTTTTCCTTGCACATAACTTTTCTGTAAGGCATCCTTAGCAGGTGGGTTCTGTTCATGAAGCCATGGGGTTCAACAGCAAGAAGAACCCCCCAGCTAAAAACTGGAGGTGACAGTATCCAGGACAATGACATTCGTGCCGTTATGCAGGAGCTTTTGTGGATTCCAGTTTAACGCTCTTTCTCTATCCCAAGTCACCATCCAACACTCCGGTTTGACCGATTTCTCAGAGAATTCCAGAGCTGTTCAAAAGCTGCCCTGGGACACTCACTCCGCTTACCAAATGGTAAGCTGCTCCTTTCACCATCCCCTAAATGTGGGCGGTGACTTCCTGTTGCTTTTCACTGAGCTGAGAGTGGGGAGGTGACCGGCCTGGCCCCAGACTGCCCTGCAGATAATGCTGCTTCTAAATTCCACCTCGCCAGGGCCTATGTTTAGGTCTCCCAGACAGGAGGGTGTTCTGAAATAGAACTCAAAGTGATGGCTGCCACGGGGTCCCCGGGAGCACGCTCGGTCATCACACACTTAGACTACACAGGCCAAGGTCTCAGACCACACTCTCAAGCGGGGAACCCAGAATAACTATTTGGTAGGTTCATAAACTGTCATTATTCCAACCCTGAAATTTAAAACAAGGCAGCCCAGTCTCTGGGGTCAGGGATGCTATTTCTAGAACATGCCTGCCTTTCACGTGTGCATTAAAGCCCTGGGCTCTGGTACCCAGCGAGCGTGTGGCTCATCACAGCTTTCCTCTGACTTAAGAACTCTGGGAGCCACTTGGTTCCATCACTTCATGCTTAGGGGGTCTCAGGCTGAGCAGGGGTTCTCTCTGTTAAGCTGTATCGGTTTCCCCCATGTAACAAAAAGATGCAGACTGAAGACAGGATGAACGAATTTCATCATCTTCCACTCCCAAAGCAAAGCCATGTGGTCACAGTGTCCCCTCATTTTAGGCCTCTGGTGACACCATTGCCATCTCCTGGAACCATGAAGCCTCCCTGCATCCTACTGGCACCACAGGGATACTTGGGTCTTCTATTGGTTAATATCTGTCACCGACATTTCAAAGTCAAATATTCTCGCTTCTCCCCCAACTCATTCCCATCCCTAGGAAATATGGATTTAGGCACATCATAGGATAGTAGAAAAGCCCAAAGAAGTTCATCCTTCTGAAAAGTCCTTGAACTTTACCTACCCCTTCAGAAATCTATTTCTAAAATCTGAACCTGAGTATAAAGAATCCTGACACATTTAGACTGGGAAATAATTCCCCTTGATAATACAATATGGTGGTTATGTGTGACAGCCAAAATGATTAAAATGACACAAACACACACACAGAGACAAGCAGGGTTGCCGTGAGCAAATGTAGTGTCACTGTGTGGATTAGAAAAAGACATCTCTTCTGGAAAAATTAGAAAAAGGGTCCCTTTCCTCCGGGCAGACATGGCCCCGTGCCAGGGATGGTCTGACAACGGATCAAGAGATTAATTTTAGGCCCCTCTCACCTCCTCTAAACCAGGTGCTTGTGCAGTGTACAATCTACGCCACTGTACACAGTAACCCTGGAGAGAACTATAGATGTAGATATGGATACAGGTAGAGATTGCTAGAACAGAGTGATTACAAGCCAGCTGGAGAAAAAATTTAAATCTTTCCTTATTTTTTCAAGGAAAAACGTTAAGAGAAAACCTTCAAGGGGAAACTGATTACCCATAATTACCAAATAATTACCAATATCACCCCAAGAGATTTGATTCCTATTCAAATCTTTGTTGTACTGCTTCCCATTCTTCTTTTTAAAATGTATATATTCAGAGAGAATACCAACATGATACAGTACTGTACCTACTATTTTATGGTCTCTGTGTTTTGCCTGTTATATTCTGGCCTCTTAGCATCCCGTGTGACAGAAATACAGCGTTCTCTTGATCTACTCCTATGGTTGGAGTGTTGGGTTAACCAGGTTTCTTAATTCCTGTCTTGGCCACCTGCTTGCCACAAAAATCCTTCTGGCTGGAAACACCAAGGCCCACAGTTAGGATGGGGCTACCATACCTTAACATCAAAGGGTGGAGAAATGTCCCTTTGGGAAAATACATCCAGGGCGGTTTGTTCCTGACTTGCAGTGAAGGTTACCCATCTCCCACTGGTCACCCTGCCATCACCGTGAGCCACATGTGTTCCCAGCTTCTGCACTCAATGAGCCAGCTGCCACCGTCAGGATCCACTGACAAGCGGCAGCCGGCTGACAGCGAGGCAACTTGTCCTGCACCCTTCTCCCTTCCGAGTGTCCCCTCCTACCACATTTTTCCCCCAAAGCAGAGAGAGGGAGGACAGGAACGTGACTTCCATTTGTGCCTGGGCACTATCCAATTCCTGCCAACACACGCATTCCTCCCATACCTGTCCATCAGCTTGAGAGCAGTGAGGCCTGGGACAGGGGCTCATATTTCCTGAGCAAAGTTCTTTATCTTTCCTCAGGTGGAGACAAGACCAGCTTGCTAACAGCTGAATTAGGCTCCCAGCCTGGCTGTAGGATGAGTACCTCCACTGGAGCCCTGGACTTCACACTCCTCGGGGACTTTGCTTTGAAAGCTTGCTTTTTAGCTCATCTCATGATGACTTGTTTGCATTGAGACCCACAGGAAGGGGCCCCACGGAATCATTGCAAGAGACACTGCATTTACCTTAGGAAGAATGGCCTGGCTCTGACTTCCAGGTTTCCAATGGCTCCCTGTGAGACCTCAGAGGACCTTGTAGGAATATCTTCCCATGCAAGATGCTTTGATAAATTTTTGAAAAATCATATATTTTGGACATCCTCTATATGTTGTGAAGTGACAAGTGCTCAAAAAAAGTGAAAATGCAAATGCATATAGATAAAGAAGAGAGAAACAGAGAGGGAGAGAGGGAGGAGGAGGGCTGGGTAACGGAAGGTGAGAGAGAGAAGGAAATGCAAGACTTCACCTAGCAAATACCACGATGTTGTCAAAGGGTAAAATGTTTTGTAATCCTCAGAGCCTCTTTCCTCCCTGACTACCAATTAACAACAAAACATAAAGACAAACAACTTTGATTCAGAGCCCAGTGACTTTGGTGGTGACATCATGGAACTCACAAGCCAGGCTGGGCTGACCCTTTGCAATGACATCATGGTTGACACGGAGCACTGCTGTCCCCGGCACTCCATCATCAGCTCTGCTCACAGACACAGGCTCTGCCCACGGGGGACGCGTGGACCTGCCAGGCTGTCTGGAGCTGCTTCCAATCAGGCAGGGGAAGCGGGCCCCGAGGAGTCAGAGCTCCGGGGGACAGGAGGAGACAGCGTCTGCCAGAGGTTAGGCGGCGGACAGGGATCACCTCAAAGCTTGTCTGTGGTTGCTCAGATTTTTCTCCCCAACTTAACACAATGACCCCACGATCCATCAGTCACTCTTTCCTGAGACCCACTGCGAGTCAGTGGGACTTCACGATCCACGTCATTACAAGGAAAAGCCTGCACTGACTCCACAGATTCCAGTGACTTAGACAAAATGTTCCCCAGATAGCTGACCATGGCTTCACCGTCAGAGAGCTGGTCTGAGAGTTGCTCTTTATTTGTGTGAGAATAGGGTTAGGTGCGCCCTTTCGAAAACATCTCTAAAGAAAATGGCCATCCTTCTCCAAAATCAGGACAGCTTAGTTAGGAAAACAAAACAGGGAGAAGACATCAGCATTCAATCGCCAAGCCTCTGTTAAAAGAGATGCTTTCAAAGGGGTTTGTCTACTTCTGTTCTCAACCAAACAAGGGTCTTTCTGAGTCGGGACAGCAGAGGCTCTGAGCACCTTGTCCTCAGCATCTGGCAGAGTACCTGGCACCTAGACTTATGTGAGCAGATGAACGGAAGAAATGCACAACTTTAGTTTTTGTGGCCAAGTCAAAGCACATTTGAGTTCAGAGAGCAAACAGTGACACAGGATAAATTAGGAAATTTAGCTTTATTACTTGGCTTCTGCAGAGCTTGAATATGAGGGTTTCTCCTCCACACCAAAATCTATCAAAAGCCTTAAAAATGCTAATAATCTTTGACACAATAATCCCACTTTAGGACTCTATCTTACAGGAATAATCTAATAAAGACAGAAGCATTCGAGTTTCAAAACTATTTCTCACATTAAAAATTTACCAAATGTATCATAGAATGATTAAGTGAACTTCAGATTATTTAATTAGAAAACTATTATGTGTTTATTCAATAGTTATTTAAAAGAAACAGGTAAAATACATATGATGGTGTTGAATAAAAAACTTTTAAATGTTATATAACATGTTCTAAAAAAGCATAAATCCAACAGAAAGAAATAGGCAAAATATCAACAATAATTGTCTGGGAAGTGGGTCATGAATAATTATTTTTGTATGTTATTTTCTGAAAAAGTTCTGAAATCTATGCAGTGAAGGTTTATTGTATCATAGGAGATGGAAATAAAGACATATATGTATTTATGTGTAAGACAAAGCATTCAAACACTGCCCTAAGAAAGCAGTTGGATCCTTAGTGGGTTTTAAGAATGAACCCTTTTTCTCAGCTTCCATCTTGTAGTTTAATACTATAACTCTTTTAACCAACAACTTGGATATTATTCCAAAGAGTTCCCTGAGCCCTGCATGTTGCCAGCCAAGATGGACAGTGGCTCTGGCAAATGTAATCACTAAATTCTCTCTGGTGACAGCATCCCAGGACCCAGGCAACGGCAGCTCGTTCTCATGGCTTTGTGACTGCAGAAAGGCTTGCATTTGGAGTCATCAGAAACAACAACTGACTTTTGAAACACACACACATTCATGGGAAAAGACAGATCTGTGGGAGACCCAGCAGCGTCAAATTGTGGTTACGAGACACTTGAAATTGGACTTGGACATTGTGGGGAAGGGGTTATAATTCTGCTGGTTCTTCCAAACCTGCAATTTGCCATACTCGGCAAGCACCTGGCCCCCGTTATACTTAAGACCACGTGTCACTACACTGACGCCCCGTGTCTTTGTACCAGACGGCACCCAGGCAGCGGCGCTGGAAAGATGCCCCCTTTCTGCGGTGCTGAAATGGCACCAAATCTTACGTCTCCAGTGAGATGGTTGTGGCTGTCTGCATTTGTGACACTGTCTCATTCGCACTTTTGAAACGTTTTTGTAAATCTAAAATTATTCTAATTTTGTAGATTTTGTAAATCTAAAATTATTCTAAAATAAAAAGAGTATTAAAAAAAATCAAGGCCTCCATAGAAAATTAATATGATGAGCTAAGGTGACTGCTATCAGGCTCTGCAGAAATCCAGCCCCTGGGAGGTACAGCCAGGTGTAGGCACAAAGAGCCTCTGGTTCCAAAAAAGGCAGCCGGCCACAGACAATTCTAAGACTAGGCTTAGCTCGTCTATTAGCTACTTTGGTGATCTGCTACTATGTTATTGTTTGTGCTTTTTAAAATGTGTTAACAATTAAAACTTGCTCAAAACTTACCACCACCATTAGGCCTCCGCTCCTCAGGAAGCCCACCTGGCTCCCTTCAGCCCTCTCTGTGGGACTTGTCCCCTTCTGCCTCTGCCTCTGCTTCCTCTCCCTTCTCCCTCAGCCTTGCCTGCAATTGGTTAGCACTGGGGTTCTCTGAGGGGGCCTGAGCCGGCAACATCTATAACATCTGGGAACTTGTTAGAGATGTGAATTCATAAGCCCTGCCCCAGACCTACTGAATTCTGAGCTCTGGTGGTAGTACCCACTCACTGGCATTTTTACAAGGTTAGTGGATTCTGTCGATCGCAATCAAGAAGGGGATTCTGACGCTGATTCCAGATGGAAACTGCTGGACACACAGGGTCTGCTGAGAAGTGTTCTTGTCCCACTGAACCTTGATTACGTCCCTATTGTCCCTGACTTAGTTTCTTCATCTCCTAAAACATGAATCAGGTCCAAATGATCTCTAACTTCAATCCCAATTCTGTAAGTTTATGATCATGCACCAACTTATAACATTGTTAACTTTTAATATAATACAGACTTATTCCACTTGGAGAAAGGCAGCCCCAAGAATCATTACCTGTACTTCTTAACCATTCTCCTCCTTGGCCAACCCTGTGGCTTTGCTACCCCCAAACCACTCATAACCAGGTACTCTCTTGCCTTCCTCTACTGCTGAGGTTATGAAACTAAAACACACTCTTCTTCTCTCCACTTCCCTTGCAGCTAGGTACAGTCATGTCAGACAGTTCTGGAGAGAGAGCTGTGAATGAAAGGGTTAAGCTTCCCAAATATAAAACACAGCCTAGAGAGAAGGCCCTGCACAGGTAGCAGCCTTCGTGCAAATGTCAAGAGAAAAGCCACATGGTAAAGATGGTGGCCCAGGAAGACAGAAGGTGCCTGGGGCCTTTATGTCATCCTGAAAGAGCCATGCCAGCTCTATTCTGTTGTCTTCAGGACTCAAAACTCCTGTTTCTTTATGCCACTGCAGTCAGCTTTTCTGTTACTGCAGCTGAGCACATTCCTGTTTGCTGTCCCCTGCATGCCCAGCACACATCAGACTCTAGCAAAGCCTGTGGGTAACAAAAGGGTGAAGGAATGGGAAGGAGAAAGGGGAGGAGGCAGAACAGGAGGAAGAAGTGGACCAGTAGGACAAAAAGGGCTTAAGAGAGCCAGCAGGGATTCCTGAGGACAAGCTGCCTAGAAGTGGTAAGTTTTGAGCAAGTTTTAAGGCCTGGAAGAGAGGAAAAAGAAGGCATGCCAAACCTGTATTTACACAAGGAACTTTATTATATCCATTAAAACAGAGATTTGAGGTGCTGGTTAGACGTATTTTAATGCACGTTAAAATGAATACATGACTATTAAAATTTTTTAAAACATGGTCCATGTGCCACCAAAAATCATCTTGTGAGCCAACAGAGACTTGCCTGGCAATCATGGGAAATGCTGACATAGACAAATTCCTGGGCCAGAGCGTTTGCAGCTTCAGTAGGTCTGGAATGGCAAAACATAAGCTAGAAAGATCCAAATCTACGATTTGCTTGAACTGAGCAGGAGGAACGAGTACTTCTCAAAGAACACATCTTGGACCAAGCGGAGGGGCTTCATGTCTGCTCTTTTTATCTCCCTAAGGCCCACCGAATTTCTTGGGTAACTCCGAGTACACAAGGAAATATAACAAACATAAAGAAATAAGAATGGTTCTCTGCTCTAGCCCAGGGAAGGGTCCTGTAATCCCTCCTGACATCTGTTTTATACCATAGCAGGGCTTTCCTGTTTGTGGAGAGGCTGTTACAGACATAGCAGCCAAGGTGACCGGCTAGCAAGAGATGCCCGAGGTTTATGGTCTGGGGGTGTCATCCTCCTTTTCCTCCCCCTACCCCAGCCGCGATTTCGTATTCCTGCCCGTGGGCAGGAGTAAGTTTATGATCATGTCTCTCCCATTCCTTTCCCCCAGCCCATCCCTCAAGCCCACCTCGGTGGGCACGGCCCAGGCACAAGCCCGCTCAGCTTCACAGTGTTTGTCAGTGTACCCCACGAGGGGCACGCGACAGCCTTGGCCCAGCTTCTCGGTATCTTGAGTGGTGAGCCCGCCTACGCCACCTCCCCGTGAACGCAGAGCCCGGAGCCTGCTGCTCCGCCGCCCACAGCCGCCGAGCCGTGAGGTCTGCGCAGAGCCACGGGAGTCGGCTTGCCAACGGTCTCCATGGAGAAGGGCAGACATCACGAGAGAAGCCACCCAGAGACGTGCTGACGTATCAAAGGATGCTCAAGGTTGACAGGGATCACTTTCCTTCTCCAAGAGGGAGAAAAATAAAATAAAATCTTTTATAGTAGGAGCTAGATTTGGGGGGTGTGGGGGGGGAGAGGCAGAATGGGATGGTGAGAATGACATCTGTGTCAACTGTTTATTTTGGTGATTGTCTGCAACTCGCAGGCAACATGGCTGAGCAAAGCTGTCATGGAAACACGATTTCGTCGCAGATGACAAGTTGGCACAAAGACAATGTAGGTGCAAAAGAGGTACGGGAAACAAAACTACCTGTCAGGCAGGCGGAGGGAGGAAGAAAATCTACCCTCACATGCTTTCCTGTAATTAAATGTCAGATGTACACACAATGCAGTAAAATCATTAGCATGGCATAATTATGTTCCGATGGAGTCGTGTGTATATGCCAAACAAATTGCTGTACTAGAGCACAAGCTGTTAAAACAAATTGAGTTACTTAATTTTTACATGTAGCAGCCTGTTTTATCATTTCCTAAGATGCAAACGTGTCATTAATAATGCAGCCTTTCTAAATGTGCAAAGCTCTGGGCCGCTGCAAAGGCAGCTCCGCTGGCTTTCCTCTAGAGACTGCAGGCAAAAATCAGCCCACTTCCCTCTTTCCATGGGTCCCTTCCAAACTCTCATCCACGCGGTAGCCAGAAGCATATCTCAAAGCCGTAAATTAGATCACATCACGATGACTATTCACTGACCTTAGAAGAGAGTCCAACAAGGCCTAACAGCAGCGGCTCCTGGTCTCTGTCACCAGCCCGGGCCTTGCGCCGCACCATGCTCCAGCCACTGGCCTGCTTTCCGTTCAGGTGCGACACATCTTTGACCCAAGGTCTTCCCACTTGCCCCTCCTTTGCTCAAGACACTCTTCCCTGTTCCTCTGTTCCCTGTCTCATCTCCCACCTCTCCTGAGTGGCCTCACTCTCTCCAACAGAACTTGACTTCAATTTGTACCCTTGGGAGAGCTCTCCTGCATACTATGTTTTTGTGTTTTGTGGTTTGTTTGTTTTTGTTTTTGTTTTTTGAGACAGAGTCTCACTTTGTTGCCCAGGCTAGAGTGAGTGTCATGGTGTCGGCCTAGCTCACAGCAACCTCAATCTCTTGGGCTCAAGCAATCCTGCTGCCTCAGCCTCCCAAGTAGCTGGGACTATAGGCATGCGCCACCATGGCTGGCTAATTTTTGTATATATATGTTTTTAGGTGGTCAATTAAATTTCTTTCTATTTTTGGTTACTCCTGACCTTGGGCGATCCACGCGCCTCGGCCTCCCAGAGTGCTAGGATTACAGGCGTGAGCCACCAAGCCCGGCCTCTCCTGCCTACTATGAAAAGCAGGCCTGCCCCCCTTCCGCTCCCCACCCAGAGCTGGTTTCTACTAGAGCTCTCTGCTGGCTGCCTCCATAGTATGTGTCACATCCCGTACTAGAATTTTATGTGTAAGTTTGTTTTTTCACTTGCTTAATGTCTACCCCCGACCTGTGAGACTCAGTATCATGAGAACAGAGATCTCACCTGTTTTGCCAATGTCCACACAGTTCCTGGCATACAGTTGTCACTCCAAAAATAAATATGGACTAGGTGATGCTGAGTAAGTCATTTCCCTTCCACTGTCCATCTGTTTTCTCCTCTAAAATACAAGAAGGGAGACTCCATCTGTGTTTTCTTAATCTGTGAGTTGTTCCCTATTTCTGAGTCCACGAGACCAATTCAGTGGTTGTCAGGACTAACTCTTTCAGAGCGTGAAATAGCATAGAAACCACCAGAACGTAGAAACAACACTGACCCTCACCACCAGTAATACCTCTTGCCACTGGTGTGGAGGGCCAGTGTTGTTTCACGACACTCTTCTTTCAGTATTTTCATTTATTTATTTACTTACTGGGTCAGGACACAAAGTATACACCTCTCTCTCTGGGTGGCACAGACAAAAAACATCAGGAAGCTTACAAAACCCCAGAAGGTGGAAAACGACTGAACCACACCACCTCTGTGGCCTCTCAGCTGCTTCCAGCCGTGGCCTTCCCGGCTCCTTCTGCTGGCTCCCCTTCTGCACCGGGGGTGGGCCAGGGAGGTCTTTCTAGATAGGACAGAGGGACTCTTTGCCCCTCGGAGCCTGAGACAAAACTTTAGGCCACAGCCCTGGTACACGGGAAAGGGTGTCGCCGTCGTGCCGTCTCTACTGGCCTTCCCTTAACAGAACAGTTTTCTGCGTCCCCAACAGGGAGAGGCGGACTCCCCTTCCTCACCCCTGCTCTCTCTGAACGCAAGCAAAGGGATCAGAAGGCTGGAGGGGAGAACCAGCAATGAAGCTGAGTCCTCCTCTTCCTCCCACACAGAGAGGAGCCGGGCTAGACCCCACAGCCAGAGCAGCCCTCAACAGTCACAGACATTTCCTTGGTTCGCATCGATTCAGCAAACACGAGAAAGAGCAGCATGAAAGAGGAGACTGAAACAGCAATGCTGACCCTAAATAAAGACTCCGAAATCAAAGGGAGGCGGTGGGCGTTGCCCATCGTAAGTGCCGGCTGCCCGATCCAGCAAGGGCAGGCGGCTCCCAGCATCTCCTCCAAACCCACACTGTCGCGCCCGGCCGCACCCTCACACGGCCTCCTGCCACCACGCAGAGCGCTCCTGCACTCTGGACAGAACTTTGCTGTAACCACTCCTGCGACTTGGGACGATCCCTTGGCTAATCCCATTCCCGAAACAGCAGGGAACAATGCTCCAGTCATTTGTTGACGCTGCTGTGGAAGGAATTGCTAAATTAATCATCCTAGAGCAGGGGTCCTCAAACTTTTTAAACAGGGAGCCAGTTCACTGTCCCTCAGACCGTTGGAGAGTGCGCACTGTGGGCCTGGGACGAGTCGGCTGCTAAGCAGGACAGGCAGTGGCGGCAAAAACACCTGGCGGGCTGGATAAATGTCCTCTGCGAGCCGCATGTGACCCGCAGGCCGTAGTTTGAGGACGCCTGCCTTAGAGGTTAAACGTGGTGACCCCTGGCCTCACCTTTCAACTCCTAAAAACAAGCCTATTCCCCCAGTTTGGGATTGGTTTCAGCTTTCCCATCTGGAATAGGCCAGGATGTCCTTCTGGCTGGAAGGAGGCAATCCATGTATGTACACACACACACATGCAAATATACACACACACACACACACGTATACATAGAAAAGAGTCGAGCCATGATGGCCCAAGGCTCAATCCCGGGGACCTGGGACCCACTTTTGCTGTTAGGCTTCTGGACGTTGGATCCCAACCACCCTCTTTGCTTCTTACCCAGCAAGCTTCACCAAAGGACATGATTATTCATGAGTTTCACGGCCTTGGGCTTCCTGACAGCTTTTCATGTCAGGTCTGCAGAAGATTCCTGGGATTCAGGTGGCCAGGCCTTTTGGAAGGAACCTATTTCATCTTGCCCAAGTCTAGGGATGGGAGGGGACTGAAAAGGACATTTCCTCGTTGGGTTAATTCCAATGTACATCCTCCCCTTCCGTCTCTCAACTAATCTCCCCTTCTCTCTCTCTCCCCCCTCCCTCCCTCCCTCCTTCCGCACACGTGCGCGCACACACGCACACACACTTGCACGCACGCACACAGCTAAACAGCTTGCTTCAAAGCGGGAGGCAGGAGAAGGGTATCTATTTCTGGCAAGCTCCCCGAGGAGGCCCCAGGGGACTGGTAACTTACTCCCCTCGCCTTCTTCGATCAATTCAAGTCTCTGCTCTCATTAGCCCACCCTGGATCTTAGACCACCCTCTCTGCTCAGCTCCTGGCCAGGACACCCTCCTGCCAGAGGCCTTTCCTGGCTCACGCCCCACCTTGTCCCCTGAACAGCCACCAGCTAAGGTGACTCAGATTTCAGGATCGCTGGGGAATGTCAGCTCTGATTACCTTTAAACTGCCTTACCTGGGGTCACACAGCACCAAAAATCCAGACCCTCACATCCTTACCTCGCTCCCTGGAGGAGCCTGAGCTAACCAACTGTTCGCATTTGCCCAGGACTGAGGGGTCCCAGGATGTGGGACTTTCAGGGCCCAAACTGAGAAAGTCCCTGACAAAGCAGGATGAGTAGATAACACTATGGCAGCCTGAAGTCCACTCTTGATCCTTGGGCTCCTTCTGTGACTTCTTCCTTTATCTCTAGGACTCCTGAGCCCTTGTCTCACCTGTCTCTGGTTTACGGGGTTCTACCTACCTTCCATTGGGACACATGATTTAATGGGGAGGGTTCGTAAGTCACACAAGACCAAAGCCTCCAGACATAGATGCCTGGGTTTGAGTCCTGGGTTCCACGCATCTGTGGGCTGATTACATAATCACTCTAGGTCTCAGTTTCTTCATCTGAAAAATGGCCCTATTCATTGTACCTATAGTAGCAGATGCTACTGGTGCCCCATCTGATTTCCCTTTTCTGGGTTGGGACACTCATCCCCCAGGTACTGTTTGGTTTGTCTGCTGATAGCTCAAAACAGCCCTTGAAATGTGGGAGCTCTCCCAGAGCATGGGAGCCATGCCCCACCCTTTTCTAGGGGATGTGACCCATGGTAGACTGACACATGAGAACAAAAGCACAAACCCCTTGCCTCAAGTGCGGACAAGTCTGTGGGGCCATGCACATGAGTGCTCCTGCAGCATCGGGCTGAGGCTAGACTTTTGCTGCAGCCACATCTTTGCGTGGCTTCCTCCCTGTCCTACCCTGCTTCCCTCACTTCCTTAATGCCTTCCTCTTAGAGTGCTTCCTCTGCAAATCACTTGCACAAGAATCCCTGGCCGAGGCTTTGCTTTTAGGGAAAGCGACCTAAGACGCCTGCATTACAGAAGTGCCAAGACAATTAAATGAGATAATGCACATAAAACGATTATGTCAGAGCCTGGCACGTTATGTTCCAACAATGCAACTATTTTGTCCTGCCTGACCTGCATGACACAGCTTGTCCCCCGGCACCGCATGCAGGTCTTGCCTATGTCCTCCTCTGCGCCTCCACCTTGCTGTCTAATGCCACCACACACGGCACACTTGGACGGCACAGACAGAAGTATGCCAAGCTCCGGGCATCCCAGCCGTGACTCACTCTCTGACTTACAAGTCAAGCAAGAGCTTCAGGATGGAGATGCCATAAGTGACATTATCATGGAGGAAACTGTTCTAAGCTTTAAAGGGAGCATTTGAAAGCTTCAGTATTTGTGTAAGTGATGGATTACTCAGGACTGAGAGCGGTGGAGAACTGCTGTCCACATCCAACCCTGGTTGCTTCAGCCCTTCCTGGGGACCTTCCCCAGGTCCAGGCCCTCTCTTTTCAGCTTCCCGAAGAGGTCACAGACAGGAGGTTCCTTCCATTATTTTTCACCATCAAGCCCTGCTTCAAGACTGGAGACAGGTCCTCTGCCATGGGTGGTTTGTCCCTGGGTACTACTGTCCCAAACTGGGAGGGCCCCAGCCTTTCATGTAGGAGTAAAGTTTGACTCAATCCCTAAAGTCACAGGCAGTCCCTCCTGTGTACCTGGTGCTGCACTGCTAGAAGAGAAACAGAGCTATAGAAGAAATAGAAGATTCAGTCCTCGTCCTTAAGAAAGTTAGGATAGGCAAAAGGATCCAAGAAACACCATTTACTAAATAAAAAGAATAATGATGAAAAGATCAAATGCTTATTGGGCATTTATTATGCACAAGGTTTTTGCAAACTGCCTCGCAGGCATAGCGTTACCTAACACTCACCCCTCTTCTGTTGTCACCATCCTCATTCCCCAGAGGGATATCTAGGACTGGGGGAGGTCAGGGAGCATGCCCGGGGTACATCCCAGGCCATCTGATCCTGGCCCCACACTCTCAGCTACTAAGCTCTTCTCCTCGTAGCACTAACCTGACCCTCGGGGGCTCCCAGTCGGGTGATCGAAACAAACGTGGGTATGAGGAACAGAATTCCAGTAAAGCTGCAGCGAGTGAAATACACCAGGAAATAGTTAGCGAAGGGGAGAACATGAGGCACTGACATCATCACACGGTGCCAACTTGTGAGAGTGAGGCCCTTCTGGGTAAAATAGGGGCTCTTTTTCCACTCTTCTTGTCAACAGCTAGTAACCCCCTCCATCCCTGCCAAAAAAGAATGCCATTGAAGAATGCTACAAGAGAAGGCAATCTATCTGCCAGCGTCCCAGGGACCTGCTCCGTGCCAGATGCCCTCCTGAGCAAATATTGACATATTAACCGCAGCTCAAACACCGTAAGTGCAGCAAACATGCCTCAGCGGGGAGGGGCGGGCTGGCCCGCCGCTACCTCTCCATGGTGGCGGAGTCAGTTATGGGTCCTTCTTCTTGGAGGAAGAATCTCTGCAGGGTCCTTGAATCAAAGCTGGCTGGAGGCAAGAGTCCAGGGGGTGCTAAAAAAGAAACTCCCGAAGATGGGCAAGTGACATGGGCGGCTGGGGACGGAGCCAAGGGCTGTTCGTAAAGAGCTCTGGGACTGCCATCACCCCCCATGTGCAGGCTGCAGGGGTGTCCAAATTAGGCCAGCAGCAAGGACCTGGGGAACAGGGAGCTCAAGGCATGAGATCATGACGCTGTTGGTCCATGCAGAGACCCACCATCGAGTTTTGCTCGGGTACGGGTGGTGGAGCTCTTGTTTATGTTTACAGAGTAATCAGAAACCTGGTGTACCTTTCTCTTATTATTCTATCACTAAACAGTGGGACTTACTTCTTAGATTTAACGGGGCAATATTTAATTAATTAGATCAGAAGATGCTGGAGTTAGAAGAGGCCCAAGACACCATTTCATCAAATTCATGTTAATGACGAGGAGAGGGGGACTCCGGGAGGATGACTAATTTGCCTAAGGTCCCAGTTAGTAAACGGAGTGCATGAACCTGTGACCCTTGTCCCTTCACCATTGCTCCGACCCTGCGATGTCACTGCCAGTTTCCAGCCACGGCCGTGTGTCTTCTCAGCTTTGAGTGAGTACAGCAAGGGGTGGTGGCTGCAGAGATGAGGGGAAAGGGGGTGGCGGGTGGGAGGGGGCACGCATGGGCTCTAGGCTTGCTGGGCAGTCCTGTGTGAAGGAAGCTGGGCAGCACCAAGTGGCGTGCGGTAAGAATGTCAGACGTGCAGGACAGGCCCAGGAGCCCACTCGGACTAACTGGAAGTCATGTCCGCAGCACTGTGTCAAGGATGATCTTAAGGCATATTCCAGGCTCTACGGGATAGTGTAGTGTGACCGATTTGTGATGTCAGCCATGCGCACGTGGGCAGAGTCTCAACAAACGTGCCCAATACTTGCCATCCTCCTTAAGTGTTTGTGGGTGATGATAACACTTGAGGTTGCGATCTTTCTTTCTCTCCAAGGAGAAAATGGGACATTCTATGCACAATGCCAAGCACGTAACAGGAGCTTAATAAACATATTTGTTAGAAGAGAGACAAGAAGGAAGGATGGATGTCGGTGGTATTCCTGACATCTCCTGGACTCTTGTGTCTTTTAAAAACTGGAATTCTCTCGTCTTCTCTTCTGCAAGGCTGCAGACCTTGACATTTCCCCCTCCTTCCACCCAAGAGCATCCTCCCACAGAGGCTCACCTCCACCTGGAGGTTGCGGCAACCACAAAGCTCAGGAGGAAGGGCAGGGGGGTGAGGGTGAGAGTGAGGGGCATTCTTCCAGGGCTCAGGGAAGATACAGGTGAGAGGAGGGAAGGCTCATTTCTGAGGGTTGGTACCATCTGGATGAAATTGATGGGTATCAAGCATCATGTGAGCCAAAGGTAAGTCTAACCGTGCCCCTCCTCCACTCAAAAAATCAGTGGTTCCCCACTGCCTTCTGAATGAAGTACAACACCCTTGGGATCTGGCCAATCACCCTGCAGCAGGACCCTACGCTAGATTCCAATCTTCCTAGTGTCATCTTCGTGCCCTGTGCAAACTGTTCCTCTTGCAATATCCAGAACAACTTTTTTTCCCATGGCCATGAACCTGACTCATGTTTTTTCCTTCCTTTTTTGCTTGTGTGTTGGTCAGAATCTTCAAGACTCAGCTCCATGCCACCTGCTCCAAGAAACCTTCCCTATTCCCTTGCATTAGGAACTGTCTCTCATTCAAATAAAATAGACCCCAATTTCACCCCCAAATCATGCAATAATTGTACACAAACACATAATGCCTGCTCCACTGCTCCACAAACAAACAAAAACAAAAACAACCTTTATAAAAAAGTGACTGCAACAAAACTGATTTTAGGACCTTAGTTCTGCCTCTCCCCTCTCCACCTCCTCCTTGGAAAAGGTTTTGTCCAGGCCTCAGGCCTCAGAGACCTTTAAGAATTTTTTTTAAACAAAGCAGGTCATGAGTATGCATAATTCCATGGTAAGTTCCCATCCATTGTATATTCACTGTGAATATAAACTCAAACTTAACCAGTTAACTTTATTTATACTCGGGATGGAGCCTTCTCTTTTAATAAAACAGAATCCGTTAAGGATTATAAACAAACAGTGTTTTATGAACTAAAACTGCAGTGCACTCGTCACTCAAGGGCAAAAATTGGGCTCTGGGTGGTTCAGCCAGCTATAAATAAAGATAAGGCCCTGCCAGGCAGGGGCCTGGGCAGAGTGATTGCCGATTCCGTAATCAGTTTCTCCACTCTTCCTCCAGGCCCACAAATCACTCGGGTGTTGGGTCACTGCCCACTGGATTCGGCCCAGAGACAGAGAGAAATAGCAAAGCAGTTCATTAGCTCCAAGACTGAGTGTAAACTGGGACTCCTGGAATGTCTAAGTTCCAAGTCAAACTGCATCGCACCAACCCTCCCTGCTCGCATGACCGGCCGGGCAGGGCCCACGGCGCCGGCAGGTTGAGCCTGCGCTACCCTCGGGACATGGTCCCTCATCAGGGGATCTCCCTGACGGTCATGTCTCTGCTAAACTTCCCCACCCTCGATGGGAGAACCCGTCCCCCCGCCCTGACACCTGCTCCTTAGCTCCAACCCTGCGGTGGGCACTGCCATGCACCCCAGCTCAGATCCGGGGCCACAGCAACTGCTGCACAGGATGGGGTGAGCTCCAAGCTGAGTCAGCAAGAGCCCGTGATGGGGCTGTTCCGATTGCAGCTGGAGGAGAACGTCCCTTTCCAGGTTGGTCAGTGGATGGAAGAAGACGTCTCTGGAGCTGCCAGAGGCCACTTTTATTGCTATGTGAAGGAAGCCCACCTGCCCCAGGGAGAATGAGGCCAAGGTGCAAACGGCAGCAGAGAATGAAAGGAGGATGGGTCCTTATAGCCAGTATTTCCCAGTCTCCGTGTAAGTTATGTCTCTGCCTCCTTACCCCGGAGTCCTGATGAATCCCATCTTTAGCTGAAAAGCAGATTACAAAACACTAAGTATAGTATCATTTATTGAGCACCTACTAGGCGTCAGACATTGTACTATGCCATTCGTTAATAAAATGTGTTTACAGTTGTTACTATTTGCTGAGGATTTACAGTTTGCTAAGGGCTTTCCATGGATTGTGTCACTGAATCCAGTCAACACCATTGCAGAAGATGCTTTCACCTTCCTTTTGCAGATGTGGAAACTGAGGCTTAAAGAGGTTATGTGGCCAGAGATTACCATAGCCAGGATGTAAATTCAGCCTGACACCAAAGCCCATGCCCTATCCCCTACACTGTATTGCTACAGTATAATTTCAAGTGTGTTTGCATAAGCAAAATGCATGTGTGTATGCATGTGTACATGTATGTGCACGTGAGAGCATGCATGTCTCTGTGCATGTGTGTATGCATGCATGTATGTGTGCGTGTATGCATGTGTGTGCGTGTGTCTGTGTGCATGCATGTGGGTGGGGAGAGAAAGAGAAAGGGAGAGAGTGCTCAGAACTGCCAGACTTACACAGGTCCATGGTAAAAAATGGAGAGAGGCTACTGAAATATCAAAGTAGAAAGTCCTATTATTTCCCATTGCCAGCATTAAATAGCATCACTTGGTTGAGAACTGAGACTCCAGCTCCAACGCTCCACCATAAGAGAAAAGCCAGGTGCGTGGTAGGATCTCAATAAATGCCAGTGCAGATAACACAGCCGTAAAGCTAGACTCTCACTGTATCCTCCCAGGCTCTCCCTGGCATAGATAAGAGAAGGGGATGCCCTTTTATCTCAGGGATGGGATGAGTGAGGGCCATTATGCCACCCTGCTTCTTCCCATTATCTGGTAACACTCATCCCCCTCCAGCTCTGTGACCTTTATTTTCTATTCTTTGGAGACATCACACTCACTCCTGTCTTGGAGCTTTTGTGCATACACTTCTCTGGGACTAGAATACTCCTTCCCTCCCACGTTCACCTTGCTGAGTTCCACTCTTGATCACAGCTCAAAAGTCCCCTTCTCGGCGCCACCTTCTTTGACCACTTTGATGGTCCCCATTGTCTCTGTACTTTCCTATCCTGGCATGTTTCACTGCTTCTAATTACTTATTTGGGCTATTATCTCATGAACATCCAGCTCTCCCACCTGATTATAAACTCCTAAAGGCATGGAGCATCTTTGTTTTGCTCACATCTCATCCCAATAGTCTAGCACAGTGTCTAGAATGGTCTGAATGAACGTTCAATGGATGATAAGTGAATGAAGGAAGGAGTGTCAGAATGACACTGAAATAATGTGCCCCTAACACGTGGAATCCTAAGGAGGGTTCTGTGCTCTTTGGGAAGCCATGCTTACCACCCATGGCCCGTGCCACTGAGCTCCGTCCAGGCCTTCTGGTTGCTGTCTATGGCACGAGACTGCCCACTGGCCAAGCCCTGTAAGATGCAAAGTCCTGTAACCTGGGCACAAAAGGATAGGCTTTGTCTTACATGTTACCCTGCCTGCAACAGCAGAGGCAGTTGTGAATTTAGAGAAGAAAAAAAACAACCACAAAGAAAAACCAAAGAAAAATGTGTCCTGGGTGGGACCAGGGAGCACCTTTTACATCCAGCCTGATTATGTTTAACCATAGGCTTTTTGTCCTCGCCTTATAATTACTGCCTTTTTAAACCGAGTCGCAAAATTAATTGCCCCTTAATGAAGCAGGGTAGCAATTAAGGGCAGCGAACCTTGTGAGGAAGGAGAAACACACGTTTGTTCGGGGTGTATCGTCAGGAGCCCGACTTTGGAAGTATCGTCATTACGGTTGTAATTATTTTTCCAAGGCTGCGTGACACCTCCTTAGACCCGATCAGGACTGCCAGGCTCTAGAGAAACCCATTGTTCCTTCGGAGTTAATTAGAGTCCAATTTAGAGCTTCCTGTCTCCCGGACTAGAGAGGAAACACACTTTATTACTGCTCGATGCCCAGCAGGTCTGCTGAAGACAGGGGCGTTTCTGGTGGAGCCATCGAGGGGCACCCCAGCTGCTCCCCCGGTCCACGCTGCTCCTGAGGCACAGACCGCCAACGCTAGAGAAGCCCAAGGGCTGCGGGCAAGGCCCACCGACCTCCACTTAATGAGGCTCTCCAGGTAAAAGAAAGTGCACCTACATTATTAGCCTTCTAGGAAAGCAGCTGCAATTAAGTTCTGCACGGCCAAGGGGCCGGGCCACATTTGTTGGGCTCCTTGTCACCCTTTAGCAGAGCTAATGACCTCAGATGGCCGAGAAACAGAGGGAGAGGCCCTTGAATGAATAGACCTGCATGCTCTTACTCTATTCCCACCAGCTTCTGAGCTCTGAATAAGGCTGTGTCTCAAAGCCGAAGGTGTTAACATATCAACAACAACAACAACAACAGCTCACAGATTACTGAGGACCTACTGCACGCCAGGTACTTTTAATTCTTATAGCTACCTCTTGAGGAAGGCACTACCACTCCATTTTACAGTGCAGGAGAAACTGAGGCACAGAGAAGTCAGAGGATTGAGGACACACAGCTAGTAAGTGGCAGAACCAGAACCCAAACCCAGGCAGTCTGGCTACAGGGCATTTGCTCTTATCCACAGAATACACTCCCTCCCCAGCGCAGGCTGGTGATGCTGCAAAACAAGAATGACGCGGTGTTTGGCCCGCAGTCCTGCTGACTAGCAGCAGTTTCCCTCTTCAAAACGAGGGGCTCTACGGACCTGCCGAGTCTGATGCCTCCCAGGGTTCTGGCAGCAACAGGGCTTTAATCCCTTCATTCCCCTTCATTTTGGTTTGATGACAATGGCTTGACGTTCAAGGCCCTCCACGAGCCAGCTGGCCCCAGCCTTCCCTCCTTCCCTCCACACACCCTTGGCTGCTGACCCCTGGCTCGGGTCACCTGGCTCCTCCTGCCTCCAGGATGGAGTCTCTTCCTGCTTCCCCCCAAGTTCTTCCAAACCCAGGTGATACCCCCTCAGTTAACACCTTTGCTTAAATACCCAGCTCATGGAGCCCCCTTCCTCCTTGGAACCAATACAGCCTTGAGTTGTCTTTAGGCCTTACCTTGCGTCTAAATCTGCCTACTCGATATTTACACGTGTATTTTTAAAGCATGGTACTGGCCCATTATCTTCTTACGCAGCAGAATCCCGGAGCTGCCACTTACTAGCTGTGTGACCTCAGGCAGGTTGCTTGGCTTCTTTGTGCCTTAGTTTCCTTGACTGTAGAATGGGGCTAATGATTGTGTGTCTCACAGAGTTGTGTGCAGTTAATACAGGAAAATCACTTAGCCTGGTGTCTGGCTCACAAGCAAGTGCTCAATAAACACCAACTGCGAGTGTCTGTCATACTGGAGGACAACTCCTTGAGAATGTACCCGCATCTGATACTCATGTGCGCCCCACGGTTGGCCTGGCACGCGGCAATTTCCAGGGCTAAACACCCCTGGGGGCAGACATGCCTTTCACCAAATTTGTTCCAACCACCCACCATGGAAAGATGTCAGAGGGTCTGGCACACAGTAGGCCTCTGACAAACATTTATGGAATTAATACACAAATGACTATTTAATGGGACTTTGTACATTAAATGGCACTATCCGCAAAGTTAGTCGGTTTCACTGATTTTTTAAAATATGACTAGTATTGACTTGCAAGTATCTATTTTTTTGTGCACTAGTCTGAGAGTTCCTGGTCTCCACTCCTTTCTCTCTAACCCAGCTCTGGAGGACCAAGAAAAGAATGTGGAAAGAACCAGGGCCTCCTGCCTCTTAGTGGAAGGGGCTAGTGCAGACTACCCAGTGTCCCTAGGCCCTGGATGTCTAAGAACTGGGGTCTTCCTGATGCTGACTCACCATGCCCACTCAGCCCCCGACAAGGCTGGTACCCTATACCCCTAAAGCCAAAGGAAGCCCCTGTCCTTCTTAGACAAAGATTCTAAGCTGATACATCCTTGTCTATTTTTGCAGGTCAGGGAGAAACAGAGAGAGGTGTGGGTTAGCAGCTTTGGAAATCAAACGTCTTATCTCCTTGTACCAGGTTCTAGCCTACACTCCTCCTTCCATATAACTTCAAGCTCCAGGGCCTTCCAGAATCATCCAGGGCTCAGTTGCTATTGTTGCTTAAGTTCAGGGTCAAAACTGTTCAGGTTTTGTTTTGATGCCACTGGAAAACCCCAGTGGGTTGTGAAAAACGGAGATGGTCCCAGAAGCCAGTGCTGGCCCTGTATTTAACCAATTTAACTTTGCAAAATGCTCCAACTATACACATGCTTGGTCTGCTGCTCAGAGCCTCTTTTTAAAAGGCCAGAGAGGAAATAAAAATGAATGATGACAAAATGTCCACATGGGTAGAAAAACAGAATAGCCTGAAAGCTCCAGGGCAGGATCTGACACAATTTAATTAACTATTTGGAATAAACATGTTTAGTGTTGCTAGCAGAGCTGTTTGTTTGCCTTCACAAAATAATGTTCTTAATAAGTCTGAGATTAAACCTTCTAGAGATTAATTAAATGCAACACCTTGACTTGAAATGTTAGGAATGGCCAAGCAGGCACAATATTTTCTTTGCACATTGTTCGGTGGCTGTCGTCGTCTCGCATAAACAGTTCCCGACCTCTGTTATGTGTTGTGTAAAAACTGTGATTGTGATTTGGCATTGGCATGTAATATAAAATGCATATTTCTTAAACAGTCTAATAAATGTTTAACAAGGAAACAAGGTGGATAAAATTTAAGCTGTGACAATCATAGTGGGGGTGACACATTTAATTACACCCTGGAAGTCATAGGCTGCTCTCCAAGACAGATCAATGATGTTTATGACTATCAGTGTCACTTAAAAAAACCAAAATAATCATAATACCTGCCATGTATTGAGAAAGTATCATATCCCAGACATTGTGCTCACTGTGCATCTGCTATTCACAACAGTCCTCTGAAGCAGTATCATTATTCTCATTTTATAGAGGAGAAAATGGGGGTCAGAAAGGCCACATGACCTGCCAAGAGCTCCAGAGCTACCAAATGAAGGAAGCGGGGACTGGAAGCCCGCAAGTCCGTGGCCACCACCCACCAGCCTCCAAAAACACAAGGAACACAGCCTGGGAAATTCTAATCACACGCTGATTGCATGACAAATTAGGAGGAAATGACACTAACCGATTTTATTTGATTGCTTATAGAAAGGCATTTTGTAGTCAATGATTGTTTGGGGATAAAATAATTATAATTGGTGTTGTTAGGAAAAAAGATACAGCCTAACCTTATGAGAGACTATAACACGGGCTTTTTTTCATCTTGCGGTAAGTCTCCTTGATTAATTCCAACTCCAAAACTCTGTTCCTGTCATCTGCACTGCAGTGGGGCTTGGCACCTCTGAGGGTTTTGCACTTACTGACTTTTGACTTTCCAAATCCAGTAGCAAGAGACCCAAGCCCCAGAGACCCCTGGTGCACCCTCTAGTGGCGGTGAGCACAAGGCTGTAGAATCAAAGAAACCGGGAGCAGAAAGAGGCCACCATTTAACTACTTTTGCACGTGGCCTGTGAAAGCCAAGAGGAGCACTGTGTCTGATGTCACACAACCTGAAAAATCAAGGGCACGAATAATGTAAAATTGTTCTTAAGATGCGGTTATGCAATGATATCCTGAACTAGGGCGGTCTTGGGGCACGTCCTTTAACGATCAAATTCCAATAGATTCTTCTGTCCTGAGTCGGGGGTGATCAGTGTTAGATGGTGCCACTTCAACAGGAATCTGAGCTGTAGGCACAGTGGGTACAACTGGGCACTGGATGGCCCAGAGCAGGCTTGATGGGACCCCCTACTTTGGCCAACCTCCCTCCGAGCCAGTGACTATACCAAGCACTTTCACTGTGTTATCTTATTTAATCTTCACTTTATCATTACTCTTTTACAGACGAGGAAACTGAGGCCCCGGCAGATAAAACAACTTGCACAGCATCGTCCAGCTAGTGTGCGAGATTCCAACCCTGGCAGACAGATGCCAAAACCAGGCTCTTCACCATTACGCGCGGATGCACAACTGGATACACTATAAATATTCCTCATGTAAGCAACAAATAATTGCTTTCTGTTTTATGAAGACTTCTGCAAATTAGCAAGAGTTTTTCTGATTCTGCCCCTCCAACATCCTGTTGTATTCAAGAGCTCACAGTTAATTACTGTGCCAGACACTCGCAGAAGAGATAAACATCGGAGCCCCGTGCCTTGTGTGCCTGCCACTGTGATCTGGCCCAGGCTAGGCCCGCAAATGGCTAATGAGGTTAAATACAAAATAAGATAAGGATAAAGCAGTGAGGCTGTGCAGGTTCTCTGGGACAGGCACATGACCCTCGGGTTTAAACAAAGGTCTAAATACGGAAGAGAAAATGTTGTCTGTCCCAGACTGGGCTCAAGGAACAATTTTCCATCCTACTTCACATACCTTCTCTGTCCCTTTCTCTGTCCCTTTCTCTGTCTCTTTCTCTGTCTCTGTCCCTTTCTCTGTCCCTTTCTCTCTCTCACACACACACCCCTCCCTACCTCACAGAGATGTACAGACTTTGAGTGGAGTAGTCACGTCTCTTCTAACCACTCTGTCATCTCTTTGCCGTATGGAGGCGCCAGGACGTGGGGGTGAAAAAGCTGGCATAGGAATCAGGTACACTGCTCCTGTTCCATGTCAGTACTAAAGCAGCGTGACCTTGAACAAGCACTCCCATCTGCACAGAGGACCTGGGGGTACCGAGCTGTGTCCAGCTATCACTCTGTAAATTACATGTTATTCTTAAAGGACCTCCCTTACATGTGGCTCGGGAATCAGCAACTTGAACTCATGCCAGAGGTGCTGGAAACATCTAGTGAAATTAATTCCCCAGCCATTTGGAGAGAGCAAAACTCAAACCTTTCCTGCCCTCAAAAGAGAAGGTCCTGAGTTTTCTCCAGCTGGACTTCCAGATGAGAAGAGTCTAGCGGGGGCCGGTGGAGGAGGGGATGGACGACTCCAACAGCACAACTTGGGAGCCAGGTGGCAGGTCAGGAGGAATCAGGGCTGGAGCAAGGGACAGAAGCTAAGCAGAAGGGATACCAAGAAAAAATGTTTTAAACGGAAGCAGCTCTCACTCCCTGCTTCCCACTGGGCAAGTGATTCCCTGCCTTGCCTTGGTCATCTCTCTCAGCACAGCAGGTGGCCATTTCATTAAATGCACCATTTGCAGCCCATCGCTGCCTGGAGTGTACTTCCCTCCACCCTGCACGGTCCTGCTTCCCTTTTTAAGGGGATCAAACCTCCTGCCCTCATTCCTGAGACTTCTCAGAGCTCCACCGGGAGCAGGTCCTAATGGCCCGTCACACTGAAAGTACTGCTCTCCAAATTGCTAACTCGCTTTAAAAGGCAACCTGGAATAACGTCTTTGGCAGGAGAAAAATTAATGCTGGGACAGCCCTCCTGTCAGGGACCCAGATTAGCTTCCTTCAGAGTATAGCGTGCAGAATCTGAGCACTTTGCCAGCACTGGGAGAAGGTGTGCTGGCCACATGTTCACTTGGTGTCAGTGTCATCTTTCTTGGGAACTTGATTTAACCAGATGACAGGGTTATTTGCTACTAACTTCCCAGGTTCAGGATCAGAGCAAGCCCAGAGAGCCCTTCCAGCCCTGCCAAGTACTCGGGTCTGCTCTTGTCAGCCCCTGAAGGTCTGCCTTCCTCATACAAGCACAGTGGTCAGGAAGAGGTCGAGGAGGAGGAGGAGAGCACAGTGGTTAAGGGTGTGGGTTCCCATCCTGCCCCTGGCTCTTACAAGCTGAGTGACCTTGTTCAATCATTCTGTGCCTTAGTTTCCCCATCTATGAAACAGGGATGATCAGAGCACCTGTCTTAAGGTATTGTTTGAAGAGCAAAGGAAATAAAGCAGCATTAGCACAAAATGAGACCTCAATGCTTGCTGTTGCCATCATCATCGCCATTACCATTTTGATTATTATTACTGAAAGGTCAGTAGATGTAGGTTCCCTTTGTTAGGCAACAACGGACCAAGAGAGGCTGTGTGATTATGGTATAAACAGGAAGAGTCCCAGGTTTGAAGTTAGGGGGCCTTAGCTTACAAACGCCTACTTTGTAAATTCCAGTACAATCACAGCATGCACAAATTTAAATCAGGCACATTCAACTATGTGCATTTGTCACCAACCAGAAACAGAAAGTCAGCAAATGAATTTTTTCACAAAAGCCATTCTCACTGGGGTTAGGTGATATCTCATTGTGGTTTTGATTTGCATTTCTCTGATGATTAGTGACATTGAGCTGGCATGACGCAGAGAGAAAGGAACATTTATACACTGTTGGTGGGACTGCAAACTAGTACAACCTCTACGGAAAATAGTATGGAGATACCTCAAAGAACTACAAGTAAACCTACCATTTGATCCAGCAATCCCACTACTGGGGATCTACCCTGAGGAATAATGTCATTTTATCAAACTCTGTACTAGAATGTTCATTGCAGCACAATTCACAATCGCAAAGATGTGGAATCAACCCAAGTGCCCAGCAATTCATGAGTAGATTAATAAAATGTGACATATGTATGTCACAGAGTACTACTCCACCATTAAAAAATAAATTAATACCTTTTGCAACAGTCTGGATGGAACTGGAGACCATCCTCCTAAGTATTACAAGAATAGAAATCCAAACACCACATGTGCTCACTATTAAATTAGAACTAACTGATCAGCACTCATGTGCACAGATGGAAGCAAAACTCAACAGAAATCATGCAGGGAGGGGGGAGTTGAAATCATACCTAATGGGTGCAATGCACACTATCTGGGTGATGGGCACACATACAACTTTGACGCAAGCAGTACAAAAGCAATCCATGTAACCAAAACATTTGAATCCCCATAATATTCTGAAATTTAAAAAAAGGAAAGAAAAAAAAAAAGAAAGTCAACAAATAAGTGCCACATCACTAAGAAAGCAAATGCCCCCAGTAAGCGTAGCAGGGAAGACTCAAACCTACTGATCCTTTGGACAATCTCAGCTCCTTTAGGAGCTTCTCACATGAAGGCATCTCAGCAGTTAAGAATCTTTTTGTAAAAAAAGAAAAAGATAAAAAACATGGTCTCTAAGTGCAAGTCGACTGACTACTTTTGGCCAGGCCCGTAGTCCACTGGAGAAACTGATCTCTTCTTTCATTTCTGGGGAGCAAACTGGATGGGCACAGGTCTGGGGGATGACTTGCAGCATTTTTCTGGGTCATTCTGACTGTACCTTTTGCCTTATGTGCCGAGGGTAGGGGTTGAGAGCCTGCTATAGAGCTGTGTGGGCAAGTCACATGAACGCAAGACCCTCATCAGAAAGGGGGAAGACGACGGCTTCACCCAGCATATCCTGTGCTATCAAGGATAGAAAATCTGCCCATGTGTTTTGCAAACCACACTCACAAATACAGGGAATAATTATTTCCCTCCCTGACACTGTGAGTGTCCTAGTTTCAGGCTCAGCAGAGAGAGTAGGGGGCTGTGATTACAGCCACCCCTGCATGTCACATTCCCAGAGGATAAAAACAGACACTCCTACCCCAACCCCGGGGGAACAGCCGAAGGGGCTTCCCCTGAATTAGGTACAGCCTGGTTTAGCTGAGAGCCTTTCTCAGCTTCGTGGGCTCCAGAAGGGTGGCACTTTCCCTTTTTCAGGTTAAAAGGATTCTAAAAATACCTTTAGAAGGCTCTGATGTCCCCACAGCCATCCCTGCTCTGATTTCAATCCAGTTCACATTTCCTGTGGTGTGAGTCGCCACAAGACATCATTTCTGCTGATGCGGGCTCAGGTCCAGAACTCACAGCGGGATATTGACAAGTTGCCTCCAATCAAGTCATGTCACCCACCCCTTACTCCACTGGTGCCCAGGAGGAGGACAGGAGGACCCCCCCCATACACACCCCCTGCTGCTGGTTTCACTCAGAACAAAGTCCCTATATTTGGCAAGTGGATAAACAATGATTTTTCTCTCCCTGAACAACCCCTGAAGTCCCAAACCTCCCTAAGCCACCTTCAGACCTTACAAAGCAATGGAAATTATATTGGACAGTTTACAGGTCCTTTTGCAGAATTCCCATTCTCTTATCAAATATTATAACCTATAAACTGCGATAGCAGTCAGCATTTTATTTGGGTGAACAGCAAGGTGGCATTGCAAAACCCAAGTCTGCTGTCTTCCTGTCTCCACTAACAGACTGTCAGACAATATTCAGATACTTGGCTATTTTTTTTAAACACCCAGGCCTGGATTTTCTCTTTGGCTCTAGGACAGACAGGGTTGTCAGGTATGGGCCGCTTGCCGTCAGCCTGAGGGCTTGTCCTGAATCAGTATAAGGAGTTCATCATCACTTGGGTGGAGAGATCTTAGGATTTCTGTCTTCTGGGCTGGGACTCCCGTTGTCAACACTGCTTTGATTCTGGTTCTATTAATAATCCTCTCTGTTTAGCTCAACTGTTGTCCTCAGCGCCTAGTCTCTCCTTGAATTCTAGCTCTGGTTATTGGTTCCAGACATGCTCCTTTGTTCTGACTCTATCAAGGGTAACTAACTCTTTGGTACCTTAGTTCAAGTTTACTCGTGGGACCTTATCTCCAAACCCCATCAACCCAGCTAAAACCCTGACAGGCTCCCCAATGTCACCAGCTTTTCCAGATCTCTGGGTAACACAGACTCTTGACTTCTCCCTCATTTTATTCTGCTTCTGTACTTCTCCTAACTGTACTTCCCTGTGCTGACAGCTCTTGGCCATACCTTCTAGTTGCTGGGTTCTGCCTGCTACCCTCCGATGGTGGTTATGGCTCTGCTTATTCAGCCTGTTCCCAGGGTTCTATAATATGTCCAGCTTCTGCCTGTCTGAGCCACCTCACTGCTGAGAACAGGGCCATGCTCAGATGTGTCTGAAAAGAGCAGATTGTTAAGAACATAGGCCTTGGGTCAGATCCCAGCCCCAGAGCTTCATTGGAGATGCAACCTTGAACATGTTCCTCAATCACTCTGTGCCTCAGTTTCCTCACTGGTAAAGTCAAGATAGCTTCATGGAATTATGGACAGAATGAAATTTTATAATGAATATAAAGGTTAGCAGAATGCACAGTATCTTTTAAGCACACGGTAAACATTACTATATTAATTGTGAGGTGGGGACATTCAGGAACTATAAAACGTAGTTTGAAATCCATAGCAAACTGAGAATGAGGATCCAAGAAAGTGAGCACGATCAGTGAAACATTCTTCTCGAACGACATAAGCTCATCAAGTCTTTTCCAAATTAACCTTCAAAGCAATCGTAACCAAGTCATCTTTGGACCACATCTTGCAGTAAAAAGAATGCTTTCCTTAGGGACATTAACCGAAGGAACCATCTAAAAACCAGCTCTCAGAATCAAACAGGACGACAAAGTTAAAGACGGTCATTTTGGCCTACCAGTGTCACCAAGACCTGGTTAAAGCAATGACAATGTACACAAGGAACTGCAGCTTTTGACAACCTAGTGTCAGCGGCCAGCATTTGAGCTGAGCAACCCTGTGTCTGAGAGTCAGATAAGGACCAATTTGCAGAGCACGTCCACATATTTGCTTCGACAAAAGGACAATGCACTCACATCTTCCTCTCAACACAGTCGGCTTTCGGAGCCTGCATTCCTATTCAGACAAAGCGAGGCTGTGCCAACCACTGTCAACACCACGGTGTCTGCAACTGATAGCAATCCGAGCCTCTCTCCTGTCCCAAGTCACGTTTACATAACGCAACGTCACAACCAATTTGGATCTGAAATTCATTTATTGAAAACCCCACTGCCCCACAGCTGCTAAAGATATAAACCTTTTGTCCCAGGTAAAATCAAAACACTTGAAGCAAGTGGTCCTCAGATGAACAGCGATGTCAATTCTAATTGAGATACAGGGCTGGGACTGAGAAAAGGTGGTGACAAAATAGAGCCCGAGTGTGTAATATGCCTGTACCTCTGCATAACACAGGGGACTTGGTTCTTTGGGGGAAACCCAAGGCAGAATCCCAGTACTTTTCCTTTCCTTTAAAATAGGGTTTAGGCTGGGTGCAGTGGTTCACATCTGTAGTCCCAGCACTTTGGGAGGCAGAGGCAGGAAGATTGCTTGAGGCCAGGAGTTCGAGACCAGCCTGAGCAACATAGCAAAATGTAATCTCTACAAAAAATTAAAAAAAAAAAAATTAGCCAGGCATGGTGGCATGCACCTGTAGTCTCAGCAACTGAGGAGGCTGAGGCAGGAGGATCCCTTGAGCCCAGAAATTAGAGGCTTCAGTTATGATCTCACCACTGTAGTCAAGCATGGGTGACAGAGCAAGACCCTCTTTTAAAAGGGTTTGCAGGGGACATGGATCTGACTGAGGCCCAGCTCTCCAATGCTCCAAATGACAGCTGAAAATTGGCTTTGTCTTTTCTGAAGGTACAGAAGTGGCCAGGGACGGGCAGAGAAGTTGTCTGTGCAGCTTGGTCAGAAAGACCATCACTGTTCCTTCTGCTCAAATGCTCAGCCTCATCTACAGCAGCCTTTCCCATGAGAAATCTCGTTAGCTCACCAGCCAAGAGCAGTGCTCCTTAACAAAATGGATCCACGACTGGGTAAATCTGGGAAATACTGCAGGTTTTCAACACACATCAGCATGTTAAAGGGTCTTCAGAGGTCCCACGACAGTTATTTTACTTATTTTAACCTAGTGTTTGACCACAGAACCTTATTAATGTCCTGCCCTGTAGAACCTTCAGGAAACATTGTGGGGAGTGTTAGGCTCATTACTGTCAGCTGCCTAGTTTACTCTCCTGATTGGTAAAGGGAAAACCAAGACATCCATCCCATCTTGTCCCTTCTGACAAGGAGTGAGAAGTCAATACGGTGCTAAAGGGAAGCTTCTGGAAACACGTTTTCCTCTAAGACAGATGCCTCCCAGAAAGCCACAGTGCATGTGCCTACATGCGCACACACACACGCGCACGCACGTACGCACACAGGGCCAGGCAACACCCACTCTAATGGTCCATGTGCCCCTAACTGACAAGGCCCTGACTGACCCCCCCAGCCCCGATGGCTAAGGTGACAAGTAGCCTCTCAGCCTGTCTGCAGTCTTCCTGCTCCAGCAGCCTGGGCCCGGCACCAGCAGTGGGGGGAGCATCCCCTGGCTGGGGACATGGGAAGGTACATCTGTGCCCAGTTTTTGGATGGGGAATTTGATGAGCACCAGGCAGAATCATTACAAATCCTCACTGGGGGACTGAAAGCTGGATTTATACATGCACGGACTATGGCACAAACCACCGGGTGGCTCAGGTCTATCCCGTCGGAACCCCCGAGGTACCTGAAAATAGGTTTAAAAAGCCACCTTAGAGGACTTCCACTTCTGGAAAGGTGGAACAGACATACCTTTACTTATGCATCCCACTCAGATGAATTTAAAGCTCTGGGTATTATGTATAAACTAAACACTAGAAAACTCTAAAAGAGGAAGAGACGAAGGCAGGGTGGCTAGGGACCTGGGACCCACAGAATGACACGGTTGGTGGTGAGTTCCCTGGGTTTTCTTTTTGCCTCATATATCCCCGACCTGGCAGCTCAGTAAACAAAAACCTTTTAGACAATAACCACTTGATTTCAGCGAAACACCACAGAAAAATCTATAGTCCCGTCCACCGGCACTGGCTGAGTGGGGAGCTGAGACACCCCAAGGCACCCCAAGCCCAACTGGGGCAGTACTAGGGAAGACCAAGTAGGGAGCTGGGACTTCTGTCCCTGCTGCATGGCAATAAAATGCCCCCACACAATGTAAGGGGAGGCCATGTAAGGATGCAGGTCTTCCACATTTACCTGATAGTAGGTTAACATCAGGGGTCCTCAAACTTTTTAAACAGGGGGCCAGGTCACTGTCCCTCAGACCGTTGCAGAGTGTGCACTGTAGCTGCTAAGCAGGACAGGCAGTGGTGGCAAAAACACCCGGGGGGCGGATAAATGTGCTAGGTGGCCCGCATGTGGCCCACGGGCTATAGTTTGAGGACGCCTGGTTAACAAGGTGCCCTCCCCATGACATAACTGCTGGATGATGTCAGAGGAGCCGTAGAGAAAGTCAGTACTTTCATTACAACCCAGTGGTAATGAGGCCACCCCTCCCCCTCCACTGCTTGGTGTTGGGGAGGCCATGTGGGGCACGGTAATAAGGCATTTTGCCTTCCCAGCCAGGTGGCATCAACAGACACCTAATGGAAACCTGAAGTTGTCACTCCCACTCAGCAGTGACAAGGAGCTCCTCTCTCTCCCCCAGGTACCAGTGGAGGCCAAGTGGGGAATCTGGATGTATACCCGAACATGGCAATAACAAGGCAATATCTCCCCATCCTGTGCCAGAGCAGTGTCAAAAGCACCAGCTAAAACAGAAGATTTAATAAGATCCAGAGTCTCAAAATACTCAAAATGTCCAGTTTCAATAGAAAATCACTCATCGTGCTGTGAACAAGGAAAAATCACAAGTTACATGAGAAATCAAAAGATGCCAAGACTGATCTGGGTTTTAAAACAGCCATGCTAAAAATGCTTTTGTGAACAGTAAAGAACATGTCTGATACAAATGAAACACTAGAAAGTCTCAGCAAAAAAAAATAAAAAATAAAAAAAGAAGAAGAAGAAAGAACCAAATGGAAATTTCAGAAACAAAAAAATATAATAACCAAAACTAAAAACTCAGTGGATGGGTTCCACAGTGACATTTGAGAATAGAATAATAAAAATTACCCAATCTGAACAACAGAGAGAAAATAGAATTTAAGAAAATGAATATACCCTCAGGGATCTAACAGTTATATCACCAGACATCAAGAAGCAAAGGAAAAAGAGGATGGGGTTAAAAATGTACTTGAAATAATGGTGGAGAATTTCCCAAATTTGTAAAAAGATATAAACCTACAGGTTCGATAAGGTGAGATGATTCCAAACAGGATAAACCCAAAGAAATCTATGCCAAGATACATCAGAGTCAAACTTCTGAAAAACAAAATCTTGAAAGCAGTATGTAAGAAACAACACTTTACCTATTTACCGACAGGGGAAAAAAAGAATAGAAATGACTGCAGATTTCTCTTCAGAAACCACAAAGTCCAGAGGAAGTGACACAATTTTTTTCAAGGGCTGAAAGAAAAGAACTATTAGTCCAGAATTCTATATCCAGCCAAAAATATCCTTAAGTATGAAGGAGATATCAAGAAATTCTCATATGAAAGGAAACTAAGAAAATTTGTCACTAGCAGACCTCCCCTAAAAGAATGGCTAAAAAGAAAATCTCTGAACAAAAACCAAATGATTATTATTGAAATATCAGGCAAAAAGAAAGAACAATGGAAAGAGTAAAAATATGGGTAAATATATTCCCTCTTAAGTTTTTAAAATTGTGTTTGGTGATTAAAGCAAAAATTATAACATGGTATGGTAGGGTTCTCAATGTATGTAGAAGAAGTATTTAAAATAATTATATTATAAAAGGGGGAGAGTGAAGGGACATAAAGGGAAGGTTTCTCTACATCAGTTGAACTGTTAAATAGTAAAGTGTCAACACCACTAGAATGTGATCAGTTATGTATATAAAATGTATTACCTAGAGATACCACCAAAAATGCTATATACAAAAGGAGACACTTAAAAACCTATAAATGAATCAAAATGGAATTCTAAAAAATGTTCATGTAACCTACAAAAAGACAGAAAAAGAAAACAGAGAAACAAAAGAAAGAACAAAAAACAAAATGTCAGACTTAACATACCAATAATTACATTAAATGTAAATGGTCTAAATATACCAATTAAAAGACAGAGATTGATAGATTAAAAAAAGCATGACCTACTATATGCTAATGTGACGTAAGCAAAAGTGTTATGTGGCTACTTCCCTTAAAAGGCAACTGACACATGCCCTTTCCTATTCTAGATTTTTCCTCCATTTCTGCCTCTTAGAAAATGTATGTAATGGCTGCCACTCCAACTTAGACTATTGGGATAAGGCCACAGCACAGGGATAATAGAACAAAAAGCTAAATCACCCTAGATCTTTTGAGCACTTGGTAGAGCAGAGCTTCTACACCAACTCTGTACTTCTTATCTGTAGATTCTAAGTTCAAAGAAAAATAAGTCTCTACCTTGTTTAAGCCCTGTTGCTGTGGGGTTTTCTGTTCCTTGCAGTTGAACTTACTCCTCACTGATCCCGAAGAGTTATACTTACTGGGGGCTACTATATGTCTATCACTGTGCCAAAGCTCTCTAGAGAGATTTTAATGATCCAAAGAGGTAGATACTACCATTATTCTCATTGTATAACAATGAGAAAATTACTGCTCAGAAAAGTTAAGTGACTTGCTCAAGGTCACACATCTCATCTGCCCAGCGCAAACCTGACTCATCTAACTCTAAGGCCTAGGCTTTTAACCTCACACTGCACTGTGAAATCCAGTGCAATTTCTAAAAGAGAGAGAGAGAGAGAGGGAGAGACCCTTCCCTTTAGCCAGAAAGGCTTCTATCCACAGTCACATGGGACCATGGTGAGTTCAAAGAAAGCTTTTATTCATCAGGCATTTCTAAAGAGTTAGCTGAGATTCTTTTTGAATTTATCATCCTTTTGTACATAATTAATCAATTAGTTAATCAGTCCCCTCATTCGCTCAACAAACATTTATAAAGGCTTCATGGTGTTATGCCTTGAGATGAGCCAGAGGAAAGAATTAAATGACACAACCCTGTCCCTCCCAGGGTCCTTGGCGTGGGCTGGGCACTGAGCTCATTTACTCTCAAAGTTGGTATTTTTCCACATTGCATTGCTCAGCCCCAAGCCCGAGATGTCAAACAAGCAAACCATGTGAATTCCATTCTCCTAGAAGCCTCATTGTTCCATCCCACCTACACTTTGAGGGGATCCAGGTCAGTTTTTCCCTTTTAGGTCTCTTAACATATAAACGGGAGACTTTGAAGTCTCACCTTGCAGAGAGGAG
Source organism: Mirza zaza (assembly GCA_008750895.1). Classification (NCBI taxonomy): domain Eukaryota; kingdom Metazoa; phylum Chordata; class Mammalia; order Primates; family Cheirogaleidae; genus Mirza; species Mirza zaza. The sequence goes on from VSMD01106131.1 coordinate 283,672, forward strand.
AAGAAAGGGCAGGAATGCTTCAGAGACGGTGGCCAGAAAAGCTTTGAGATCACGCCAAGCCCCGGCTGGCGGTGTGGTTTGGTCTTTGCTCTATGTTCCCTGGAATGAAAAGCGGATTTTTCTAGCTTCCCTCTCACTCCCACGTTCCCGCCCAACTCTCAGCCCCTGGCAGTGCCAGCACGCACGTCCAGGGATAACAGCCCGAATCGCCTTCTCCTTCCCTGACAATAAAACGCAGCAAACCATTTGGCAATCCGGCGGCGCCCCAGTCCCCTGACCCCTGGCAGGGTCCCAGGGGATTTGTGGTCGGCCGCTAATCAGAGGCCTGGCCATAGCCATTTCCCATGACATAGCTGGAATTCTCCCACTGCTCGCCCTCTCGGCTTCAGTTACCCAGCCGGGCTGAAACTATGTGCTCCCTCCCACCCTGTCCATCACTGTCTCTTCCTCGGGCTGAGCCTCTGCACCCGCCCTCCGCCCGGGCTCCAGAGGCCACGGCAGGGGAGCTGCAAACCTCTCTCCACTTTTATTACTGACCTGCAACCGCCTCCTCCGCTCCTTCAGCCTGCAGGCCTCTTTCAAGCACCGTCCTCTTGAGCAATGATAAACTTTGGAGCCAGAGAAGTTCAGAGGGAAACGAGCACTCCTGACTGACCATATTGGTATCAGAAGGGAGGGCAAGCGTGTGATCTCCAAGCTGTGGTCATAAAACCGTCATCTTTTCTTTGTCATTTATGGTTAATCTGCCTACGGACTAGAAAAACAGTCTCTTGGCCCTTTTGTAGAGCCCGTTCTTAGCGTACCTGCAAACGTGAAAGAACTTCAGCTAACACCGGGCCGGGCACTGCACACCGGATAGAGTTGAGAGTGTGGATTCGGGGGCCAGGCTGCCTGGATCACAGCCCAGTGCCACACGCTTACTAGCCAGGGACCTCGGGCAGGTCAAGAACCCTCTTTGGGTTTCGGTCTCCTTCTCTGTACAAAGGGAGTTAATAAAAGGACGACCACATAGGTTTGTTGTGGCAATTCAGTGGGTTTGTATTTGTACAGGGTGCCAACATGTGCCTGGCATATAGAAAGCACTGTATCTGTGTTTGGTAAAGAAATTCTATGCATATATGTGATATTCAGTTAATTTTTACAACCTGGTGTGACGTTATTATGCTGTCTTTACAGAGGGAGCCACTGGATCCTTCAGTGTTTCAGAAACTCGCCTATGGTCAGGGTTAATAATCCGTAGAGATGGGACTGAATTTGGGCTGCACTTCCCATCATGACGGTAGTTCTCCAGGTGGGCTCCCACACTACCTGGCAATTTGTCGGAGAAGTAAAGTATCTGGCCCCATGCAGACCTACTGACTCAGAAGCTCTGTGGGCGGGGTCGGCAATTTGTTTTAACAAGGAAGGTGGGGTGCACTAAATTTGAGATGCGCTGTGTATCACTATGTCCTCGTCATTGTAGGAGGACACGTTCCTTTCTTTCCTGTCTCCAGGTTAGCGGTACAAAGCGAACACAGGCTGCACACGCCTCTCAACACGCAGTCATGCGGGTCTTTTGCACGCAGAGTGCTGTGTTGGAAGTCATGGGCACATCAAGAAATGTGACCTTCTTGTCTTCAGAAACTGTTCCTTAATCGTCAAGAGCAGACAAGCACGTGCACAAAGATATCCAACATCACAGACCACGCTACGAGTCAAAGCATCAGTGTTCAGAGGTTTGGGGTCGGATAGAGCTGGTGCCATTCCCGGCCCCCATTCTTACAAGTGAGACTTTAATCAAGTCACTTAATCCCACTGGAGCTGGCTCCCCTCACCCTTCCATGCTGCTGTAAGGGTGGAATGAAGTCATGCAACCACCTTGTACGGTGGCTGGCAGATGGCACAGGGCTTAGTTACTAAAGGTCCAGAGTCATCATTAAGATCTGTCGACCAGGTGATACAGGATTCACCGCCAAATCACAACAGGAAGGTAAGGTAAGAGTGTGGAGCTAGCCGAGGGAGGAAGACCTGCGGAGAACAGGAAACTTGAGCTTGATTTTAGAAAAACCTCAGTAGATGGACAGGGGGGAGAAGAAGAAAATGGTGCCTTAATCATTAAAAAGGAAATTAAAAGGTTGCCAGGCTAATAGTAAGCAGGTCAAATCAATCTCATTTCCCTGACTTTCACCTTGAACGTGCAGACTCAAATGCATGAAGCCCAGTCTTGAACTGGGAAATCCAAGCTGCACTCACGATCCAAGAGTCTCCTAGCCTCAGACACAGGCTCTCCGTACTGGCTCTGTTTAATCCCTGGGTGCTTGGGATGAGGGCTGTGGAAATCACTGTGGCTTCCCTTTACCCAAAAACTCTCTGGAGAAACACCTAAACTCATGTGTGGGGAAAAATAAGTGAAAAAGAATTTAAGTTCTCACTCTCTCATATTTCTCCTCTGCTCAGGAGGACTGAAACCTTATCAACATGATTAAACAGACAGCGTGAACTTAGTGCCAGGGCAGAAAATCTGGACACTTTATCAGTGCATATCAAGAAAGACCAAGGATGTCCAAGAACTACCTAGGTGACATTTTACTGGACGATAGAAGGAAGGGTGACATGACTACTCCCATGTTTTCCTATAAAACTCACCGAGGCAAATTCCTTGGACTTTTGCCACATTAGCTCTTCTAGGCCAGGGCAGAGGCGATGCTTGTGGCCGAGAGAGCTGCCCTGGGGCAGGGGACAGAGTGCGACAGGAAGACCACAGGACACAGGCACTGGGCCCATCTCGCAAGGAGCCTTGACAGCCCCCAACCCCACCCTCAACCCTGTGATTTACGTTTTGGAAGAATTTTAGCAAATCAAGATGTTTGGGGCTGCTCCTTTCCAAAACCAAGGGGAAAGCAACCCTCGACATCTAAGCAGGACCAACCGCACATTTGCGAGTCTACTCTGTTGTTTTAGAATTTCTGCTGCACGCCCTCTGAGCACTACCCTCAAGACTCCCCACCGAGACCCGTAACTATAAGTCAACGGGAGGGAAAATGGGATCCTAAATATTTCCAGCTAATTCAATTCCCTTGGAGAAAGCTTTCCTTGCCCAGGTCCCAGCCCAGCAGGAGGGGGTGGGAGGCTCAGGACCTCAGCATCTTTTCCTGAAGCAGCAGCAGAGTGTGTGGTTCCAGCTCACTCCATTGTTCTAAGTAGAAATTATCCTGAGGCTTCAGGGTGTGCTTCCACTGTGGGTGGGATGGCGAAGGCAGTGACCCGCCTGCCACATTAGTCAGCCCCAAAGTATATGCACTGGGGTCAACTTGGCTTCTGCGATTCCCCATTCTCCCTGTGAGTCAGCCTCATCCTGCACCATCCCTAGCCAGATGCTCCAGGCCCTGGCAGTTGTTTGGTTTGGGGCAACGACAGTGCCCTTTTCTGCTGGTATGTGGAGCAATTGTTCTCTGGGTCCCTGGCTGCTTTTATCTCCAGCATTCCCGCAATCAGGATTAACAGATCTGGGCCTGTCTCAATGGGTTGCTTTCCACTCCACTTCAATTGAACTGCAAGCCAACCACACGCCCTTGTTCCCAAGCTTCCCAGGCAGGGCTGCCCCCCGGAGGTGGCACCCCAGGCTTCAGGACAAAGATGGGGCAGGCTCACTGCGGGAGCCACAGATGATGGCATGCAACAGGATGCCTGGGCTAGCCACAGCCTGCTCCTTGGTTTTCTCATCTTTCCAACAGTAATGATAATGCATGTCCTCCCAAACCCTAGGGAGAGTTAAAGGAGGCTATACATACATACATATATATATGTGCACGTGTGTGTGTGTGTGTGTGTATATAAAGCAACTAGCAGAGTGCCTGGCACGCAGCAGCTGCTCGCGAAATGCTAGCAGGAGAGGCTGTGGGTCCATCGGAGGCACCTGCCTTGCCTATTCCACAGGGCTGGTGGAAGGAACAAATGATGCAAAATATGCAAAAGTGTAGGAACCTTGGAAGGGCTGCGTGCATACGGGAATTTTTATTATATGATACAAGTATGTGTGATGAGTCTTAACTTGTGCCCAGGCTGACCTGAGAGAGAGATCTTATTTGGTGTTTCCTGCTGATAGAACTAGAAGCAGTTTCTGCAGCCTTCCTCTCGGTGTATCTTGAGAATACCTTTGCAGAAAGCTGGAAGTAGGGGCCATGACAGCAACTTCATTGCTTAATCTGTTAAATTTAAAGAAAGTCAACATTTATTGAGCACATACTCTGTCAGGCAGTATTCTAAGTGTGTTACATTTATCATGATCATGTTTCACCAACACCCCCATTCTTGGATTCATTCACTGACTCATTCATTCATTTAATAGGTGCTCTTTCCCCAGACATCCATGTTCCTACTACCCTCATCATTTTCCAGTCATTACTCGGATGTCACCATCTTAGCGAGACTTTCTATGGCCACCTTATCTAAAAATTCACCTCTACCCTCCACCCCCCAAACTTCTCTGTGTTATTCCTCTCCTTATTACATATGGCCATCCATCCAACATACTAGTTGCTTTATCTTATTTATCAAGTGTACCCCCACTAGACTGTGAGTCCCCCTAGGACACGAGCCGAGGACAGGTATGTTGCTGTTTCGTTCCTAGCTATGTCCCCAGCATGTAGAACAGAATAGCGTGTGAGTGCCCAGCTCAGAGTGAGTGCACAACACGTATCTGTCAACTGAATGACATCTAAGAAGTAGGTACCATTTAGTACCATCAGGCCTATCCTTACAAAGAAACTGAGGCACACAGAGGCTAAATAACTTACCCAAGGTCACACCATGCAGATCAAAGCCGAGATTCGACTCCAGAAACTAGGCACTGTATTCTTCCACCTTTTGATCTAAGACTTGCATCTGCACTAACACTACCATTTTTGGGGCCTCCTCCACTTCTGGGGTCACTGCTTTTGTTTTCTAGCCTTCTTTGCCATGGAGACCAATGACTCCCCACAAAGTTCTCGTTCATGCTGAGATAAAGAATCATCTGCTGACACATGTTCTTAATGAGAAAACTGCTGCCTGGTGAATTATTCACTCAACATGTTCACGCTCAGATGCTTCATTTAGCAGAGGGCACATCTAGGCCCAAGAGAGCCGTGTTACTGTCAGCAGGGCGGTGGAGATCTTCTCGAGCAAAAGGGCAGCAGTGGGAGATGGCAGAAGCTGCACGGGTCCCAGAGTCACACACAGTCTTAGTCCTAGTGAGCCCTCATTACAATGCAGCTGTGGGATCCTGATCAAGCCAGTGCACCTCCCCCGGCACCTGTCCCAGGTTAGGCTAACTCGGTGAGCGCTGATCGAGAGCTGGAACATGGCAGGTACCCAGGGTGTCACTTGCACTCCCCTGCCCGCCCTGCGCCTGCCACCAGCCTGTACTCTCGACGCTGCTCTGGCTGCACCACCTAAAGATGAGGGCTGGGGCAGGAGGGTGCGGACCCTCTCCTGGCCTGTGGGAAAGCAAGCCCTCAGCTCTCCTGGAACACTACCTGAGAACCTCCTAACCTGCCCACCCTGGGGAACTCAACTTTAACGTTCTGTTGAGGTTTCTGGCAACAAAGGCAGGTGTGAGCATGGGAGTTTCCAGTGGGAGGGAGCTCCTCTTCATCCTTTCAAGAATTTCTGCTCTACTATAGGTCAATAGAACCCAAATCTCACACGTGCTCCCGGGCCATTCACTCTGAACGCACATCAGCCCCTTCCCACGATCTTGTAGCAACGAAAACAGTTCCCAGAAAGTAGGCTACGTGACTTACAAAACCATGACTTAGTACTTGTTTCCACAATCACTCACTCAAACCATTTTTAATAGGGTGAAAAATAACTTTTTAAAAAATAATAAATATTCTACAGTCTTGTTTTCTATTGTTACAAGATCACAGAGCTCCAGGGCTGCTCCGTTAACTGGCTGTAAGTTCTCTGTCTTGGAGCTTTTTGACAGGGGAAAATGCTCTCCACTCGTCAGAGATAAAAATAGCAAATGTTTGCTGAGATGGTGCTAATTAAATGCTGCGCTCTGTGCTAGAGCTTTCCACGCATCATCTCATTTAATTTTTACAACAGCTCTAGGTAGGTGTTAGTTAGTGTCCCTATTTCAAAATCAAAACAAACCAAACTGAACTGAAGCTCTGGAAAACTAAGTAGGTTGGACAGGAACCCAAAGTGGCAAGGTCAGGACTCCACCCAGGTCCGTCTGTCTGGCATACTCTAAACCCACTCGGTTACACGACACCCCATTCAGGCCCTTAACTATAAGGGATGCTCTTACAGCTGATGGCTGAGGCCCGAGCTCTGTGCATCCTTCAGGAGAAAGGATGGGAAGTGGAGACAAGTTACAGAGATGCTCCTTGATCCCTGGCAGTGGCCTCTGGCCAGAGACCATGCTGGGACAGAGGATGGGGCCACCCAGCTCTACACCCTCCCCTCCCTCCACTGCGACAATGGAGAACCTGCTTAAGAGTCATTCACTTAAGATTCCTCCCAAACCCTGTGCCCCTGGGCCAGTGTCAGCCCACCTTTTCCCAACTCTCACAGAGGCCCCAGAAGAGCTGGCAGCACCCTGGTGGCCTCCAATCTCTAGGGGCAGGTTCCTAACCTGTAAAACGGGGACATGATCTCCATGGGGGGCGTGGGCAGGACCTATGGAATGTGCTGCCACTCCACGTCCTGGGTCCATGGCAACCAAGCATAATGTATCCCCAGATGCCTTTCCAAGCTTGGATGGGCCACACAATCCTTTTCAACATATTACCCGGGGCACCATTTATCTAATCAGCGCTTGCATTCAAGATGTAATCTATTTGCCATGCCTAAACTAGGAGATCTCAAAGGACCCTCCCACATTAATATAGCTTCGCATGGTACATCTACATACAAAGTGCATGAAAACACACATTTTTCTCAAATAAATAATAGAATCAGCATTCAGTGACATAACTCAGTAAAATAAATTAGATGGCTTCTCCCAGCCTTTCCATGCAAGAAGGTCCTGAGCCCAGGGGCCCTTAAGATGTCAAATTAGAGAGAATGGTAGAAGTTTTCATGGCTCAGAAAATGAGAGAGGGGATCCCTGGCAAGGGAAATCTCCTTACCACAAATTGGTCCCTATCAGAGCACTGCTGCTCGGTTCAGACGATAATTAGCGCGCCCCAAATCACTTGCCGGCAACAATATAGCTAAGACCTGGAAACAAGAGAAGCCTAAACTTGAGAGAGAAGCTGCATCACTGCAAAAACAGGCCCTGACCAAGATGAAATGGAGCAACTGTTTCAATTAAAAACAGACCCGACCGTTTCTCCAACCCCCTATTTGCAAAGCCCCACCAGGCAGAGACGCTTCAGGGCCTGATCTTGACCGTGAGACGCCAGAGGCTGCAGGGACTAGCCACAGAGCCCGCGGCCAGCCCTCCCCTGGGGCGGGAGGCCTGTGATGTGGCGCCCCAGCTCAGGAGCGCCTTCCCCGGACGGGGAACAGTTGGAGCAGGCAGAGGGCTTCCTGGAGGGGTCCAGGCTGGAATCCTCTTGGTGCTTCCCACCTGCAACCAGGTGAGGGGCTTTGATCGTGCCGGACTGCAGGTGGCAAATGTGCGGTGAAGGCCACAGACACGAGGACAGCTTGTGCCAACTCCCACCCTCTGGCTCTCAGAGCCTTGAGAAGCACATTTGAGGACCTCCACGCTGCCGCGTACCCTATTCTGTGGGATGGAGACCCTGCTGTCCACCCTGTCTACTTCCCAGGGATGAAAGGACTGTGGGAACATCAAAGGAAGGTCCAGTACAGTCTTCAACTATTTCCAAAGGCAGCCGAGGAAAAGGGGGCCCTGGTCAGGGCCTGCCTTCACCCCGAGAAAGAGGCCTCGCAGCCATGCCCCGGCTTCATAAGCATCAGTCTCCCCTTCTGTGAGGCCTGCTGGATGACAAGGACAGTCACATCCCAGCCGGGAACAACTGCAGGGTCACGAAAGGCAAGTGCTGGGTCACTGGGGCAGTGAGAGTGATGGCATCAGTAGCAGACCGAGGACAGCACAGCCCCCCAAGGGGGCCCCCGAGACTTCGCTCTGTGGACCATCACCGTGTGGGCTCCAGGCCCGTGCTGTCGCCCGAGCTCGCAACTTGGGGGAGGAACGAGCAATCTGGACTTTTATGTGAAATCTCCCATTTTTAAATATAGTCAACTCATTTTTTTAGAAAATGGTATGGGCCAAACACGATACATCTGTGGGCGCGATCTGACCTGTGGGACTGTCATTTTGCAATCTCTTCCATCGAAAGGGTGGTTTTAAGAAGAGGAAGAGCAAAGGTGGTTTGTCCAAATCCTTGACTTCAGCCAATCAAGTGGCCCAAATAAACACAAAAGTAAATGAACCCGCTACCCTGGCAGACATCATGGTTACCAACCATGGAGTTGGGAGAAAAAGGCAGAAACACAGGGAATATCTTGTGTAATAACACCAAAGATGAAGAGCAGCCCATTAAAACAGTGATATCGTGGAAGGTGTGATCAAAGTGGTTTCAATGGCCACGCTGAGGGATTCAGGGGACAGATGGGCGCAGAGCCAGCCACGAAGTCTTCACTCAATGCAGAGGGTTTGAGCCTGAGGGTTGGATAACACAGCTCATGTGTACTGAGCTCCAGGTACTGTGCTCAATGCTTTGTAAGGATTCTTTCACGTAATAACTGACTTAGAACCCTCACCCTCAAGAGCCACGTGGCTGTGTCTCTACACTTGGCTGGTCCTCGCGAGAGAAGGCCGAGCATCCCGGGCCAGGGCAGGGGTCCGGAGCGAAAGCATGGGGCAACACCTGGCGAAATAAATTGCGGTGGGAGGGGAAGGGAAAATACAAGTGTGTGTTACAGGTGTCCTCTGGGTGCGCGTGTTTTTTACAAGAAGCCAGCACCAGGATTCCAGAGGCTGCGGCAGCCCCGAGGCTAGCGCAGGGCCCCTCGGATCTGAAGCCTCGGGAAAGAGAGTTCGGCCACGGATAGGCTCTCCCAGCTGGAGGTACACAGGCCGGGCCTCAGTGCTGAGGAAGGGGTGGCGGAGCAGGCGAGGTCCCTGTCCCCTGGCTGGGACGCGGCCCCCACGTGGATGGACGTGTGAAGACTCACTGCTTCGGGAAGCCGCTGCACATCTGCAGACACCCACCTCGGGGGACTCAGCTGGGAAGAATTTGCTCCACCCCTGGAGGGAAATGGGGTGGGTGGGGTGTCGGATTCAGAAAGGAATCTGGGGCGCCCAGAATGCCCACGGGGCCTGCAGCTACTCTGCATCCTTGGGGTGACGACCCCCAGACCCAGAGTGAAGGGCAGTGGGCAAGGAGCAAGAGGGAGAGGACCAGCGAGTGTAGACAGGGTGGGGGTGGAGGGAAAGGCGACCTTCCTTCCAGCAAATCTAGGTGCTCTAAGGGAGGGGTAGGGTGGGAAGAAAGGCTCTGAAGTGCTTCCTCCGTGGAAGAAACGGCCTGGAGAGGAAACTTGGCACCCTAAATGACCAATAAGAAGAAGGCCCTCGAGGGCCAAGTTGAGACTGCAATGAAATGGAGCCTCAGCATCGCTAACCTGCTCCAACCAACCTTTCCTCCATTTGGATCACCATGGGCTTCCCAGGGGAAACACTGAATTGTCCTCAGATCTATCTTTCAGGATTCTTTTATGACCCTTTTACCTATGAGTTAACCTAATTTTAAAAAGTGCTTTCCTCCCATTTTCTTAACACCGGTCCTATAAAACTCAAGTCCCACCAAATGCACCAGGAACACAGACTCCACAGTCAAAAGTATTCAGAAACTAGCTGTGTATTTACTTTCACCTCTTGTAAATCCACAGTGCATATTAACCCGGTAAAGGCACTGAGAAGTCCTGCAATCAAGAAGCCTTCCATACTTCCTTTAGCACAACCTTTTCTGGATATATCTGACCAGGATCCTTTTTTTGCTGAGCACCTACTGAGATGGAAGACATTTGGGAAATGCACATCTAGACATTTGGGAAGCTGATGTTCACCATCCTCCACCTTAAATACCTCTAAGGAAATGAATTCCATAAAATCAACATCTGCTCTTATGGCACGACTTCCCATTCATTCATTTTTTCTGTATTTTTTTTATATATATTTTAGCACTATACTAAACCCTGCTAATAAAAAATAAAAATACAATTCTCCACTCACAAGTAGCTCATGGTCTAATGCAGAAAGGCAGTCAAAGCACCAAGAGGCTGGGTTTAGAGGAAGTCTTTCTAACACATAAGACCAGGGTAGCCAGGGAGGGCTTCCTGAGAGAAGAGATGAGAGGGGAGTTTTAAAGACATCTTTGGATAACAGGAGCTGAGACGAGCCGTCCAGGTGTGAGTAAGAAGGCATAAAGGTGGGGGGAGAAAAAAGGAGGGTGACTTTTTGAACTGCAGAGGGCTAGGATTGGAAGGAGTGTGTAAGGAGTAAAAGTTGGAGAGGAAAGCAGAGGTGAGACCTAGACTTCCATCGGGCCCCTCATTCTCCTGAAGTCCCGCCAAGCTGCAAAGAGTCTGTCCTCTTAGATGTGACAACCAGGGCACGCCCTTTCCGTCCTGAGCTCGTGCGATTTTCCCAGCCTCATGAATTCAACCGTTCAGAGCCAGCCTTGACATGCCCTCCGTCGCATTAAATGCCCACTGTTTGGCTCCTGTAGGTCATTGCTGAGAGAAGCTGCAGAGGTGTTTCCCTTATTTTTAGAGGACGATGGAATTAAACCACACGGCACTCCCAGCCTGACGTTGAGAGTGAAGATGCCTACCATTTCTGGGTATGAGGCTGTGACATTTTGCACATGTCATGACAGAGATCCTCCCAGCTGAGGTGTGTCTGCTCCCATCTCTGCACGCCTGGAACCCACCCCCTTCTGCTGGGAACGGAAGGTGAGCACGCGACCCAAACTGGGCCAGGCCCTGCAGGAGGCCTGCCCTGAGGGGTTTGCTGGCCCAGCAGCAGGGAAGGCCCCTTTCTGGTCACAAAGCCATAAGGATATGGCGCCAGTCTGCCAGGCTCCATCACAGGGGACACCTGAGGGCATTAAGCTGCCAGGCAGAGGAACGCAAAGACGAGATTTGGACAGAGAGACAGACCTGCTGGGGCCGTGGGCCTGGGTCCCAGGGATCTTTCGGTCCCATGGTTTTGCATTGCCATTGCAGTTGCTTATTTATCTGTTTTTCCCTATTCTACGTTGCTTTTGGTTTCTGTCAGTGACAATCTTGAGAGTCCTAAAAAACCCAGATCCTCTAGGGTAGATGTAGTAAGATCCCATGAGGCCACACAGGGCCCCTCGAATAATTTCTAGAGTATTTGCAAGTCCCCTGGAACAGAGCATTTGCAGGCAGCTGGGGTGTCGTTAGAAAGGTGGAGGAAGTAAAGCGAGCATCTATTCTTCACCAAGCAAAGAAAGACATCCGATATGAACTATGAGCCTCAGTGTTGCAAAGACTCAGCTTCTGGTTTTGCTTTCATCTGCTCTTACCTCTGGGACCATAAGTTCTTTAAACCCTACCCCCTTGATGTCAAATGGGATAGGACTAATACTGAACCCCCACGGGGCTGGGAGGATAAATTGAGAACACTGGAGACCCAGTATAATACAAAATACTGCTAATTTTCTTTCATTTTAAGTTCTATCTGAAGGCCAACTCATCAGACATCACAAGCTATGTAAACTCCAGGAGAGGAGACATCTGAACCAAGAGCCTTCCCAGCTTGATCAAAAGGAGAAGTGACAGGCTGTCCTCACCTGTCCCACCTGAATATTTCTAAATCTCTCTCTGCTTTGTATCCCGTGGAGCTGAAGTTCAACAAAGATGCACGAATTGCAAAACAATCTTCCTCTAAAATGCAACTCTCCTTGGCATGCCCACGATACAAACACCTTTTGCTCCTTTCATGCCTGGTTGGCTGTTCTCTGCCCCTGGATGTGTGGCCCAAATGTATTTCCATCTCGGATGGCAAATGCCTAAGGGCAGAGGTTGGGCGTGTGGACCCTACTTCCCAAGGAGCTTGGCAGAATACCACGGACAATGATGGTAGAGACTGAAAGGCTGGGGTTTGTGCCTTAGTCATGCGAAGGGGGAGCAGAATGGAGACGGGGCTGCTGAGCTCTTACTGTGAGTCAGATAACAGGTATTGGCTTCGAATACACCATCACCCTCGGTTGTCTCCACAACACCGGCTGTTGCTATATGCAATTACTCACTGGACACTGAGTCTCAGAAAAGAAAAATCACATACCCACATGGCAGAGGGAGGATATGGCACTTTGACTCCAAGTCTCTGGTTTGCCCCCCTGCCATCCCTAGAAGGCAAAATGGTTAAGGAGTCTGGCAGATTGGGTTCTCAGAGCCACCATTTACATATTAGCTTCAGCAAATTATTCATCATCTCTAAGCCCCATTTCCTCTTCCATAAAATGACATAGTAACATCCACCTCTCGGGATGATTCTGATGATTATGAGGTTTAGAACAATGCCCAGTGTTTTGCAGGCATTCAACAAATGTCAGCTGCTGCCACGTAGCTGTGCCATTTACTGCTATTTCCACTACAGCTTCTTGTCTTCCTCGGCTCAGAGCCCAAGGACCATATTGCGAGAGGTGCTCTTGGTCCCTGTTTTCAACCTGAGATACCTACAGCTTCCGCAGATATGCCGGTGACGCCTGCAGGCCAATGGACAGGCCGCCCTTCCCACACCCATTTCAGAAGTTCAGGGCAAGAGAATCTGGCCCTAGGCTACCCAGAAGCCTAGAGAACTGCTCCTACAGAGTGCAAGAGCCAAGGCTATCTTTCCACGCTGGCTACAGCAGAGCTGGTGGCTTCCATGTCCCCCATAAGGAAGCCATATGGACCAACTGGCATGGCGCAGGCAACCAAGGCCATGAAACAAGCTTTCTATCACTCAGGCCTTCTCTTTGTTGCATGAGAAACATCTGTTATGTTTCCCAACACGCTAAAGTCCTCTTGGGCCTGCTCCACCTCTCGCCCCACAGTGAGTGTGGACTGAAGGAAACAAGATCCCTTCACTTCTCCCCTTGCTCTGTGTTTCTTATCACTTGACCACTACATGTCCCCTGCTCCCAGCAGCCCTACTGCAGAGAGAGGCAAGGCCAAGGCAAGTCCTCCCCCACCGCCGATGCTTTCTTCCTTCTTTTTCCCAGGAAACAGCAAGATTTAGCTGAAAGATGATAGAATTTGGAGCCAGACAAGCAAGGTATGAGTCCCAGTTCTTCAATTTCATCACTGAAAGAACTTGAGCAAAACACTTAACCTTTTACAGTCTCAATTTTCTTTTTCTTTTCTCTTTTTTTTTTTTTTTGAGACAGGATCTTGTTCTGTCACCACAGCCAGAGTGTAGTGGCTGCATGATAGCTCCCTGTGACCTTAAATTCCTGGGCTCACGCAATCCTCCTGCCCCAGCCTCCTGAGTAGCTGGGACTGCAGGCCCACCTCCGTACCCAGCTAATTTTTGTATGTTTCGTAGAGACGGGGGTCTCGGGTCTTGCTCAGGCTGGTCTCGAACTCCTGGCCTCAAGCAATCCTCCCACCTTGGCCTCCAAAAGTGCTAGGATTACAGGCATGAGCCACTGTACCCACCCCAGCTTCTGCCAAATGTGCTCCCAGTATCTACTAAGCCACCCGACTGTTACAATGAAGATGCCACAATGAAGAGGCAGTAGTGATACAGAGTGAGTAGTACCCATCCTAGAGCCCTTTAAATTTCCTTACCACGGGATTAAGTTGTTTGAAATAAGAAATTTAAGAGGAGTGACCTAAATGAATCCTTCCATCTCAAAGTGTTTGTTGACAGCTCTTCTTCTGGTAGAGCAAGGAACAAGGATCAGCAAAATTTTTCTGAAAATGGGCAGACTGTAAATATTTTTGGCCTTGGGGCCATCCAGTCTCTGTCACAACTATACAACTCTGCCATTGTAGCACAGATGGGGCCAGAGATCGTATGCCAATGAATAGGCGTGGCTGTGTTCCAATAAAACTTTATTTACAATAGCAGGTGGCAGTGGGCTGGACTGGCCCCATAGGCTGTAGCGTGCAAGCCCTTCGCCAAGCAAACCAGAGGGCTAAGTTCCCTCTTTCTGCCAGCACCCTCTTAGAAATCCACCCCATGTGCAAGAGGCAGAACTCATGCAAGCCGCTGAAATTCCCTCTCTGCCTTTGAGAACTAGAGGTTTAGATTTATGGGCATGACAATTTGTTTCACATAATTCTGTCAGTAATTACATCGACTTCCACCAGCAGCCATTAGGTAAATGATTTGGCCCTTCCCCTGAGTAATATTTTCCCCACTGAAATAAATGGAGGGTGCATTTCTCTCCCATAAGTTAAGCATATTATTTGCCTCATCACACAAGGCAAATGCGGTAGCTCTGAGCTATTAGTCTATCACTGCAGCAATCAGACGGCCAGGAGCCAGAAGTAATTTACAACAGGCAAGTAAACAGGGCCCCAGATAAATAAATAAGAGGCCTGGGCTGGTCTGGGGCCTGAAAAGATTAAGTAATGAGAGTATCTAACGAGAGATTTAGTGCTAAGTGAGCTAGGACCAAAGCAGCATCCCATGGAGGAATCAAATTATATCATTGGAAAGAGACATTATTGAAGTCCCTCATGCTGAGCTGGGAAATCGGCACTTCTGGGGAGGGGAGGGCTGCCGTCATTAGCATAGCAATTTGGGACTCCACACTGAAGTCTGGCTAATTACCTGCAGGTAAATGAGTTATATATGGCAAGTAAGCAGAGCACAGTGACCCTGCCCACTAGGAAAACCCGGTCAGTTCCTCAGTGGCTATGGCTTTGCAAGTAGCAGGCTCAGGACTTTTTCCTTAAATGCGCAGGCTTCTTCTAAAGTAGTAACTATCCTAGATGGGAAAGAAAATGATGCCAATGCTGATTTTAAGCTGACTTTTAACTTCTTAACTCCTGAAATTCCCAGAGGGTGGAGATTCCAACGTGGAGCTCCGGGAAGCAGTCTCCGTCCGTCATCCCACCTTCTTCCTTTTGATGGTACCACTGTTCTCCCAGCACCAGGATGGAGGCCCTAGGGAGTCAGTCTGTGCCCCTTCCATTTGATCACCTGTTTGGAAGATTCCTTCCTTGGCATAGCTCTCATGTGAGGTTATCCTTGCACAGTTCCCTTCCTCCAGTGCAAATGACAGTGACCAGGTGGAGATGGTCACCTTGCTCTGATAGAACCACCAGCCACCCTTTTGTAGATAAGAATTACTAACCTTTAGTTTCTGCAGCAAAAGTCTGGCCAGTATCACCTCTTTCAAACATTGATATCCCTTTTCTTAAAAGATAACTGCTACCCCAGCCAGCTCCTCGGCTTCTTATAAACTAATGTTTCTTCTTCCCTCTCTTCCTGTCACTTAATGAAAAATCATGTCTAAGGTAAGCAAATATCTTTGGGCTGCGCCCCACGGCACCAGCCCAGAAATCTGAGGGCTGGGGTTTGTGAGTCCCCTACTGCTCTGTGCCTCAGTTTCTCCAACTATACAATGAAAGCATTGGTCTCGAAGTTCCAGAAGGTGCTGTTTATCTCTGGCTTTCTATGACAATGGCTTCTTACCCACTGAGGGGTTATAGAGATAAGAGCTTACACAGAACTTGGCACGAAATGGAACATCCCATGTGTGAACAGAAATTCTTCCATCTGCCTTGAGAGGAGCCAGAGAAAGACAAAACCAAACCTGAGCTATATCCCTCCCCTCCCCAGAAGATTCCTATTTTCTTTCTTTCCTTTCCTATTTCTCTCTAAGCACCCCCATTTCATGTTTAATTTAATTTCATGTTTAATTTCATTGTTGTTCTTCCTTCCTTCTTCCCCTTCTTCCTTACTCCAGGTTTTCTTCCCCTCTTTCCATTCTATTCTCCCCACCCCTCCAGGTCACTTAATGACTATATTCTCACTGAAAAGACACCTCCTCTCTTCAAGACAGGGACTTAAAGATGGCAATGGGGTCAGGTCGTTCAGACCAGCAGCATCTCTCATTGACGTGGGAGGGACACAAGTCTCAGGCGCCCACACTCCGCAGTGCAAAATGCACGAGGGGGCCACCATTGAACGATGGCAGGTTTGCAGAAAGGACAAGTGGCCAGTGGGGCAGGGGGCAGCATGGGAGGGAAGAAGAACAAACACTCGGCTGGAGGTGCAGCTTTAGACAAAACCAAGCCAGAGCCTCAGAGCTAGTTTGGAAAACATTAATATTTTGATGTCCCAGTGTGGTTCTGGTTCAATTATTTTAGAAGATATGGTTCATTTCTGGTCTGGACTAATTCACCAGATGTCTTTCAAACAACCTCTGGTTTAGATCTCAGATCAAGAAAAAAATAATTTGAAGGTTTAGGTCAATGTTCAGTAAATTTGTGTAATGTATTCCTTTTTCTTTCTGTTTTTTCCCCTCCAGACCAAGGTTTGGTTTTTGTTTGAGTCTCCACAGGTCTTTTTTTGTAAAGTCTTCACTGAGCTGAGGCGTCCAATAGCCAGACAGTCCCTTCCAGTGCCCATTAGAAGTCAAAAATCAATGAGGCCTGGAGATGAAGCCAACGCAGCTTATCTTTTCATTTCATTGTATCACAGAATATTATTCCCAGATCTTTGAAATAAGCATCAAAAACAACATTACCCTCCCCAGCTCTCAATCTCACTGGCTCACGTCTGCTCAAAGAAGCTTCTAGCATGAGCTGTTTCTCTTTGGTGAAAGGCCCACTGTTGGAGTATGAAATCCTGCCCTGCTGTGTTAGTTTTATCCTCATTCTTATGTGTGTTTGCACTTGTGTGAGTGTGCGTGAGCATGCATATGTGTGTGTGTGTGTGTGTGTGTGTGTGTGTGCATGCTCGTGAATGCACACATGCTATTAACTAGTCATTCGGGGCTTTTGCAGGGCAATGAGGAGAGAGCTCTGGTTTGAAACAGAAGGTGCCTTTGACCACACAGTGAGAGGAAAAAGCAGATTTTGGAGAGACCAAGTTCCTTCTTTCATTTGCTCATTTCCAGAGTACAGATCTAGCATCCACTATGTGCTAGATACAGTGGTTG
Source organism: Mirza zaza (assembly GCA_008750895.1). NCBI lineage: Eukaryota > Metazoa > Chordata > Mammalia > Primates > Cheirogaleidae > Mirza > Mirza zaza. Next base: position 300,744 of record VSMD01106131.1, read on the forward strand.
GTGATTTATTATAGAGTCAACAAAACAGACCAAATCCCTGCTCTCAGGAAGCTTACATTCTGCTGGGGGGGGGGGGGGACAAAAACCAAACAAGTAAATAAATAAATGAGCAGGAGAATTTCAGGCAGTGATAGGTGCTATGGAGAAAATAAAGCAAGGTCATCTCGCAGACAGTGACCATAAGGAAGGGGCCCTAACTGTAGACAAGGTGGTCAGGAAAGGGCTCTCCCAGGAAGCAATGTTGGAGCCAGGACTTGAATCCAGGAAGGACTTGGTCATGCTGGCATCTGGGTCAGTATGTCCTAGCCAGAAGGAATAGCAAAGCCAAGCAAGAAGAGGCAGGAGTTGCTCGGGCCACAGGAAGAAGGCTTGTGAGGCTGCAGTGAGGGACACTGGCCTGGGATGGCACCAGGAGGAGCTCTGGGGGTCAGATTATGTAGGTAGGAGCTTGGGGTTTCTTCTCAGGATGATGTAAAGTCACTGGAAGGTTTCATTGGGGGGAATGAGGAGATCTGATTTGTCTTAAAATAATCATGTGGCCGTTGGCTACATGATGGATGACAAGGGAATAGTGGAAGCAGCAAGAAGATTAGTGAGGCGGTCCTCGCAACTGTCCACTTGAGAAAGAAGGATGGCTGGTCCCAGGATGACGGCAGCAGAGATGGAAAAGGTGGGCAGATCGCTAATGCACGGCGAAGACAAAGATGTCGAGTTCTACTCTATCTCTACGCCACTCACGTCAACAACCATCTAAGCAGCGAGAAACTGGAGAGTCGATTATTCCCTTGGGCAGCTCTATCTTTTCCTCCTGCTGTTTTTCCGGCCTCTTTAGACCTAATGATCTCCCATCCTTCACTCTCATTTAAATAAAGGAAGTGCCACACTCAAGGGGGAGGATCTGCAGAGAACACCATTAGCCATGGAAGCCGTAACAATGACTTCCTCGGATAATTCTGTTCAATGGCCAAGCCCTTGGGAACTGGTGGTTCGCAGTGCTCTGTTCCGAGTTCCAAAATGAAATGAAAGGTCTCGGGCAGAGGCCTGACCCATGCACATCTCTTCCAGAGAAAAGAGAAGCTCTCTCCGGAGACTAGAAAACATTTACAGTAATAATTTGCTGTCTCTGACACACATCTGCCACTACCTTCTCTATGCACCAAAAACACCAATTATGAGCCAGAGGGACAAAGAGCCTCTGACCACTACCACCGCTGCCGTCTTTCTAACCCCTGATAGGTCCTCTCGGCATTGCCCAACAATTTGAGCAAATTTAGCAGTCAGTGTCTTGCCCTAAAGTAAAATTATGTCTGTGCTTTGATTCAGCACCCTGGAAGGGATCTTCGTTTATCTGCCTGGATTCTCTTATAGAGAGAAGGTATTAGTGTGTGTATGGCGTGTTACGGGGTGTGCGTGCTTTGGAAAAAGGAGACAACGAGCAGGAGACAAAGAGATAAAGGCAGGCGATGATTCGAGCAATGATAGCAGTGACATTAATGATCTTGCATTTCTTTCTCTATTGCTACTACCGGTTTTCATCTTTAAAAAATCACCAAAGTTAGGTTTCTCTGAGCTTCTTGATCCATAGCGCAACATTTCACAAATGCCAAATATAATGAGATGGAGACAGGGAGACTCAGGCCTAGGTCACCCTTTTACCCTCCTGGAAATCCAGTTCTCTTTCCTTAGAGCATTTTGACCTCAGAAAAGTCAAGATGCTCCCTTTGCTTAGAGAAATGTTGGCATGATTTTCAATGTATAGTTCAATCAAAAGCTGACTCACTGACTAAAAACTCAAGTCCAGGCCCTTAGACCTGCCAGCGAGAGGCCAAACCGTCAGTTCAAGAGCGGGAGACTCCACTGGGCCAACCTTGGGAGCGTTCGTGGCTATGCAAACAGGCAGCGCCAATCAGGTGACGGCCACACTTCCATGCAGGCTTCACTGCCATAAGTTGGGTGAGGAGCATTAGAAAAGGAACGATGGGAAGAAAGCAGCATCATGAATAAAACATTCAAATATTATTCAAAACCATGAATCAAACACTCAGGTCCAGCACACCAAATTCGGGCAAAGAGCATGAAATTGACTTACACGTCTCCATTTCTATTTGGTTTGGACAGTGCTGTGTTATCATAGCTTTGCTGTTGTTAATTTTGTGTCAACACTGTCTTTACAGGCCTCGACCTCCAGGACTTTGCAAACAGACTGCAAACCTCACAAATGGAAGCGAATGTTCCAATCCGTGGTACTGAGCCTATAGGAAACCCAGATGACAGATAGTTACAGATGTTTTCTGTGATTTGAAATTACGCTAGAATTTGGGGCATCAAATTAAAATTGTTTGTCCCCTGGAGAGATTCCCAAATGTTGGTTGAAAACGAGAGATGATTAGGCTCTTCAGAAATGTTTCTGTTGGTGCTAAGTGTGGTTCAAGAACAAGTATTTCAAGGTTATTAGATGTGGGCACATTTGCATCATTCAGATCATTGAAGAATCTGTGTTTGAGTCTGCCCACCTAAAAAAGGCTGATCTTTTCTATGCACAATGTGGTATTTCCCTGACGTTTAACTCCGGGACAGTTTCTAACTCCAGATAAGGAGAATGAGGACCCCACGGAGTGGGTGAAGGCTGGCCTCTGCTTCTCATGCTTAACAAAAAGCACACTCTTTATGTGAGCACCCTTGGTGATGGCCACAAAACCCTGGCCAGGCTGCCGACCCCACCGAGCCACAGGGCGCCAAGAGCAGGGCTGGTACCGCACAGAAAGGGCTCGGCTGTCAAGGTTCCAAGTCCGCAGGTGGGTCCCAGCCAAGGAAGTCTGAGAAAGAGCCAGGTGGCAAGAAGCCCATACTCACACCCTCTGGGCTCAGATTAGACATTTCTGGGTTTTATGCTCAGTGTCCCAACAACTAGCACGTTGGAGTGACATAGAGTAGATGTCCAGCAATGCTTTGCTTGCCCTGTTCACGCAGTTCTCCTCCCAGGACTTGGGCAGAAATGCCACCAACAGGCAATTAACTGAGTTCCAGGTATCAGCTGGGTGTTCTGTTTTTCCACCTTCCTAACTATTTCCAAATACAGCAAAGAGAATGCACCAACGTACGAAGGCTCTCACTTGTATGTGTGAGGAGGTGAGCTTGTGTTGCCATTAGCTATTTGATGCACCACCAGAGCTAAGATTTAGGAGGTTTTCTGAAGCCCATACACGTATAACTCTTTCTCCCTACATTTTTTTGTTTTTGTTTCTGCAGTGATTCAGTTGGTCCCTGGGTTTTACCATTATCACCACTAGTCCAGTGTTGTTCACCAAAGGTGGGTTTGATTGCCCTGGAGGGTGGCTTTTCTCACCCTGGTTCATAGCATGACTCTAGACTGATGCAAATGTCTTCAGAAAACCATCTTGGAAGCCTCACCAAGTAAACCAGTGAAAACCTTTACCTTCAAACCAAAGAAAGTACTAAATCCATGCAATTACTTAAGCCACCCCTCCAAAGAGAAGGAGACTCAAAACATTTTATGCAGCAACCTATAAGAAAGTCATTTTGTGGGATGTTTCACATTCCAACCCATGGTTTATTCCCCCATATATTCCTGCCAGTAATATCTACCAGATGTGGCAAAGAAGTCTGTGCAGAATTGTAAAAATTACAAGCATATTCTGTAATTCCAAAGCATTGTAAAGTCACAGCTTGCTTTTCTTTCCTTCTTAAAAAAAAAAAAAAGAAAATTTTAAAAACAATTTCCAAGCTGGCAGAATGTTCTCAGTACGAGTATTGCCTGATCTCTTTAGAAAACTCTTCTGCTGGCCCCAAAGGCTAAAGAGATTAAAAATATAAAACCTGACTCTACTTTTGACAAATTGTAGGGAATTTAGAAAGGTCTACTTGCTAGCATGTATTTAAGTCTATAAATTTTTCTCTTTTAATGTTTCAAGTCTTAATATCCTAGATCTCAGATAGGAGCATGTGCTCATATATGTTCATATGAGCACATAAGTTTGAAATACTGAACCATGAAAGTTTCTGCCATTTCTTTCTCCGCACCGCAGGTGTGCTTCAGCATAGGAAATATATGATAAGGTAGACTAAAAACTCACAGAGTTGGGCATCAGAAAGACCTGGGTTTATTGCTGGTGAGTTAAAATCCACAAGCCTCAGTTTTATCATCTGTTTAGTGGGCATGATATTAATAATACCTTCTTTGCAGGATTCTTGGGAGAACTGAAGGAGGTGGCATAGGTATAAGGTGCCCAGCACATAGTAGATTCTCAACAGATATTTGAGTCTTTCCATCCTTCCAAGTCTATAAAGTAACAGGGGCTATAGTAGATCAGTGTTTCTTAAAGTATGCCCCATGTGTGACACACACCAAAATCAACTAGAGTACCTATTTACAAAGTCAAATACCTCAGTCCCTTCCAGATCTAATGAACCAGACTCCCTGGGTGCATGGGCTGAGAAACAGCATTTTATACATTATCTCAAGTGATTTTTTTTTTTTATATGCTGTGTTTGAGAACCAACTGAACTAACTATAGCCTAGATCCTTGCTCTGCAAAGCTTGGTCTAGGACAGCAGCAGCATCTGGGAGTTTGTTAGAAACATAGGTTCTATGGTCCCACTCTAGACCTACGGAATCAGAATCCACACTTTAACAAGATCCCAGGTGTTCAGATATACAATGAAATTTGAGAAGTGCTGGCCTACATAACTTTTATTCCTATCTCGAAAATTCTATGATGTAAGAACCTATAAGACAATTCAAAGTATTAGGCTTGTACCCAACTCTATGGATAGTCCGCAGGCTTCTGTGCTTGGTTGGACACACCCACCAAGGATGCCAGTGGCTGAGGAGGGAAGAGATGTTCCCAGCCTCCTCTCCTGGCTCTGGCTTGAGGGACTCCAGAGACAGGACAAGTCACACTTAAGAAAGCAAGAGAAAATAGAAGCCAAGAGTGACACGGCAGGCCCCCGCCCCCATAATCCAGTATCTGTCCACATGCAGATCAAAGCCAAACCTGTCTTCAAACACGTGACGAACCTTGGAAGTGACAACGCTGGCCAGAAGGTAAACAGAAGCTGGCCTCACTGCAGCACGCAGAGGAAAGAGACAAGAAACGCAGACTGGGTTTGCAGGGATATTTTCCACGAGTTTTGGGTGGCTCTGTTTCTAAAAACAGTGACCCCACGTCTGTGACTGTGAGATGGGTCTCACCGTCCCCAGCCCCTGAGAGCTGGGCCAGCACAGACGAGGGGCAGGTCTCGGGCTCCAGCTCCGGGGAGGGGCAGTCCCCGAAGCCCCAGCGTCCTGATGGGCTGGCTTTCCCATCGCGCCATTATCATTTCACCACGTCAGATAACAACTGCACCGGAAAATTGGGTAGTATGGTTTTTGTTTTCTCCACTGGTTTTTCACTTTTATAGCACTGTTTCACATCAATGCAGAGTTTTATAGAGACACAGATTGCATGTAGTTATGTTTTAAGGTTCAATGCAGGATTGGAAGACCAAGGTGGCTACAAAGGGATCTACGTGCGGCAGAAAGTACTTCCTGGAGGTGCGGTGCTGCAGCCATTCAACAGCCTGGGCTCATTTAGAGCATAGAAGAGATAAAGGAACTAGCACTCCCTGAGTGCCTAAGTAGGCGCCTGGTGTTTTAACTAGTTACTAACTACTCATACCTCCAGTATAGAACTCACAATTAGGCATGTAGGCTCTGGAGTCAGGCAAGCTTGGGCTCGAACTCTGATTTGCTAAACACTGGCTCTGGGGCCGTGGGCAAGCTGTCTAAATCTCTAGACCTCTGCTTTTGAATTTCTAAAATGGGGATAATGTCCTATCTACCTCCTAAATCTGAGCTCAAGTGAGAGAATATATGGGAAGTACTTCATAGAACACCAGCCCATAGTATATAGGCAGTAACACATTCAAGAATTGAGAAAGGCTGAATTGTGTCCCCCTGAAAGTCAGATGCTGGAGCCTCAACCCTCTACACCTCAAAATGTAACCGTATTTGGAGACAGGTCTTTAAAGTGGTGATTAAGTTAAAACGAGGCCATTACGGTGGAGCCCTAATCCACCATGACTGGTGTTCTCCTAAGAAGAGAAAGACACATGGGCACTTGCACAGACGGGTGACCATGTGAGGAGATGGCAGGGAGGGCAGCCACCTGCAAGCAAGGAGAGGTGGCTCAGAAGAAAGCAACTGGGCCAGCACCTGGATCTGGGACTTTTAGTCTCCAGAATTGTGAGAAAATAAATATCTGCACTTTAAGCCACTCAGTCTGGGGTTTTGTTACAGCAGCCCTCGAAAACTAATACAGAAACTGCGATGATTATCTTTAGTATATCCTTGCTATATATGCTTAGTACGTATCCTTGGTGTAGCTACTCAACGTGAGACTGAGGAATTTGTGGTCACTTGTCCAGGGTCACCAGGAAGCGGGGTTCAAACCCAGGTCTGCACAGCTCTGAAGTTCCTGTCTCTGCTCTAACCGTGGGCTGCCTCAAAGAGACACGAGATCGTTTCTGAATGCGGCTGCCAGCCTGTCTGGGCCCGGGGCAGGTGCACCTGACACCCGCGATAGAAGGAGAACGTGGTAAACAGGAAGAGGGAGTCCAGACCAGCAGCAACGCAGGTTCAGGAGGAAGGCTTGTCCGTGGGAAGCAGGTTCCCCGGATGCCGAGGTCTGACAGCCCTTCACTCTCTGGAAAGGAGCTGTTCCACCACGATAACAGCCCAGTGGCCGGGGGCTAAGTTGGCTGGCCACATTTCACATTGTTTTCAGCTGCCTGGGGATTAATTTTCCAAGCCTCTTGCAACTCCGCTGCCCCAACTGAGCAATAGCAGGTTAGCCCCAGTGGCACTTTTTTTTTTTTTAAAAGCTGGCAAATACCTTGAAGAACTGAATGGAGAACAACTGGACCCTTTCGTCTGGCTGCGAGTATAACCGCTTGTGCAGCCACTGCCGAACGCTGCACAAACCCCTTGGGCCTGTATCCGGGACAGGTGGGCCAGAAGGAGCCCGCGGTCTGCTCATGCTCGGAGGACAAAGTCAGGCTCTTAAAAAAACAGTTGTCAGCCATGTGTTCCTCAGCTCCTCCAAAGCTCTCTGATCCAGCAAAATGCAGAGGGTTTTTAATCACTATTTGCACCCTGCCTTATGCTCCTTCTAAGGAATTTCTGGCAACATTCGCCACTCAGCCTTTAAATAACCAAAAATCCTTCACTGCCTCTTTCATGGGTAGGTGGAAGAAAAAGCTAGAAGGAGATGCAAAAAGGAGAACTCCATCCTGTCCTCTCTAAATGACGCCCAGAGAGGCCCAGCAGCATGCATCGGGCCACACAGCTTGTGGGTGGCAGAGCCAGCACGAGGACCCGGGACTTCCCAGTTCAAGCGTTCCTTAAACCCTCACCTATTCTGCAGCCTGGGCTCTTCCCGAGGTGCTGCAATGTTTGCATCGGAGCCCAAAGCCCTTGCATATGCCACACTCCCAGCAGCTGGCTAGCCAGAGTTAACCACAGCCGTCTTCCACGGAGCACCGACTACGTGCTGCAGTCAACACTAATTGCCACGCATAGTGACTTCTGTTTGTCCTCCAACGACACAGACAGGCAGGTTCCATTACTGTCTGTTTTACTGATGAAAAGCCTGATACCTGGTGAGGTCGAGTCACCTGCCCAAGGTCGCAGGGCATGTAGTTGGTGGCCCCTTAACACTTTCACGTCCCTGCCTCCTCCCAACCTCAGCTCTGGGACTTGGCACTTGAACGGAGCCCAGAAAGAGCAGGCGGCCAGTCCCTGCCCTTGGTGACATCATGATCTGCATCAGGATGGCAGGGCGCCAATATTTACCGAGTGCCCAAGGCAGGGTAGAGACACTGCTGGGTGCTCTGCAGACCACAGTGATATCACCTAAAGCTCAGAGCACGTCCAAGCTCTAGGATTCTATAGCTCATGCTCTATGCGCTGGAGGACAGAGTGAGGGGACAGATACACAGGTAATATACACACGCATCAGACAGTGCTGGCTCTGGGGGGCGGGTGACCAGCAAGGGCCCGAGAGAAGCACTGGCAGGTGCATCATCAACCCTTGCTAGCACAACTTCAGCTCTCCACGGTAGCCAGCATGGCAGTGTGGGGTGGCAGGAAACGTGGGGACTCTGCAGAGACACAGACACGCACTGAGTCCCAGTCCCACTGTGTCCTGGTTACCCATCTAGATAACCCTCCAAAGATCGAGAATGATTCCCTTTGCAGGGCGGGTGTGAAGGTTATATCTGAGCATGGAGGCTAAGCGTCCAGTGCAGTGCTGCTTCTCAGATATATGGGATATATGGACACGTAATCTGAACTCTCTGAGCTTTAGCTTCTCATCTGTCAAATGGGAGCTCTGCTCGAGGCTTAGGCAGGAAACTCATTATAATAGAGACAAACTCAGACTCTGGGGTCAGGTTACTCAAATTTGAATCCTGGCTCTGTCACTAGGTCGTTGTATGATATGGGTCAGGTTCCTTAACCTTTGTAGTACTACAGAACAGTACTAACCATAGTACCTATCCTGTGGGGCTGTCAGGAGAATCGAATGAGTTAACAGATGCCAAGTGCTCAGAGAAGCACCTGGCACGCAACATACTTGCTAATGCTATCGTCTTACAGTGCTACTGTGCGAACCCAAAGTTCTCAAAGCACAGGCAAATATGTGGAGTAGATGCTAAATAAACGTGCAGACATTTGTTGTTTCCACATTTTGCATCCCTTCTCCTGTCTTTCAAAAACAGAATTTACCCTTTCCTATGGGGAACCCATTCCCCAAACAAGTGGGATGAAGACATGACTCCAGCTTGAATAATCAGATGATGTTTGATTAGCAACAGTGATTCGCTTGGACGTGGGCATGTGACCAAGCTAAGTAATCGACGTCCACCTTCAGTTCCTTTCTGCAGGACTGTCTGACAAAGTCACTCTTCACTGGAATTGCTGAATTAGCATGCCATGAACAGCAAACAATTGCTGTTTTCACTTGACAACACATCCACTGTTCTAAGGACTGGAGGTAGTGAGGTGAAGTCCTAATGACACCACTGAACCCCTGGATCCAGCTGTTCCTGAAGCCATAACTACCACTGGACTTCTCAGCAACACGAACTGACATATTTCCTCTTTACTAACTTTAGTTGCATTGTCACTTGCTAGTTAATAGTGCTGTTATAATATCATAGCATAGGTTCTCAATACATACTATTTCCCTTTCCAACACTTATCAAAACCCCTTTTTTACATGTACATAGATTCTCCCAAAGGTATTCTTTGGATAAACACTGAATATTAGGCAGTTTTTGCCTAGAAGACTAATAATAAGTAGAGTCCAGACTGGCTGTTTATTCCACGCGGCATACTATGGAGTTGTCAGCCACACAGAATCCACATTTAGCATAAGAAATGACTCACGGGGTCTACTGAGATGCAGTGCTCTTTTAAAACATAGCCAGTGGCATATGTATACACACTCACGATTGCACATTTATTGATTTCTAATTTGTACCCTGCTTATTTCCAAAAAGGCTCTGGAGTGGCTGACAAAATAAGACAAAGACACAAGAGGGTCATTAAGGAAAATCAAAGATCAAGCCTGGAGAGAAAAAAGGGATTGCTGATTATAGCCTAAACCTGGGTTAATATAGCTGCTTCAATAAAAATTGTGTATATATATTTAGCTCTCAGCTTTTTGGCAGCCACTCAGAATGTGTCATAATAGGGCACATGGAGAACTGGGCATCCTTCATGTCTGCAACTCCACACCCCCAGCACAGAGGCTGGGCTGGAACAGACACTGGGGGAGAAGCCCCCTGAAAGAGTAAGTGAATGAATGAATGGTAGATAAAAGAATCAAAGCTCCTTGAGAGCACTGTTTATATCCTTAGGCTTATATCATTCATTTATTCACCTACCCATTCAACCATCACTGACTGAGCGCCTATGAGTGCTGGACTCTGTGCCCAGCCAGTGACCTGGGGAGGGATGGATAGCAAAATGACTTTAATGTCATCCCTGCCTTCCCAGCTGCAGCTCTCTGGCTTGAAGCTCAATGTAACTGATCTCAATGCTCACTGCAACTCCTAGTCACTTAGTCTCTAGGAGTCTCTCCATGCCTCCTGGAGAAAGGAGATCAGAAACTCGGGTTGTAAAGGGAAGTGTAACAACAGTTATGTTGGTACTTACACAGCACTAAAGTCCTAGAAAACGTACACACCGCCATGATCTCACTGGACACTTACAGCTCCTCTGCGAGGCAGACAGAAAGGAGGAGGCATCTCCCTTTACTGAGGATGTTATTTAGGCACAGAAGGGAAAGTGACTCTCCCAAGCTCTCTCAGTTAGCAGGTGGCAGTTAGGACCTAAGCAAAGGGCTTCCCATGCCTGGCCCCCAGGATCTCGGAGACCTGTTAACACCACCTGAAATTCCTCCTCTGCCTGTATCAGGACCAGTCCTGCACAAGATGGGCATCACCTGACGGCCACAGGGCTTCCTGAGCAAAACCAGCCCACTGACATCCATCCCGCAGCTGGAAAACTCAGACCCCAGCCACACAAAGCCACCCAGCCCGGCAGCCACCTTCTCTTTGCCTGGAAGCTGATGCTGAGATTCCAGATGGATAGAAAATACTGTGCTGTAGAACCTAGTTAAGAACAGGCTGAAAAGGCACGATAAATGCAATGCTGGGTGGAGAGATGGCTATCAGGTGAGCATTTGAGGGAAGAGCTATACAGGGCAGGGGAAGCTGAAAACTAGGGTGGTTTTTGGCATTGCTTATCCAATCTGCTGGCCTCCCAGACTGCTGAATAGCATTTCCTTGATGCCCATACCCATCCAGGTGGATCGAGATTGGAAGAGTAGGAAGGGAGCCTGGCCTTTCCTACCTTCGGCAAAGTCAGCGAGGTGGACTGAGCCAAAGAAGTGGGGTGCATAGCAAGAGGAGACCCTGACAAAGTACGTGTGTTTCCTAGAGAAGGCAAGCAAGGCCAAGGCACCACTGAGCACTGGCCAACCCTTGCCTGCTCTTATTCTAACAGAGTGCTCCTTTACAATAAATTTATGCTTCTCATCTGTGTGTGTGTGGCTGTGTGTATTGACACATATAAATATATATTCCTAAGTCAGAACTCATTCTTAAATGCATGCACTGGCATGTGTTTCCTATTTCCCAATTTATCCCAGAGCCTATATGCAGTGTTCGCCTGTATAAGTAGGCACTGGGAATGACAGTGGTGGCCACATCATGGAAACCTCCCTCCCCAGTAATGTCAGAGCTCTTGGCCAGGCTGTCAATCCCGCCACCTGACTGCTGAGCAGTTGGACACTGTGTCACTCCATTCAGAAAGTTGACCCGTGATCGGCACAAGCAACTGCCAGCAGGATTTCAATAATATGCGATAATATGTCAATCATATGCACTTCCCTGACGCCCATCATACGTGAATCCAGTCTCTACCCTGCCAGGCATCTTCAACTCCTGGGCTTCCAAACTCTGATACTAAATAAATGTACAGAGGTATCTCTGACTTTTCCCTCTTCTTATACTCTAGACCATTGCAGAAGATAAAGCAAAATTCAATGTGTTTCTTCCCTTTTCTACAACATCATAGACCTCTAGACCCGGGTTTCTGGCCTGGCAGTGGTAGGAAGTGGGAACACGGAAGGACTGCTCCAGCCAGCAGGGGGGTGAAGCTGGAGTGTTTACTCCAAACCCACGCCCTCCGAGACCACTGGCGTGGACTCGCGCATCTCATATGCCCTCACGGAATTTCCCTGAAGTACGTACACTCGGACTCGAGTGAAACCAGCGTTTCCTCCCTGCTTGCAAGAGAATGATCTACTACCACAGGGCACTGGTCCTAACGCCGCGTCAGACCTGCCCCACGCCGGGGCCAGAGTGCCAAGCGCACATGGCACAGGGCTCCACGCGCTACGGCAACCGCATTCTCCACGCCACCAAAGCCAGGCAGGGCACGAGGCGGAGGGCGCAAGGGAACTGTACTCACAGTCGGGTGAGCTTCGGGTTGCTGTGGAAAAGCAGCTCTGGGAGGACTTGGAGCTTGTTCTTGTTCAGGCGCCTAAAGAGAGGAAAAAGCAGGAAAGGGTGTCAAGAGGACATTAAACGAGATCAAATGTATTCAGACGCCACTTCAATCAATCCACAGGTATTAGGGGACTCTAGATCTTTCGATGCGCGACACGTGTAAGGCATATTCCATCTTGGCGCAGCTCGTTGTCAAGTTGGGAATGCAAGGCAAAGGTCAGGCACGAGCGAAACACCACGCTGCAATTCCTCCTGCACGAGACTTGGAGGGACGTCGGGAATCGGTCACAACATGCTGTCCCGCGGACCCCAGACGAGACTTTTGAACCTTCCTCACCATGAGCTCCAGGTGGCTCTTACCAAGTGATGGAACTGGTGTGTGACATAGACTCCAGAAATGCAAATAAAATACCAGAGAATATCTTTCAGATCTGAAATTGGTGGTGGTGGGAGCAGTTGGCAGTTGCTATAGGAACAGAGGAGAGGGCATGGCAGGTCGCCATGGGTTGAGGGACCAAATGGAATCCCAGCCATCCTGGCTCTTTGGATCAGAACAGGTCTTCAGTGCGACTTTCGTGAGTCCTTGGCACTTTTGCCCTTATGGGTTGCTTTCTCTAGCAAGTATTTTAAAATATTATATTTTAAAAACTGTGTTGGTATAAAGAAAAACAAATGTACTAATCTTATATAACATTTATTTCAACCTAAAAGTTCGTTTTTGTCTTCAATTTTAAAACAAATTAAAATATTTTCATGGTCCCCTAACAGTATCACGGGCCCTCGGCACTGTCCCCACTGGGCTTGACGGAAAAATTGGCCCTGGGTCAGGGACCAAAGTCTGGGCACTGGGTGTAGCTTGAGGCAAAACTTGGCCCAGTAGAGATGGTCCGTGTCAGATGGTGGCAATAGAGCCACTCAGAGTCTCTCTAAATGCCCACAGCACGAAGGCCATCTGTGTCTTCAAGGGCCACCGCCTGGGCCATTGCTGTGATCTCCACGAAGGCTGCATTTTGGGGAGCCCCTGTGCATGCCAGTCCCACAGTCCCCTGCCCTGGCAGCTTGTCACAGCCTCGTATGGGAAAGGGGAACCCAAGCCACGGTTAAAGCAGATGCCTCACAGTGGCCAGAATCTTTGAGAGCCAGAGTAGTTCATAGTATGGAAGAATTTTTCCATCTAGAGTGAACCAAATACGTTCCATTATGTGGGGTGACTACAGAATCCCCACCTGAAAGCTAAGCAAACCGAGGAAAGGAAAAGGTGAGCTTCTCCCCACCTTCTGGCCCCAGAGCCCGACCCTCCCCCAACCCTGCCACCAAGCAGATGTGGCACCCTGTTTGGGACTTTGCTCCTATTTCCCCACTTGCATCCTAGATCTATGGCCAAAACTCGAGAGGAACAGGGGACTATGGGGAGATCAGACAGGATGCAAGAGAGGAGCATTTGAGACACCGTGTCACAAGCCCAGTGTCAGAAACGGGGCACTCAGCCCCAGCGGGTCACACCTGCTGGGCAGGAATGGGTCACACAATGCTGCCTCAAGACTCCAGATTAGAAAGAGACAAGGAGGAAAGGCTGCGATTTGGACAAATTAAGCTCCTCTATGGTGGTCTGACTCCTACATCAGTTTTTTTTAATGTTTTAAAATTGTGTTAAAATCACATAAAATCCATCATCTTAACAATGGGAAGTTAGTTCGGTAGTGTTCAGTCTATTCACATTGCTGAGCAACTAAACTCCAGAACTTTCTAACCTTGCAAAACTGAAACTTCATTCCCATTGAACAACAGCTCCTCACTCTCCCCCCTCCCAGGCCACTACCGTTCCACCTTCTGAGTATTTGACTCCTGTTCTTCTGACACTGCTGTGTCTACTCTGTGTGTGTACCTGCCACTGAAGTGGGAAATGTGGGGAGCTCAGGGAAGAGGAGAATGAGGCCGAATCTAGTTCCTTGTTTCAAGCAGTCAGCGATGACAGGTGGGTGCCCTGGCTCCTGAGAAGGTGTGTTATGACTTTGGGGTTGGCCAGGGCTGGGCTCAGGTCTGGCTACATCACGCTCTCGATGCGGGATCTCAGACAAGTTACCAGCCCTTTGAGCCTCAGCTTTCCATCTGCAAAGTAACCCTACTTCTTTGGGCTACAGTGAGTCTTCAATGCCACGGTGCATGCGCAAGTGTTTAGCACTGCATTAAGAGCACAGTGATAGTCACACAAATGACACTGATGGGGTCCTATTTGCATGGCAAACTTGGAGCCATACAGGATCCCAACCACATAGTGGTGCTCCAGATAGGTTATTATTAATCTTATCTCATAGATGAGGAGTCTGAAGCCTAGGGAGGTCACATCACCAAGGCCATAGCGTTAGGAAGTGGTAGTGGCCAGATTTGGACCCAGTCGGTGTGACTCTAGGGCTCTGGTTCTGAACCACCATGTTACTCGAAGCCTTTCAGTAAGTGATGGCTCCCTTCCCCTTTCCCTTTATTTTTCCTGTTCCTCTTCATCGAGGCTTGCCTCCTCCACCCCAACCTAGACAATGATCCACCCCGGTACAATGCCCTCCCTGAAGAGGACTCTCTTGGAGGTCCCCAAGGCAAGAGGCAAGAACTGGGTCTCTATGTGGGTCTGTCTGGAGCCACCTTCTATTGTCACGGCTGTACAAAGCCTGGTAAGTTCCATCCAGACAACTGACACTGCAGTCTAGGCAAAAATCCTAAAATCCGGCCGCCACTGCCGGCAGCGAGTAGGGTGTCTAGTGTGTTAAAAGCCCTAAACCAGAGTCGAAGCTAAAAATAAAACCAGCTTGGCTCCAAGGCTTCTGGAAAGGAAGGAATCATTTTCAGTTCTTTGCCGGTATTTGTGGCTGGACAAAAATAAAAATGCAACCAAATTTAGCCAATTTGTGCTGTGCCCGCCGCTTCAGAAACCCCAAGTGAGGATCCCGGAGCTGCCGGGCTGGGCTCTGCTTCCAGAAGCCTCGGGCCTTTCCAACTGCAGCTTGGGTAGGTGGGTGGCCTGCTGGGTCTTAGTATCAGAAGGAGCTAGATACTGTGTCTCTAGGTCATTCCAGGATTTACTCATGTTTACTTTGTGAGCAGCCTGGCTCAAAAGGTCTTCCTCAAAAAGCCGATGAAGGTGCCAAGCTGCAAGAGGCATACTTCCCACGTGGCTGCTCTGGAAGCAGCCCCAGAGTGGGAAAATGAACAGAGAGATCGTGCTGTTCTCCGGACCCAGGTACAGGTGAGCTCGGGGCTGCAGACGGTGGCCGCTGGCCACGGTGCACTTGTGCCATCTGCTGCTGTTACTCTGGGCCCAGAGGTGGAAGCCTCTTGCCACAGTTCCAGCGGAAGTACAGCCACGATTCCTGAGTGGAGAGCAGGACAGGATGGGACCCGCATGAGGACAGAACTGAGGAAGTCAGCACAGGGGACGTGGGCCAGGTCGATGATGGGATAAGGAACTCTCCAAGATCAAAACTCCTTCTCAGCCTTCCTGCTGGAACATTGAGGAGCATGAAGGTCAAACCCCACTGGCTGCTGAGTTGCACGGTCCTACTGCTTTTCAGCCCAAACTGTGACACTCCAAGAAACAGATCCCAGTCTTTGTGGAACCACTGAAGGCCTTCCTGGATGTAGGCTGGGTGTAAGATATAAAATTAGAAGTTTTTGCCACTTTGTTTGTGGAATTCATCCATTTATCCATCCAACCATCTAGTCAACCATTCATCCATCCATCTAGCCACCACTGACCCATCCATCCAGAACATCACATGCTAGTGGAAGAGACAGACATGGAGACAAAAAATCGCACCGTGATCCTATGAGCAGGGGTGTTGTGGCAGCACAGTGGAGGGGCGGCCAACCCAGTCCTGGTTAAAATAAGGCTTTACAAAGAAGGCAATTTTAAGTTTAGTTCTGAGGATGAGCGTGACCCTTCAGAAGACAGAGACAGAGAGTTCTGGACTGAGAGAGTGGCGTGTGCATTCCCATGCAGGGCACTTGGGAGGCAGGCTTGCACGGCTGGAACGTGGAGGCAACTTGAGAAGACAACGTTGAAGGTGCACAACTAGGCAGAGGTCACAGCGTGGGGGGGGGGGGCTTGTGGTCACAATAAGGGATTTGGGTTTGGCTGTCTACTTAGAGCCAGCAAGAGGCATAGACAGGGTTTGAGCAAGGGAGTGAGAATCTGGTTTGGATTTTAGAAAGTTCTTGCAAGTAGCAGTAAACCTAGTTGGGAGGAGGAGGGTGACGCTGGAAACCAGTTAAGAGGGCGCCTGAGTGATCCGCGAGGCTGTGTGAAGATCTGATCAAGGATGAGAGTGGTCTGGAGCGTAGATGATAGGAGTGAGTTATAATCACCGGGTTTGAGGACCGAATGTACGCGAAGACTGAGGGAGTCACAGGAGTGGAGGTATTAGAAGTGGCTCCCTGGGCTCCAGTTTGGGTAGCATCAGTCAAAATTACCAATCATCAAGGAAACAAACAGAGAAGGAAGAACACCATGCAGAAGGTGATGTGTTTGGATTCAGGATTTCTGTAAAAACTCAAGCATGTTTTTACAACTAATAGTCGTGGCTAGTGATAGCACTGAAACCATGAGTCAGGCATCGTACCACCCACTTTACATGTACTATCTTATTTAATTGCCATGGAAACACTTGGAGGCCAGTACTCTTAGTCTCTCTGTACTAAGGAAACAGAGGCCTAAGCAGGGTAAGGAGCTTGCCCAATGTCAAAGCTGACCCGATTGCTGGTGACAGGACTTGAACCCAGAAACTTGATGCTAAACCTGTGCTCTTCACTACCATGTATAATAACATTTAATTTTGAACTTTGTTAAAGACTATCTTATCGCCTCATGCGTGGGTCTCATCTTCCCATGAAGTTCTGAAGGTCCTTAAGAGTGGAATACAGCCACCATGTCCTTTGCATCCCAACAGCACCCAACACAGCGCCAGGCACGCAAGGAGCCTTCCAGGAGGGCCTGCTGAATTTCACAAATAAATCGAAAGGTAGGAATGGCCAACGAGGGGAGCCTGATGAACCAACGGCCTTCCTGGGGCAGGAAGCCATCCTGTTTAGGGTGCACGGGACTCCTGGAGGGCCTGCCTGCCTGCCTGAGGCTGCCTTCATCCTCCAGAAACTTCTTAAAGACTCAGCTTCCAGACTTCTCTGCCTCACTGAGGAGCAAGGGAAACGGGGGTGGGGCTCACTGCGTCCCCTCACTGAAGGTCACCAGGACGGCTCGCTTTGGTAATGGACTCAACTGGTCCCCCTTCCCCAGGCAGTTCTTAGATTCCTTCTCTGTCTACTAGTCCTTGGCCAAGTTTCATACGGCACATTGGATGTCGCCTGATAGATTCGACAAGGGTCCTGATTTGGGATGGCTGTTGGTTACATATACCATGGTCATGATCAGGAATGGCCCCTACATGTGTGGCAAGAAGACCTAACAGCCTGCAGCCTCAACAGCCATGGCCACTTTGGTTGAGTGACCACTGTCCTCTGCCTTTGAGGCTTCCTTTGTTGTGGGGAGGGATAAACAGCTTTACTGGGACATAATGGGGTTTCCTTTTAACAGCAATTATGGGTCAACCCAGAATTTATTTCTATAGTTTAGAAGCAAGTTGACCTGACATTTGTCTTCTTTGGGATTCAGTATTTGCTCCACTACATTTAGGCTGGCTTACGCCCATTTTGAAAATCAGTTAGTTTATAACTTCCAAAAGTCCTAATAGCAATTTAAAAAAATCTCTATTTTGGATATTTCTGTAGGAGAAATAACTTTCTGGTCATAGTCTAAAAATTCTTGCCCCTGAGCAGTTTTTTCCTCATTGAAGTTGTTTACGAGAACCTTTTTAAAAAATAACTTAAAGATTATTTTAGGAACACGGTTATTACATAATAGCAAAACATGTACCTCGTGGGATACCGGAGAAGGCTGAACGGTTTAACACCTGTGAAGGGCTTTGCAGTGTTTCTCAAGGGCTCAATAAATGACAGCGGTTGCAGCTACTGTTACCACCATTATCCTCCTCCCTGGATGTCTCCAGAGCTCAGAGATATGGGAGATTTATTTCTTCTTTGTAGATGACTGTATTGGTCAGCAAGGCAGTAACAAATGAACTCCAAAATCTCACTGGGCTGATGCAATACACTTAACTCCATACTCACACTTAACTCCATACTCACATAAGAGGCTTGTCCCATCGTGTATGACACCATAGAGAACATGTGGCTCAAGGCTGCTGAGCTAGGGGGAGAGAGAGAGGGAGGAGGTGCACCAGCTCTTAAACTCCCTTCAGCCTGCAGTGACTTGTGCCACTTCTGTTCTCACACGACAACCACTTGGCACAAACCTAACTGCAAGGCGAGCTAGGTCATCTCCAGGAATACTTGGCTACTTGGTGAGGACTAGCCTAGCCACCAACATGCCTTCAGCATCAAAGCAGTAATGATCGCTTTGTCCTTTTTCCTTCCTTCCTTTTTCCTATAAACACAGGGTACTTACCATGCGCTAGTGCTGTGTCAGGTGTTTTACCTGCATTATCTCGCTCCATCCTAAAAGCAACTCTTGAAGTAGACATCGCTAAGGTCATTATTTTGGAAAAGGAAACTGAAGCAGAGTGAGGTTACGCAGCTTGTCCACAGTCACACAGCTGATACGGCTTGAACAACAGTCTCTCCGACACCAAAACCTGTGATTTGCCGTTCTGTGTCCTTAATATTTTGGTGCTTGGTTGACCAGGAGGCCGCCCAGTAATCCCAGAAGGGAGGCCAGAAACAAGGTATATTTGCCCATTGTATAGCTGGAAAAACTGAGTCAAACAGATTAGGAAAGTGACTCTATATCCCCTTGGCCTTAAGTGTCCGAGGTCTACTTGCTGGCCCTGCCCCTCTGATTTCAGAATAAGGCTCTGAGGGCCCCAGGAGATCACTGCCCAAATGCACAGCTCTAGAGACCTCTGGGGTGTGCCCAGGATCCCACCTAACTGAGCTCAAGCTCAGGACCCCAGCTCGAAAAGCAAGCACGAAGCCCTCCAAACAAGCCCTTTTGACCTTTCCTGGACCTCACATTGGACTAATTTTCCTCCAATTACACGGCCGTTAGGGAAATGCAGGGCACATCAATGGCCAGAGCCTGCCTTGCCTCTGCCCCTGCCAAGCTGCTGCCACATGCCCCAGCACCCCTGCATCCAGGAGACCTTGATTTCAGGAGGAAAGGATGGTTGGGGGTAGGGAGGCAAAGAAGGACAGGCGTCCTGTCTGTGCAGTTGCAGTGGACAACAACTGGCTCTGCAGAGAATGAGTCAAATGGCTCTGAGAGTCCTCTGGTTCCAAATTAGCTAATCTACAGGCCTAAGTCATTGTTGCTTAAAACAATGCAGGGGAGCCCCGAATGCTGTAGCCAAGAAGCTGCATGATCTAGGACTAAAGTCAAGAGCTTGGGTCTCTGGGGCTCCCCCAGGAGATTGTACATGGAACTATATTAGTACTTGGAGGGTTCAGACTCCAGAAAACATCAGTAGAGTGGGAGAAAGCACACATTTATGCATGCACTTGAATGTGTACACACACACACACAGCAGACATAATGCACAGGCAACTTAACAGAGTCATTTGTAGCTTAAGAGCTGGCCAAATCCATTCCAAGCAGTCAGATCACTTGACAATGACCAAAGCTCAGATCTTCATAGTGACCTCTTCAACCCACATCACAGTGGGGCCAACAGGGCAGGCAGCTCCCCACATTCAAGAATCAGAATCCCTTCTGACATACTGTAGTCTTGCAGCTTTCCCTGGCTCGGGGATTTTGCACATGCTGTTCCCTTCTCTGGGAATGCTCTTTACTCTGCTACCAGGGTAGTCGCCGCAGAGGTCTTAAGAAGTAGTCAAACTCTGTAAACAACAGACAGGATTGGCCAATAGACTAGAGGTGAGGCATGGGAGAGAGGGAAGATGAGGAGGAGGCTGAGGGTTGGGCCTGTGCACCTAAAACTCTGGAACTGCTATCATCTGAGATGGGGGAAGATCATGGGTAGAAGAGGGTTGGGGGGACAGGGAACAGATTTGGATATGTTAAATTCAGTATGCCCACTTATAGATGCACAATAGACAATGGGATATACAAATCTGGGGTTCAAGGATAAGACCAAGATAGAGCGAGGTAGGTGATATATAAAGCCATAAACCTGGATGTGGTTACCATGGGAGGAGAAGATAAGGAAGGCAAGAGGAGCATAGACTGAGTCCTAGGGTACACCATTCATCAGAGACCAGAGCAAGGAGCAAACAGCCCCCAGTATAGTGGAGGAGAAACGAGAGAAAGTGGAGTTGTGGAGGCCAAGAGAAGAAAGGGTTCCAAAGGAGGAGGCAGGGAGGGAGGAACTGGTTTGTCAAGCGCAGCTGAGAGGTGGAGAAAGATGAGGGTAACACTGGATTCAGCAACTCAGAGCTCATTGGTAACCCTGGAAAGAGCCCCTCATTCCAGAGACAGCGTGAGCTGGTGGGGTTCAAGAAAGAGTAGGAGAAAATAAGGAAAAACAATGACACTGAGATGTTTTGCAATAAAGGGGGACAAAAAAAGGGGTTGACAGGAGAGAACATGGGGTCAAGGGAGATTTTATTGTTTTTATTTTTTTCAATGGAGGAAATCATGACGTGATTATATGCAGATGAGAATGATCCAGAAGAGAGGATAAACAGATGATTCAGGGGACCGGGGTGGGGGTGGATTTTTAGAGTGAGCCCTGACCAGACAGCAGGGGGGACTGCAGTGCACAGGGATGGCAATGGCCTTTGTCAGGGCCCCAGACAGGTCCCCTGTGGCAGCAGCAGGAAGGCAGGGGGCCAGCAGGCAGCAGATGTGGTGGTGGAAGTCTACAGAAGTTCTCTTCCAAGTTCTTCTGTTTCCTCGGTGAGAAAGGAAGCCAGATTATCAGTCCAGACCAAGGTGGGGGAGGAGGTGTTTGATGACTGAGAAAAGGAGGTGAGAAATTGACCAGGCAAAGCTGGAAGGTTGCCGGGTGGAAGCAAGTGCCCACCTGAGGGTCGTGGCTACAAGTTGCAAGTGAGATTTGTCTACAGAAATGTGTTTTTCTTCAGCCACATTCAAGTTCTCTGGGTGAGAGGGTACAAATGACAGAAGGTTGAATCCAGCCAAGGTTGGGGTGTTTTCCAGTAACTGTGGCAGAGGAAGAGAAGAGCTGGGGAGCCCAGGGAATGTGCCAACAGCTATTACCAATATGGCCCATAAAATCCACGCTGGGTAAGGGGGGTGGTCATCAGGCAACTGAGGGACGGGGACAAGATGACAGAGTCCATGAATTATCAGCCCCCACAGGGTCCAAGAACTCTTGGACAAGGCATGGGACTGGGGCTTAGAGACGCTGTTGTATATAATAACCCTAGCTGTGTCCCAGAGCCGTGTGACTCCAGATACACCATGGCACCTCTCTAAGCCTTGGTTTCTCTCATCAACAGAATCGGTGGGTTGGATGAGATGGTCCCTAAGATCACCTACTCTATCCTCCTTATTCTAAGAGCTGGAATGATACTTGGATTCTAAGTCCAGCTCTCAATTAGCTGTGTGGTCTTGAGATATAAACCTCACAATGTCTTGGGTTCTTCCTGTGAAAAATGGGTATAACAATACCTACTAGAATATCCATTCACATGTTCAGTGCCATTAGAAGATGGATGTTGTCTGTCTATTCACTGCAACTCATAGGCTGGCTACTAGTAGGTGTTCAATAAATATTTGCTGGTTGGTTGGTTGAATGAATGAGTGAATATCTATTTCACCTATCTCACAGAATTATGAAGAAACAGATGAGATGAAGAGAGTAAACTCTGCAGAAAACTGACAGTGCTATAAGTTGTCCTGCGGTACTACTGCCCAGGTTCCCCTGTGCCGGCTCTTCCACTTTGGCTATTAAAAACACAGTCTTTTACTAGGAACCTTCCAGAGCATTGCAACCAGGTTACGGTCACAATCACAACAGCACGAATCAAGCACCTGACATCCACCCTACTTGAAAGAAGGTCCTGAGAGTTTTCAGCACGATCCCCACACCAGCTGATTTGTGCCAAGGGTGAGGATGGAAGCAGGGCAGCTCCAGAGCAGAGAGAAGGCAGACTCAGGGTCAGGTCCCGACAAGGGGAAAGGACATCAGGGTGAGATCTCTATTAATATGTCAGCCAAGTAAGGGGAGCCAACAGGAAGATGCAGAAAGCCCCAACGGCTGACTTTATTTTTCATGTGGCCTGGGAATGAATATGGAAGAGCTACGTGGGGCAGGGAGGAGCAATGGAGAATTCCTCGGAATTCAGCACTGACGCTAAGCGTGCACTGAGCATCCTGTGGGTTATGTGGAGTCAGTTCTACTAGGGATTAAGAGAAAAGTACTTTTTCCACCTTAAAATGTCCCAAACAATGCAGAGAAGCTGGTCCTAAATAGCATGGCATGAGCACAGCCCACAGACCCTCCACGTTCTCTCTGGGTTATTCTAGGCCCTTCCTCTGGGTCTCCAACCCCTTTGACCCGCAGGTAGGAAACTGACAGATGCAAATTGAAAGAGAAACACTCCAGCTAGCAGATGTCAGGCAGGGCAGGTGCGACTCAGCACAAATTTTCTGGAAGTGCACTGTTTAAAATGATCCTGCTTGAACCCATGGCCTTTCCTTTTGTTCTGAGCAAGTTCAAAGTGAGGAAGAAAAACGTCCTGACACTAAAAGATTCAAACATTCCTAGCTTGTGAATGACAAATTCCTCTTTCGTTTCTGTTCTAAACACTGGCACTCTGCGAGATCTGTTAATGACAGTGTGCTTCTCTGTGTTTATCTAGGCATTTAGATCTGTATTTACATATTTAGCAACAAAAAGTGATCTTTCTCAGTCTTCTCTTGCACGAGCCAAAGAATGTACAGTAATTATCTGTGACCAGTTCTCATCTATAACTAATTAGAATTTTATTTTCTCATAGCATTTCTTCCCTGATTCAGGTCCAAGATACTTTTTTCCTTATTATTTTTTCCTAGAAAAGGAAGATACCTAGACAGTATTTCAACTATAAGATGGAAAAGGAACAGCATGTAAGGGGGAGAAGGGGCCCTCTTCAGATTGCATTATCACTTGGATCTGATTGACTCTTCCTCTCCATATTCCCTTTTTTTGAATACTTTTCCAGCTTGGGAAGGATTTCTCAAGCCTCTGGCTATTGCATTTGAACTCAAGTCTGCAGAAATAGTTTCAAAGCCCCCACTCACCTCTCCCACTCCCACCTCAGGCGAGCAGTTCCCATCCCAACCACAGCTTCGCGATCCCATCCAAACTTGCTGGCGTCTCAAACTGAATCCCAGATGTTCCATTTGCGAGAAATAAATGAATGGCCCAAGCTGTGGACTGAAGCAGTGCTCCTCACAAATAGATTCCAGGTGTGTTGGCCTCTGGACTGCTATCTCTCTCTTCCTCTGTTTCTCTCTCTCTCTCTCTCACACACACACTCCAGTTCCATCCTGAAAAGAATCTGACACCATCTCCAGAGGAAGAGCTAGCACAGGAGGGACAGAGCTAGGCACCTAGGTACCCAACATGAACTACATCTTTTCAACTGGGGGCGAAGGCAAGGGGCTCCAAAGGCATGCTCCTTAGCCTTTGATCAAAATCATGATGCATTGTGTTCAAACTCATCTTGGGCCTGAAAGAGCTTACAATTGCTAAACTATCTGAATTGTCATCATTTTCCATTATCGACCATAGCTGCCTCCTTTGTTCCTATGTGCATGATCTGAATGTTTGTGTTCCCATAAAAGTCATGTTGAAATCCTAATCCCTGAGTTGATGACATTAGGAGGTAAGGGCTTTGGGAGGAGATCAGGTCACGGGGGGGGGAGACCCCTCATGAATGGGATTAGTGCCCTTATATAAAAGACCCCAGAGGACTCTCTTGTCCCTTCCACTGTGTGAGGACACAGCTAGAAGGTGCCATCTATGAACCAGAAAGCGATTTATCATCAGACACTGAATCTGCTGGCTCCTTGATTTTGGACTTCCCCAGCCTCCAGAACTGTGAAAAAGTAAAATTCTGTTGTTTATAAGCCACACAGTCTATGATATTTTGCTTATCACAGCCCAAATGGACTAAGACTATGCAACTCGTCTTAATGCAAATTTAATAAGCACCTATTGTTTTGCTTACTTTGGGGCAAACAATGTGGGCAAGTAAAAAAAAAAGAGAAAAGGCAAGATCTGCCCTGGAAGAACTCATAGTCCGTTGAAAGAGCAAATTTCAAGTCATTCAATTATCAATTGATTAAGAGATCCAGTGTTTACTAAGTGCCTACGGTATTCCGTGCTCTGAGATACAAAATCCAACAAGACCTCCTGCTAAGGGACTTACAGGCCTTACAGTGGGGGAGGAAGACAAGCCATCGGTGCCACAGGAGCACGTGACGTGTGCTAAGACAGGAGGACATGCAGGAAGCTGAGGGTTTTCCAGGACAGTGTGCAGTGAGGGGCCATCAGCCCCCCCACGATGGATCCGTGCAGAGGTGAGAGGGAAGACTAGACAGGTGGGATGAAGGTAGGGGGCTTGCAGGAGGCCAGCAGGTCCCCAAATGCAGCTGACCCACCTCTCGAGATTTCAGAGGGCAAATAAAAGCACAGGCATTTTCATTCAAATCATATTTTCTATGTTTTTTACAAAAAATGTTTACCTCTCCCATGGCCATTATTATGATACTTAAGGAGGGTCTAAGGAAAAACAAAGAAAGTCAACTTAAAGTCAAATTCAGGAAAATAATAAATAACAACAGGTGTCACACGGATTGACAAAAAGTGTAAAGAGGGTGCAGAAAGTGCTGGCATGTGGGGACCACTGCGCCGCTTAGTGGCCGGTCGCTGAGGTCTCCTGGGCAGGACTGGCGTGAAGGAAGCCGGACAGTGGGAAGAGACCTTGAGCAACGGCACCTAGGATGTGGTAGGGCTGGAAGGGCAGCTGACAAAAGCAAACATGAGAGATCACGGTGCGAGGCAAAGGGGACCAAAGCTAGGGATGAATGAAAGAAACAGGAGGTGACAAGGCCGGGCTTGGTGGCACAGCAGATGAAGATGATCAGAGGAAGACAGGGCATGGTATTCACAGATTGGTTCACTGTTTCCAGTTCTTCCCTCTTCCCTGTTAGAGGACTATACACCCAGGCTTTGGCCACGTGCCTCTGAAGGACCTCCCATTACGGCATTTACTTCCTTGCCCCACTGACGCTGGGCTTGGTCATATAACTCGATTTGGTCCACATAAGGTTGGTGGATGTGATGAGAGCAGAGGCTTGAAATTAAATGTGCATCAAAAAAAAAAAATATGCCTTGGATAGCCACAAGTCCTAGGAGGAGGAGGAGTCACAGGGCAGAGCCTGAACCAAATTTGCAGCCTGAGTCCAGCTGAAATCAGCCAAACCCAGCCAGACCACGACCCACATGCAAGGAAAATAAATCTCAGGCCACTGAGATTCTGAGGGCGTTTGGTTAGAAGGGAAAACTGACACACACAGGAGGGGAACAGGGTGAGACCGCAGTAGTCTCATCAATGGTCTCCCTGTTCTTACTCTTTCTCCTGCACCCTATCCACCCTAGCAACTAGAGTGATCCTTTCAAAACCAACATTAGTCACCATTCATTCAAAACCTTCCAATGGCTCCCAGCTCACTCAGAGTGAAAGTCAAAGTCCGCACAACGGGAAACACACTCCTACGTGACCTGTCTACCTCCCTATCCCCTTCACCCCTCAAAACCCACCTTCGACCGCTCCCCCACTTTCTCACGTGGCATCCCTGCTACTTCTGGAACGCATCAGGGAGCCTCTTCCTTGCTCTCTTCTTCCTAGAGAACACATCCCTCTATATTCCAGTAGCTGACATCTGCCCCTCCTGCAGGTCTCCGCTCAGATGTCCCTTTCTCCAAGAGATCGTCCCTGACCATCCATCCACTCTGCAACTCCATCCTTGCACTCTCCGACCCACTCTGCTTTCTTCCTTTCAAAGTATTGAAAGGATACCCCTAGGTATTCTAAAATACCCCTTAGGTATTGTACTTATTTTGTTTGCTGCGTGTCGTCTCCCACTAGAATAGAAGTTTCATGTGTGTTAGAATTTTTTTTTTTTTCTGTTTCCACTGTATTCCCAGCAGCAAGAACACTGGCCTGGCACGGGACACAATAAATATTTGCCAAATAAATGAATCAAAGAAACATCCAGCTTTCTACACAGGGACAACGGGGAAAGCAGTGATGGCTTTGAAAGATTCAGAGGCTTGGAAGGAGAAGCAGGTGTGGAACGAAGCAAGAGCAGGCAAATGAAACTACCAAGATGGCAAGTGACAGGGAAAGACCAAGGAGATGCAGGGCATGGTGCCCTTGGCAGGAAGAGCTAAGCCGAGAGCATGTCATTCACTACTCAGCACAACGGACTGAACTCACCAAGCCTCAGTCTTCTCACCTGTTAAATGGGAAGAATACAAACACCTCCCTCCCAAGGGAATCGTGAGGATTAATTGAGATAATGTGGGTGCCTCAGTGCCCTACCTGATACCAAACAGGTGCTCCATGCCTGGCTGCAGGCAAGACGGCACCCCCACTTCATGGAGAGTCCATCAATGGAGACAGAAGACGGCAGGGCCCGACAGGGGAATCGGGATATGGAAAGAGAAGAGTGTCCTAGCACTCTGGGAGGCCGAGGTGGGTGGATCACTTGAGGTCATGAGTTCGAAACTAGCCTGTGCAAGAGTGAGACCTCGTCTCTACTATAAGTAGAAAGAAATTAATTGGCCAACTAAAAATATATAGAAAAAATTAGCCGGGCATGGTGGTACATGTGTGTAGTCCCAGCTACTCGAGAGGCTGAGGCAGGAGGATCGCTTGAGCCCAGGAGTTTGAGGTTGCTGTGAGCTAGGCTGACACCACAGCATTCTAGCCTGGGCAACAGAGTGAGACTCTGTCTCAAAAAAAATAAAAATAAAGAGAAGAGGGGCAGAGGGAAGCCCAGAAGCTGCAGTGAGGAAGTGGGAACAGCCAGGGCTGCTCTGGGAGAGGCCGGCGTGGCTGGAGAGGCCCTCTCGGAGGTCACAGTGAAGTCCGACAGGAGAGGGGCAAGTGTGTGTGGGGGGAGGGGCAGAGGGGCTGCGGTGGTGGAAATCCGGCGGGGGTTGGGGGGAGGGCTCGAACATCAGTGCTCTGACTGGTATCCCCTGCACTTCACAGGGAACTCCTGCCATGAATGAATCCCACCCGCATCCCTCCGTGGGCGCCCCATGGACACGGCCACCTCCCTCCTCCCCTGGTCCCTGCCTCTGGGACAGCTCCTCTCCCACGCTCCACTGCTTTTCATTCGACACTCCCCACGCGCACTCAACCGCTACACGCGCTGAGCTCTACCCACGGTAGTCCACTCTCTTCCCCTCACTGTCCTAGCCCAGGCTGAGGGGCTCCCTCTGCATCGAGGAACCCAGCTTTCATTGTCCCTGCCTCTAGTCTCACCCTCGCCTCCCACCCAACTCTTTATTACAGATGGAATAGTCTCCCTACAACAAAACCTAATTATGTTGCTCCCCTCCTGGAAATCCTACAGCAGCTTCCCCCGTGTCCTCGGAAAATCATCAAAGCTTCTTATTACTGCTAGCTGTGTCACCTGTCCCTCTGTTCCCCCAGCCATGCTGACTTTCATTCAGCTCCTGTGTCCTCTTGTCCTTTGGCTTTACAAATGATGTTCCCTCTATCGGGAATGCTTTTCCCTCATCCTCGGCTTCATTACCTCCTTCACTCAGCCCATAGGTCGCAGCTGACAAGGCATCTATTCCAGGAAGTCGGTCCAATGCCCCATCTACTCCAAGAGTTCTTCGTCATTATTTTACAATAGAGCAATTTCCTATTTACTTGTCTTTTTCACCAGAGGGTGAGTGCAGGGCAGC
Organism: Mirza zaza; assembly: GCA_008750895.1. Lineage (NCBI taxonomy): Eukaryota > Metazoa > Chordata > Mammalia > Primates > Cheirogaleidae > Mirza > Mirza zaza. The sequence continues at coordinate 328,781 of VSMD01106131.1, forward strand.
AAACATTTTCTGTAAAGAGCCAGACGGTAAACACTTTGGGTTTTGTAGGCCCTACACTGTCCTTCACAACTCAATTCTGTTGATGCAATATGAGAATAGCCATAAATAATACATAAATGAATGAGCATGGCTGAATACCAATAAAACTTTATTTATAAAAACAGGCAGTGGGCTGAGTTTGGCTCACAGGCTGCAGTCTGCAGATTCCTCCTCTGGGTTGTCACTTATCTCTGGGCCTAGAAGAGTACCTGGCACACCAAAGAGGCTCATACAGAATTCTTCAGTAAAGAAGGAAAGACTGAATGAATGTATGAACGAACGAATGGTATATTTCACAAAGGCCAAGCTAATCTTGTTTGAAAAACGTCTTTCCTAGAATCAAATTCGTGTTTTAGGAACTGTGTCTTTCCTTGTGCCTTCATGTCTGAAGTCCTGCCCAGCAATACTACTAATATTTATTGAGTACCACTCTTTTTAAACACTTCACAGTGATCAACCCATTGCATTCTCAAAGTAACCCTATGAGCTATGAGCCATTATTATGCCCAATTTGCATAGGAGGAAACCCCAGAGAGGTTTCTCAAAGATGGGGCTATGCCCTGCTCTTGGCAGAGCCATCCTTCCCTAGGGACCCTCGCTTGGTGCCTGGGATCTAGCACCCTGGTTGGGCTTCTTCCTCCAGTGTCTTTGTGGTCGGCCTGAATCCATGCCTCCCCCGGCCCTGCTCAGCTCACACGCCACGCCACCCACCCGGGGCTAGACGGCAAATGCAGATCGCCGGCCTCGCCCTCTAATTCCCTCATCCAGAATCTCCAGGGCTGACGCTGCTCACCCCCGTGCAATGGGTTCATCTCTGCTCTGGGCCACACTGACCCTCTGAGCTCGTTCTCAGCTCCATTCTCATTCTCCACTCTCTCCATTCTATCACTTTCTCCTTCTCTCACCCTTTTTTGCTGCCCTGCAAGGAAGTTCTAATACCAGCCCGACACGTTTCAAAGGCCAATGTACAATATGACACGTTTCAAAGGCCAATGCACAATAGATTACATCTAGAACTTAAAAAGTGTGAGAAAAATCCAAGGGATGAGAAATGCTCTGATGGAAGCAGTAGCGAGCTCAGCGGTCTTCCTACGGAGATTCGGCCAATTACCGAAAACGCTTCCTTTGGCTGAAAAGCTCACCGCTGAATCAGACTTGGGGAAGAACATGCTGTAATGTTAAACCCCAAAGGGCCGCTCTTTGCTCCGAGGCCTTGATTTCATCTGCAATTCCTCGATGGTTATCTGAAGCATGCTACCCGTGAGGATGGAAGGGCTCCCAACAAAAGCAGATCCCTCGTTGAGAAGCGGGAGGCAGCACTCTCAGGCTGAATTTGTCTTTTCTCTCTTTCCGGACGTGGGTCTCTGCCTGTCACCCTGAACCGAGCCGCCCGCAGCAGTGCTGGCTTGAATCTGACTTATGAGCCGCTGGTAGGTACCGCCATGGCAGGCTGCGGGGCGCGGATGTTAATTGCCCATTAGCCGTCTACGCAGGCTGCACCTCACTTGAGAGGCAAGAGCAAGAACGTGAGCCGCGGATACCTGGGAGTCCGGCTACCGACACACGTGGAAACCATCCAGGGAGACCTCAGGTTCAATCCGCAGCTTGGCCACATATTTATTTCTCACTAAAATAACATCTGGCTTTCATTTTTTGGTGACAACTCGTTTGGACAAGACCTTGAGTAGGTTAAAAAAAAAAAAATTAGACTTTCTACCCTTCCCCCAGCCATGGGGGAACTAAACTTTGTTTAAGCTCTTTTGTGAGCCAAGGGTGTAAATAAGGAATTGGTGTGGGGACTACAAGCAGAGTATAAACAAGGAGTTGTTTGTTTCTTCTTATTAAAAGACAATGACTCTCTGAGGAATTCACACACTCCCCACTTGTAAGCGGGGCAGAGTTCCTGGGGAGAATATACAGCAAATTACGTGGAGCTCACAGCTAAAGTACTTGGCAATCCTAGGGCTCAACTTGCGGCTGAGAGACGGGGACCCCAGTGTAGGGCGACTGGCTTTGGGAGCGTGTTTGAATTCTGCCACTCCAGGAGAACATGACGCCATTGCCACAAGCACTCTGCAGGTCTGATGAAGAGCTGGTGGCCTTCGCCCAGCCTGGGGTGTCCAGGGGCCCTCATTATAATACAAGTTCCACAAAGTCAGGGGCAATTTATCTCTTTTGCTGTTTCCTGCATCCTTAATACCAGCGTGGCTGCTGCAGTCGGCAACAAACAAGTGTTTGCTGAATCGATGAGCAAATGAACACAACGCACAGGCAATGCTGGGATTCCAGCCCCTACATGTGGCCACCTCTCTTCCAAAGTACACCCAGAATGTGGCCCTAATCCTGAGAGGTGAGAGGTCACCAGCCACGTTGTAACAGAGGATCCTAGAGATAAAAAAAGACCAGCTTCCCTCACTGGCTGAAATATACGGAGCAGAGATGGAATGGGATCTTCATGTCCTGGTTGTCCATTTGGGACAGCTGTGAAGAAGAAACCCACCAGCTTACACAGGAAGCAAGACCTCGGTGTCTCACATCTAAACTTGACATTTAACAGAGCATGGTGCAAACTGCTTTGGAGATTTCAAAGAGTAGGGAAGGAGGAAGAGCATGTTTGCTCTTAGACTTTCTTGAAGGTCCTCTCATAGGCCGTATTCCTTTCTACCACAGGCCATTTGCATGTGCTGCTGGCTTGCTGTATGCCTTTCAAGACGCCCCACATTCTTTTGGATAGCTTCAGATCTCAGCTTAATCCTTATGATCTCAGGAAAGCCTTGCCTGACCACCACGCCCACCAGAGCTTGGTCAGATGCCCCCAGTATGCCTTTATCCAACCATATAGCCTGCAGAACACTGATTACAACTGTAATTTCCCATTAATTCCTCATGATTATTTGATCGACAGCTCTCTGCTACTATCTGCGATGCACAGTAGCATGTGGGTATTTAAATTTAAATTTAAATTAAATAAAATTAAAAATTCAGTCCTTCAAGTGCATTGGCCACATTTTAAGTGCTCAATAGCCACATGTGGCTAGAGGCTTTCACACTGGACAGTGCAAATATAGAACATCTCCATGACTGCAGAAGGTTCCATAAAATAGTGTTGCACTAGACTATACCTGCACAAGGACAGGCACCATGACAGTTATTACTTCCATCACCTGCTGCTACAGGTAGGACAGTGTCTTCCACATAGTGAATGCTCATGAGATATTTTCAGAATGAGTGAATGAGGAAACTTATAATTGAGTGATAGAGACACACTTGCATTTGTAAACTAAAGGCAGCATGATTCAGTGCTACATGAGCGCCCAGGGGACAAGAGTACCATAGACTAGAGAGTTATTCTTACAGGCAAGACTGCAAAGGCTTAGTGGAAGAGGCGACATTTCTGTTGGGCTTTGAAGAGTGAATAGGAGTTTGACAGTGGAAAGGAGGTAGGGTGTTCTAAACAGTCAGAGAAAATAGCACTTGAGTGAGGCTATGAAATCGGGAAAGAGTGTGTCATGCCCGGGGAACAGCAAAGATTTGTTCCAAGTGGTACATGAGTATTTAAAATGAAGGTCGAGTGGCATGCTAAGGAACCTGAATTTAATCCACAGGCAATTTCAGGTAAGATCATGTACACCGACTATGCAGCAGTGCTAAGTGCTACATACATGATCTCCTTTGATATCTGCAACATCCTCGTGGGTAGGTCCTATAATGATCCCCATTTATATATTAATAGATGAGAAAATGGAATTTCATATGGATCATATGAGTTCATATGGATTAAATAACCTGATACAAAGCCACACCACTAATAAGCAGCATTAATGTGATCGCTGAAATGAAGCTCCCTAAAGGCAGAGAAACCCATCTGTGTGGCTCCCCACTGTGTCCCCAGCACCTCGCATGGTGCTGGAACAAACTAGAGGCCTAATTGATAGCTACTGAATGATCAAGTGATCAAATACTCGCTTGATGGAGATGCCTCCAGCTGTAGTGGAAGATGCATGGAAAGGAGAGAGGCCGCATCGCAGAGGCTTAGGAGTAACAGCATCGGGTTACACTCTGGGCTCAGGCCTGGAGCCAAAACTTTCTCCCTGGTGACCTTGAGCAAGCCTCTTGACCCTCGTGTGCCCCATCTGACCAATGGCAATGATCATAGCACCTCTGCTGGATGATGGCAAGGGCTGGCTTAATCAGCAGAAGAGTCCCCTATCAGCTGAATAGCTTGTGGTTTCAACAGGCGATCAGAGCCTTGTCCCTTTTGCTAGGTTTTGAGGGGCGGAAACGGCAGAGATATTATGCGATGTGGGAATTGACAACAAGAGGAAAGCAAGGGCTAAGGAGGGAATCAAGGACTCCTGGAAGAATTTGAAGTGGGCGGATGAAAGAAAAATGGTACTATGATTATCAGAGGTGGAGAGCACAAGAAGACAAAGGTTGGGGTACAAAAGTCATGGTGATTACCCTTGGACCCCAAATCCAGAAGCCCAGCTGAGACTAGGAAGACAAGGAAAAGAGAGACACATTCAGGGCTACAGAGGAGTCCTCTCTCTAAATCAAGTAGGATTAACTTGATGTGGGAGTGAGAGGGGCTACCCTGCCTACGGTTCTAAGAGCAGAGGAACCACTTCATAAAAGCACAGCCCCCAAAGCCTGGCCGGGTTCCTCTCCTCACTCGCGGAGAGTCCCAAGGGACATCATCTTCAGCACAAGTCGGATGGCTGCCAGGCAATTGTGCTGGAGGTCATGCCTCGGACTCAGCGACACACATAGCAAGAAACAGAGCCAGCCGAGGCGATGTGGCTTCCTGGTTCAGAGCCTTGTCACTCAAAACATGGGCCAGGGACTACAAGCATTGGTGTCTTCCTGGACGCTTGTGAGCAATGCCGCATCTCAGGCCAGGCCCCAGACATGCTGGCCCTCTGCTGCCAACCGTACCTCCAGGTGACTGCGGCAACGTTAAGGGTTGAGGGTTTAGAGCTCTGCAGATGGACTGCCTAAATCGTGGCTCTGCACTTCCTAGCTCTGTGACCTTAGGCAAGGGATTTAACATCCCCAAGCCTCCATTTCTTCATCCAGGCAAAGGGGAAAACAATAGAGCTAACTCACTTGGTAGTTCCGAGGCTTACCCAAGATCGCACATATGGAAGTGGTTAACATGGAGCTTGGAGCTGGTGAACGGTCATTAAGAACTCAGTATTCAAAGCAGGAGGCAGAATGCTGGTCCAATTGACCGCTCTTTAGGTAACAAGATGTTCAAAAAGGGATAAAATTGGTAAAATTGCGATGAGGCTGCCACCAACCCAGCCGCCTTCCCCAGATGCATCGGTTTATCATGCAAATGCTGCGAGGCCCCAACCCTGCAGAGTACTTGAACCAGATCCGGCCCATCCTCTTGGACTTGGAGTTTCAGACAGACAAGATTAGGCCCAGAGCCAAGGTAAGCGGGGAAACAGGCCCTAATCACTCTCCTGATTAGGTCGGCAAACACTCCAGGGCCCCCGCCTTAGGACAGATTCCCCAAGGACAGAGGCAGCCAAGAAGGGTCAACCTCAAGCCCTGCCCAGTGGTGGTTTATGAGGAGAAGGAACAGAAAGACCACAGGAGAGGACTGACCCAGTGCAGACCATGGCATGTGCTCACAACAGAGGCAGAACATGATTTCAGAGTAACAGCAGCAACACCTCCAGTTGGTGTTGCTGACAGTGTTTTAAATACTTTATAGGTTTCAACTAATTTAATCCCCCCCCAACAACCCTATGAAGCATAGACCATTATTAATCTCATTTTATAGATGATAAAACTGAGGCTTGCAGCACTGAAAATACTTGTCATGCAATTCATCACACCCCTGGTGAGTGGCCAAACTAGGACTTCTCCTGCGCCTTGTCTGTGCCTCCATGCCCGTCACTCTCCTGCTGTCTGCCCATCGCACACGGGCGGGGAGCTATCCACGCTGCCCAGAGGAGGGGCGTGCGCTCCACTGGGGCACACGGCAAGCAGCTCGCCCCGCCAACCCTGCTGGAGGGAGGCGTCTCATCCTACTCAGCCTCAGCTAGAAGCCGGCGGTGACAGACTCTGGGATGACTGTGCCTATCCTGAGACGTGGCCACGTGGAAATTCACAGGATGAAATGGCAGAAGCAATTCATCACCATAAGTACAAAGACAGGCATCCATCAGCAAAGGTACATGATTATAGCTGAGTGTTCCTTGAGTGGCTTTTCCATCATTGCTCTCCGAGCCCTTTGAGAACTCGAGAAGTCTCTAGTTGCCAAGACTCGGTGTTCTCTGTGCGTGTATGTAAGACAGGTGCAGTGGCAGACACGACGCCGTGATTCACTGCTCTGTTGTCTGCACCTTCAACTTAGGTCCGCTCACTCAGACACCAGACCAGGTGATTGATCCAAATGAGCTGGGGATCCCGTCCCAGCCCCAAGTCTCCAGTCTCCTGGCTCCCTTCCTCACACACAGCCTTGCTCTCTCCCCTTGGGTGCTGCTCCACTCATGGCCTTGCCCTGTCCTTGGGACCCCACACAGCTCTGGACATCACTGTGCCCTGTGTAGCCAATTGCCTCATGCCCCCGCCACCCCCCAGGCAGAGAGAAGATACTAAAATCACCCCACCCACAACAAGCTCTATTATTACAAACTGGCAGATGGATCCCAGCCAAATACAAGAAAAGTTTTCATTTGGAGGTTTAAAAAAATCAATTTTAAAAAAAATTCTCAAATGGCTTAAAAAAAAAATCCTGACTCTAAAGCAGGCCTTGGGGATATATATTTTTTTCGGCTATAGGACCTTCTATTTTTCTTCAACCACACCAAATAAATGATAATCTTCTCCTCCTACAGATAAAGCTGACTCTCACTGGCATATGATATCTCATGCACACGCACTCATTCTCTCTCTTGTGAGTCTGTATAAGAATAATTTCTGGAAGCACACAAAAGAAAGAAGAAAATGGCTACATTTGGGAAGGGGGACCAGGAATCAGGTAAAGCAGGAAGACTTATCTTTTATATTAACTTCTAGTCCTTGACAGTTTTGCACGGCGAATATGTAGTACCGTCCACTTTCCATTTCAGAAGTAGTCAGTAGTAACAATAAAACAATATGTGAACTTGATGAGAGAAATATGGTCATGTCACATGCCTACTCCAAACCAGTTCATCAAACCTACCCCACTCCCAAAGCATGGTGCAGCTGTCAATCAACAATGGGCAGTGCCCCACAGGACAAACACACTGGCTCTATCTCAATCCCACTACCCTTGGTTTCCCCTCCTCCATACCAACCAGTCTGGTGTCTAACCCTTCTCGTGGCTTCTATTTCCAGCTCCCAGTCTTTGTATTAATCCACTAATCAACCGATCTGGTTTCTTAGGACAAAGCACTTCACCTATGATGTACCGTTGGGCTTTTCCTTAGAATGGGACACTCCTGAGACCCCTAACCCAGAGGGTCCCACCCCAGGCACTGCAGAGGGTCAGGACTCCAGAACTCACTTTGTCTATCAGGCAGAGATATCTTTGGACTAGTTTCTGGTTTCCTTGTATCATCAAATACAAGTTCTTTTATAGCTCAAAGTGCAAAAGTGAATCACACAACCAGGTTCAAAATCCTGGCTCACACCAACAAAAGAAAATCTCATGATTCCCTGAGGGCAAATGTGGCTCAGAAAATCTGCGCTTCCCCTCTGGCCCAGGCTGTTTTGTTTACGCACTACTTCTTCCCATTCAACAGGCTGTCATTATGTGAGCGCCAATAAACCGGGCAGAATCGTGGACACAATATATCACTGTTGAGCACTGCCAGAATTGGAACATAAAGACCACTTAACTCAGAACAAAATCAGAGAGCCCACAAATTAGTCGCCAGAGAGATGCCAAGGCGACGTTAGTCTATTCAGTGCGCTCAACAGCATGGCACATGTGAACGGGTGCAAGGCTGCCCCCAGGGGCGCGTGGGGGGCTTATTCACCGAGTCTGTTGCAGGGGTGGGTGGCCACCAGCTGGCTCCTCTCTGGCGAGTGTGGCACAACCTCCAAACACCTCCCTCCCTCTGTTCCCCCCGACCTCTGGCCATCAGCTCCTGGGGCCGCGTCTGCCTTTTGCCACGTCTCTTGCAATGCTAAGGCAGAGTGGAACGTGCACAGTTAAATGGGAAGCTTGTTTCTCCTCCTTGTCCACACAGCCAAGGTTGCAGGGAGTGCTTTACATCTTAATGTCACCGTGGAGTGGACAACGGGAAGGAGGCAGGACATGCGGGAGAGCAATTTCATTAAAAGTCCATTATGGCTTGGCTGTGTGGTGAGCCACGCACGCTAACGAGCAGGTACCATCAAATACTCAAAGGCCCTTGGCTCAACTCCCTGAATAAAGCCGACTCGCTTCCCTGGGGATGTGTGTTTAAGTCCTCCTAGGGTGGAAGCATTTGAGATTTCTAATCACTGACTTACTACCTAGGTATCACCTATATTATCATCTCCATAAATTAACTTGCATTCTCGATTTTTACTTAAATGTCTGCTGTACCCTTATCCTAAGCAAAAACATACATAAGATCATGCACGTGAAGAGCTATTTATCTAACACACAGCACCAAAGGGAAAAAAAAATCCATGAAAATATTATGCCTGCCACACCTCGAAGCACTTGGAAGGAAAATAATCACTCAGAAGTCAATAGACCCCATTGTACCTTTTTATTTCCCACTATTGCTAGCGAGGAATTTTGCACACAGTAAATGCTCAATATCAATTTGGTGATCATTGATTTGATCTCAGGTGCCAATTACAGGTAAGAACCACTTGTCAGAATTACCATGGAAGAAAAAAGACACTCCAGTGTCTAAGCAAATTATTTCCCTGATTTCTAGGCCTTGAGATGTAGAAGCTACTGAAAAAACATCTTAGCCCTGAACTTCTTGGTTCAAGTAGAACAGTCTAAAGGAACTGCCAAAGTTATGCTGTAGCTTATTCTCTGCAAGAAAGCACTTGGGAAAACAGAGCTTGCAACAAATGATGCAGAATTTTTGCTTTAAAGTGTTCTCAGGAAGAAGGATGTCTTCAGTTCCAGATCTTCCATGCAGAGTTGGCACATGCTTGGCCACCACGTGGACGTATATCAGCACTCAGTCACTGTCACCCAGACAGAAGCACCAAGAGCCATGGTGAAATCTCTCTAGCCTACCCCTGATCGAAGCTGGTTCTTCACTCAAACAGCCCAGGCACGGGAGTTTGCACAACAAGGAGACGAACAAAACCAAATGGGAAGATTTGCTTCTCACCGGAGAAACTAGACAGTACATGGAAAATTCCATGCCACAGTTCAAAGGGGCATTGTGACCTAATAAATTTAGCTGCATGGGTTATTAAAGGCAACTGTAAATTCAGCTTGGATTTTTTTTCTCCCTGTGCTTTTCCCACAGCTGAAACACATGTTAAACTAGAGCGAGTTCCCAGGGAAGCTTGGTGCCTGTTTTCATTGCAACTGATGTGCCATGTGCTAGGATGAGAAATGTCTCTGTAAATGACTTGTTGCCAAAGCTGAGACCCCAGGAACACCAGCCTAGAATATCTGCAGAAAGCTCTGGAGTGGGGGTTCTTCCACCTCCAGGTAAAGACGACCAACAGTAATTGAACCTGCAATCTGTAGCTAGCTAGCTGGAGCCGGGGACCTTTCCTTTTGTTGGCTGGTTCTAACACCTAATCTTACCAGAGAACCCCTGTTAGAGCATGAATAATTCATGTGCTCTTCCTCTGTGGGGTTTAGCAGCGTAGGTGTCCTGCCAAGTCAAACAAAAGTGATAGAGATGTGTAGTTAGGGATTAGTGCAAATCAGGACTCTTACCTGATGGGAGTTAGCTCTGTTCAGGCCCCTATTCTGCAACCTGTCTAATCTCAGGATAAGAAAATCAAGTGCAAACGCAGAGCTCAGGGTTTAGAAAGCATCACATCAGAAGTCACATACATAATAACCTTTCTTTTATTTCTGCTTGGGCTTTTAAGGAGAGACCTTTGGAGATAAAAAAGGATTTTGAAATACCAAAACAGTGATATATAAAATGGGTCCTTGTCAAATAAATCAACCAAGAAAAACAAAACCAGCAAAGAGACTGCTTTTTTTCCCAAGGGCTGACTCAGAGATCCGTTTCTGTAGAAATGCCTGCGAGTCTGTCTTCCGGACCATCTGCAGGAATATTATGGAGGGGAAGGAAGAGGCTGCAGAGAATGAGGAGGGCTGAGAAACAGGTCGGTCACCTTTGCTTCTGGCTCCAGAGCCTGTTTACAAGGTACACAGAACAAGCAGGCTCTTGATGTTGTAATCACACCTTATCCTTTACTGCTTACTTCTTAAGAAGAGACACAGGACTAGGAAATGGCAAGATCATTAGCTTTGGAGGTGAAGAGAGATGCTTGCAAATCTCGCCTCCCCTTTTCCCAGCAAGGAGGCTTTGGTCCTCTTTAGCCTCACTGGACCTCACTTTCCTTACTGGTAAAATGGGAGGATGATATGTACTCCCGGATTAAACAAGGAAATGTACATATGCCAGGCACACAACAGGATGGCACTATAGCAATTAGATGGTATGTAGAAAATCACTATGGTAGGAGACCGCCCAGCTTACCAACATGCTATTAATATATTCGCTCCACCTGGCTCCAAATGGTTTGCCTATTTTTAAAATTAAATGTGCACTTTAAAAAGTAGCATAGCACTTAAAATCATACCTCAATAAAAAACATTTGCTATTAATAAGGATCTCAAAGTAGTAATGCTGCTGGGCGTTGAGCACCTGCTATGTGACAAGTCTCACATCACAGCCTGGGAGAGGGCAAGGCGGTTCTAAAAGGGGTTTCACAAAGGGATTACTCTCTGGGACAGACGTGTGGCCTGGCAAGGTAATTAATTAGCGTTCCCACTGGGGGGGTGGAAAGCGAGGTGGCCGAAGGACCACCCAGCCAAGCCTATCTAATGGGAGATGCCAGGTCGATGGCCTGGGCTAACAGCAGGGCTCCTGGGGCTGGCCACCCTCCGTCAATGTTCTAACTGGGATTCCAAAGCAGGACACTGCTCACTCACGCAGCAGACATTAAATAGGTGCAGATCCGGCCGGGCACAGCGCTAGGTGCCAGTACACTGCACTTATCACAAACACGTGGCTTCCATCTTAGGGGGCTGTGGTCTAAGGAGAGGGACAGATGCCAACCCAACATCACTAATGAGGCATAAACACAGACTGAGATGAGCAAAGGGTCACAGTTCTGTACAAACGTAGGAGGGTGGACTATGGCCAAGCCTGAGGGTCGGGGACAGCCTTCCTGAGGAGGTAACCGTTCTGGGAGTTGAAGGATGAATGCTGGTCACAGGGGAGGAGGGAAGGGAGATTTCCCAGTAGAAGGAAAAGCAGAGGTGATGCTGGAGAGGGAGGTGGGCTGGGTCCCACTGAGCCCTGAGCACTGAGACAAGGAATTGAAGCTTGGTTTTAAGGGCCAAGGGAGGCTGAGGAAGGATTTTAGGCATTGTGGGTCTCCAGGAAGCTCGCTCTGGCTGCTCTAGCTTGGAGTGCCTTGTCTGTGGGGCCAGGGTGGAAGCAGACAGGTAAGAGTGGATGTCCATGATTGGTCCTTCAAGCAATGGAGGATGACAGCATAGATGACGTCAGCGGTGGTGGGGAAGGAGGCCTGGTAGAGGGTGGCCCCCCATCTCTGAAGCTCCACACCCCCATCTCTGCCAGCCCTGGGCACAGCAGTGCGGAGGTGGAGCCCCCACGCTCACACACGTGAGCCACTACAGCGGGCAGCGGGAGTGCCAGAGCCCCGGCTTGATAAACCAGAGCTCCAAGGGACTGGGGGAGGAGGAAAGGGTGAGGCCACACAGCTGGGCCTCCATGGCCAAGAGCCTCCCGCCTAGGTGCACCTTTGGGAGGCCAGGTGGACTCCTCCCCTGCTCTTCTCTTCCCCCTGACCCTTCCCCACTTTTGGGGATGCAACAGAAAGTGACATTATAACCACTACTCCACCCCCTACACACACACAGTCCAGTCACAAAACCAGAGTCCCCGGCGACCTGGAGCACATAAAAGGAGCCTACGCTTTGGTTCCAGGTGCCAGTCTCCACTCTGTGGGACTGAAAGGAAGTTTTGCCCCTTCCCTGAGATTCTGTTTTCTCATTTGTAAAATGCTGACAATAATCCTTGCCTTGCAGGATAACTCAAGAGAATGAAATCAGATGGTATACTCAAAGCACCAACACAGTGTGTAATATACAGTAGGTGTTTAATAAATGTGTCATTCATTCATCCTAAGGATGAGGCTAAGGCCAAAACCAAAGACACCACTCTATGCTATCCCCACTCCCTTTGCTCACTTTGTCACCATCTATAGAGATGGCAACAGTGGGTCTCCGGTAAGACTCACCTTCACTCCTTGCTAAAATCCTGGCCTAACGTCTCTTGGACATCATACAACATGGGGTGCTGGAGGGGGTGCATTTTAACATTCTGAGCCAAGCAGGATGCCTCCATGAGACATATGCTAAGGCTGAACTGCCAGTGACTTTATCTGAACTCCCCATACCCTTCGGCTCTGCTTTCTTCAGTCCTGTCACTAAAGCCCTTTCCCTGCAGGAAAGAGGGGTACTAGCATGGAAAAGCGTGGGTCCCAGGCGGCAGCAGGTCTACAAGATCACAGCCAAGTGGGAGGCAGGGTGGCCAGGGAGAAGAAGAGTGCTGCTGTGCCCAGGGACTGGGGTGGCCATGCCTGGAAGGCACCATTCCTATACTGACACGTATGGGAATGAGATGCACGTACTTGAGCATTCATGAGTTAGGGAATAGCTGAACAGTCCATCTTCAAATTTATACTTGCTTATAATCTAGGAAGAGATTTTTATATACTAAATTATGTCACTTAAATCTGATAATCAGGATGATGATGTAATTCAGTTAATGTGTATTACAGGTACGTACTTTGTGCCAGGCACTTTGCTAGACACTTTACATGCATTATCTCAATCCTCTCAACAACTCTGGGGCAGGTAATTCTATTACCTCCCCCCCTTTTGCAGATGAGGAGATTTAGGCACTTGCCTAAGTCAGCACAGCTGGCCCGTGGAGGAGCTGAGATTCAGACCAAGGTAGCCTGGGGTCTCAGCCTGTGCTCCTAATCACCAAGCTAATCTCCAACAAAAATCAGCATTTTAGCAATACTGATGGGTAGCACCCTGCAATCTTCTAACAAAGGGCTTCTGTCCCAACTTTATCTTATTTGATCCCATGGAAACACACCTGAGTAAGTGCTCAGGTTCCCAGTGGAGGACCTGATGGCATGCTTTTTCTAGAAATGACCACAAACGCCCTACTTAATCCATTATAAATGCTACATTTGTACACTGTACAGTATAAAGTTCTCTAGCGTGTACATATATCGAATAAATAAAGCAACCACATAAATTTGATTACGCTTTATTTATTCAGGGGCTCCCGGGAGGAGAGCCTTAGCAGTGCTGGGGAGAGGTTTTGGGACTTCGAGGAAACTGCTGGAAGAGTCTTGGAGAGAAAGCCGGAGGCCAAGAGCCAGAAAGGAGAGTTGCCATTTAGGAGAGATTTTCTAAAGTCACAGAAGTAGAAGGGCATGCTCTGAAAACACAAAAGCTGCCAGGGAGTGAAATTACCGGGTGACAAGGCGTGAGGATGGTTTCTTTAACACATCAGTCTCTCCAGAGCACTCACCTCTCAGAGGCAGAGCGTTTAACAACATATACTTCACGTGTGCTTGTTTTGTGCCCTTAGGTCTCCGGGCCTCTGCAATCAAAGTGGAACACTCAAAACATAAATTTAAAAAAATATATGAAAAGCAAATTAAGGCATCCTGGAATGTATTTCTTCATTTTCCTCTCTGAAAGCTCCCAGGGATCTTCCTAGTTAGAACCTTAATTATGGAAATTCTCATTTGTATTATGTGATTTATTTAAAGCCCTGTCTTTCCAAGAGAATAAAATCCTGGTTTTAAAGCACCTCTCAAAACAATTTATTCTTCTCCACTGACTAACTGTTTTGGCCAGCAATCGTGAATTTATAGCACATTATGCCAAAGCAAAACACTCTAATAACTTAATCAAACATTTAAAATCCAGCTCACAGCCATATAATATACAGAAGCGGTTCTCTCAGCTCTCTCGTTAAAGGCCAATTACCATTTTTATTCCAAATCTCCACATCTTTGAGAAGCCACACACACACACACACACACAGAGATACACGGTGAAAGAGAGAGAGAGAAATACATAAGTATTTTGAGATGCAAAACTTGGCTGACATATACCCAGGCTTAGAACAATTCTCCTTGTTAATGCTTTGAAATGCAAAAATTGATCCTTCAGCTATTTTGTTCAAATTCTAGCAAAAAAAATAGGATATTATAAGAAAGAATAAAACAAATAAGACTAAAAAATTGGTTCTTTTGATCTGCAAGGCATGGAGGGGAAAGAGCTGGGCCCAACTTCAACAGGTTATGTGGCCTTACCTACCAAGGACAGTAATACAGAAATGATAATGAAAATTTGCATTGTTTTGTCACTTTGCCTTTTAGAGTACTTTAACAGATACAGACTTTCTGACAACACCCTCACTTCTATCAGACAGAAAATACCATTAAGCTCAGTTTTCAGATGAGAAGCAGCATGCTTCAGCAACTTTTGATGGAAGAACAAGGAAAGAATGCCAATTTGGTATGTATTTGGCACAAGATGCTTGGCCTAAGAGATGGAACAAAGCCAGTGAGTAAAAAATGCAGTCATCTGGTCTGCTTAGTCAAATACATTCCTCTCCCCCCTTATTCATCATCTTGGCCTATGAGGATGATGAGGGGGCTGTGATGACTGTGCCCATCACCGTGTGAAGCACTTCGCATGGATAATTTCAAAAGAGCCTCATGAACTTGGTTAATGGAGTCACGAGCTATGTGCATTCCACATGTAAGTGACCGAAGTATAGGCACTCAGCAAAAATTAAAGGAAAAGGAGGAGTAAGAGAAAGTGAGAAATTCCAGGTGCTAAAGGTCCTATACCCATTCTTCTCAATGAACCTGCATCCACGAATGAGCCCGAGATGAGGGATGTGAGCCTGCTCTTCCCTCCATCTCTCAGTCCCCATGTGCCGCTCGTGGCGTTGGCATGACTCCAGGGCCCCCTGGCACTCTTCAGTATCAAATGGCCCCTGCATGTCTTACTTAGGGGAGATACACCTGTCAATCATTATTTTGATCTTCCATGCTAACTTTAAAAACAATTCTCTCAAAATGCAACTCCACTCAATGACTAATCCCATCTGACAAATGGTACTCAGAGCTATTAAGAAACTTGCCCACGGTCTCACAGCTGGTAAAACGAAACGTGAAGATTTATCCAGGTTCAAATCGAGGTCGATCTTAACTCTAAAGTTCATGCTCTTAATCTCTAAATAGTTAGGCTAGTGCCCACCAACCACTCACTCTAAATTACCAGATCTAAGGGCCTATGGAAACTTCCAGAGCTCATTCCCTGCTATTCTTGCCCCCTATCCTGAACAATCCCAAATTCATCATTCTTTGCCAAACTAGCAGTCATGATGTGAACTCCTATTTGATCTTAAAGATTCAGTTCAAGTGATGCCTCCCTGGTGAAGCCTTCCTGGATCTCACTGGTAGAGGCCATCACTTCTGCACTCTCAAGAGAGTTTAGCCCCTGCCATGTTAAAGGTATGTGTTCCCAGGCTTGCCTTCCTAGTAGACTGCAAGCACCTTGAGGGTACAGGTTGCATTGCCTGCCTCTACAAAATCTCTAGTACTAACATAATACCCAGTACACAGCAGATGCTCAATCAATGGCATGACATTGACTTGCTTAATGCACAGGACAAAGAAGATTCCTGCAATCCCTCTCTGGAGGTAGATGGGTTGCTGTGGACAGAGGGTGGGAGAAGAAATTGGTGGGGAAAAGTTTAAAAATGCCTGTCTAAGAGATTTCCCAGGAATATGTAGTCATTTTTGTTAGTCCTACCTCAGGGCCTACAGTCAAATGCTCAGGAGCACTTACTATGGGCCAGACACCATTCTAAATTCTTTGTGTGCATGCTACCTAGTTCTCCCAACAACCCTATGAGGTAGATAAGTACATGTTTTATAGATGAGGCAACAGAGGCTCAGAGAGGTGCATTAATTTTCCTAAGGTCAAACAGCTAGTTAGTAGTCACTATGGGCCAGGACTGCAGAGCCCATGCTCTTTGCAATCTTGCTATACACTTCCTTCCTGCTCATCTGCTTAAATCCCTGCCACCACTAAGCCTATATTCCCAGGTTTGGTTCTCAAGGGAGACAGCTCCTAGATGACACTTTGAAGGTTTTAGGCTTCAGTTTTTTCCATAAACCTCCTTCCCTACCCTGCCTTTGTCCTCACAATGCACTCAGGGAAGAAAGAGTTGGTGGAAGGAAACTCGGCAGGGTGGGGTCTGGTTGGAGTCTTGCCGTCCTGCTGCCAGCCTTGACCATCTTCTCCAGCTCTGATATTCCCCTAGTGTTTCTCAGTTCTATGGCTTCCCTTCATTCTAACTTGCAATTCTTAAGGGACCAAGGCAGACTATATGCCAAGATATAAGTTATTTAAAAAAAAAAAAAGGAAAAATAAAATAAACCAATAAAATACCCTGTATCAACAGTGGTGTACCTGGTGTTGGTAGCTTACACCCACACAGAAACTGGGGTGTTTTTCATGGACTTAGAGTAATTTAAGGGTAGCAGACACCGCAGGCGATAAATTTCACAAAGAAAAGCCTGTCCCTAATTCTGACTTAATAACAATGGGCAGGCTTTGATGTTGATACGAATGAGGCTGAATGAAGAAAAAGCCACATTCATGGGCTGTTTGGGTGTCTGGCCCCTGAAAGATCGGCTTAAGGAACATAACACACATTAGCGTTGGCGGGACAAGCAGAGTTCTATCTGCTGGGAAGAAAATAACTCGCAGTAATTTAAAAGAATACATTTGCTACACACATGCAGTTAAGTATGTAATCTAATTGTTTGTTTCCCATATAATGAATGAGTAGATGTGAACTCTGAGCTAAGGACACCATGGTTTTTCTGCTCTTTGGAAAGACAGAGCTAACACCGAGGCAACTCAAACTTTCAAACACTTGCATGCTGCATTCACATTTCACGGAAGTCCAATTCCTCCCTAGCTTGTTTCCTTTTCTGCAAAATGAGAAAACTGGATCTCTTTCCAGCTCCTGAAGGTTATGTTTTTCTTTTCCTGGCACCTGCATTCAGAACAGTCCTGGATTCAAATCTTACCATGGCAAGTTACTTTAACTCTCTGAACTTCCTATTTCTTTTATTTCTTTTTCCTCTGTCAAAAGGACATGATAATTTTTAAAAATACATCTTTTAAAATAATTTTATCAAAAAAAATGTTCAAACATATAGAAAATAAATATATTTTGAGTATCTCCATACTCATCACTTAGGTTCAACAATTATTTTTGTTTTGCTACATTTATCTTTTCTTTACCGAACCATTTTAAAGGACTGGCAAGTCCTCAGGAATATTGTTTCACTCAATGTCATTTTGTTGTAACATTGATGAGAAAAAAAATCGCTCCCCAGCAGGGCCACTGCCTGTGTGGAGTGTGCACGTTCTCTCCACGTCTGGGTGGGTTTTCTCTGGGTGCTCCAGTTTCCTCCCACGTGCTAAAGACGTGCACAAGAGCTAAACTGCCGTGTCTACATGGTGCCAGTGAGAGTGAATTCGGGTGTGTGCGTGAGCGTGTGCCACCGTGGGATGGCGTCGGCCAGTGCTGGTTCTTGCCTCTTGCCCTGAACTTCCAGAATAGGTTCCAACTGCCCACGACCTTGAACTGGAATACCTGGGTAAATAATCATCTTACTTGTTTTTATTAACCTTTCTGAATTGTATGTAGAGCTCACATTTATTTCAATGTTTAATTTTATTTGAAGTGTTTTGGTCTTTCCTTAGAAGTTTGGTGATGTTTCTGTGATCAGAAACATATCATGGGAACTTTTGTCTATATCTACTAACCTGTGGTTAAAACTGCTTTCATTATAGGTCATTTCACTTAAAGTTGTGGTTTCCACAAGGTTAAGTGGGGACTTACTGTAAGTTATAGACATCAAGACACTTGATCCTGAAATACTGAAGCATCTCATCTCAAAGAATTAAGAAGATTCTCCTACATATAACATGTAAAGTTAACTATAATTTCCTATCATTTGACATCCAGTCTACATCTGCATTTCTCCGTTTGTCCCCAAATTTTATTTTATACATTCCTCTCCTCAAACCAGGCTTCAATTAAAAGCGACGCATTGAATTTTGTTGCTGTATGTCTCCTCTCTTTAAAATATATTTTGAAAATATACAGAAAAATGCACACATGCAAATTGCATGGTTTGAAGCATTTTCACCCAGTCAACAGATCCACGAAACCTGTACCCAAGTCAACAACCAGCTGAAGAACACCCCAGAAATCCCACCATGCCCTGCTATTTGCAACCTGCCTTGCTAATCACTACCCCGACTTCTAACAGCATAGTTTTGCTGCCTGTTTTTGAAGTTTACATGAATGGCATCAGGTGATATATGTTCTTTTATGTCTGGCTTTTGTCGCTCATCATATTTCTGAGATTTATCATGAAGTTATGTGTAGCAGAAGTTATTTTTGTGTTGTTTTCATTTTCCATTAGTCAATTCCATTAAAAGAATATACCATAATCTATCTATTTATTCTAATGTCAATCAGCATTTGGCTTTTCTCCAGTTTGGGGCTATTAAAAATGGTGCCGATATGAACATTCATGTGTGTCTTTCTGTGGGCATGTACTCAGGCGTGAGATTGCTGCATCTTAAGGGTCATGTATGTTCAGTTCCAGCTGATCCTGCCAGTATTCCAGATTAATTCTATCAACTATTCCCACACCAAGATATGATAAATGCGGTTGTTTCACATCCTCACCAACACTTGATAAGTCTTAGCCATTCTAATGGGTGTGTGGTATATGTCATCATGATTTTACTTTACATTTCCCTAAAGACTAATGACACACTAAGCCACTTTTCATATCATCATTGGCCATTTGGATATTCTCTTTTGTGCAGTGTCCAAACTCTTACCCATTTTTCTACTGAGTCTTTTTTTTTATTGATTTGTAGGAGTTTTTATAAATTCTCAAGAAATAAGGTTTTTGCCAGTTATATGTACTGCCAATATCTTCACCCACTCTGGGACATGTTTTTTTACTCAGTGTATTTTGATGGACAAAAATTATTTTATTGTAGTACAAGTTACCTATTTTTTCTTTAAATTTAGTGCCTTATGTGCCCTGCTTACAAAATATCAACCAACCCAAGACCATGAAGATATCTACATTATTTTCTAGAAATGTTCTTATTTTATCTTTCACTTTGAAATCTATAATCCATTTGTCACTGATTTTGTGAATGGTATGAGGTTGGGGTCAAGACAAGTTTTCCATATGGATATCCGATTACTCTAACACAATTTATTAGACACACCATCCATTCCAAGCTACCTCACAGAGCTGCCTTTGTTACAAATCAAATGTCCCTCTCTATCTGAGCCTTCAGGACTGTCTTTGCTTTTCTTGGTCATTTGCATATCCATATAAATTTTAGAACCATCTTAACAATTTTCACCATAACCTGCTGGCATTTCTATTAGGATTGTACTAAATCCATCTATCAATTTAAAAAGAATTGCCAGATTTGCAATACTGAGTTTTCTAATCCATGAACATAATGAAGCACTCCATATACTTGAGTCATCTTTAATTTTTCCCAGTAATGGTTGTCATTTTCTGTGTTAGAGTCTACACATCGTTCATTAGACTTACTTCTAGGATTGCTATTTTTGGTGCTATTGTAAATTTTTTTAATTTCCTAATTATTTGTTGCTGGAATATGGAAATTGTATTGATTTCTTGGCATATTGACCTTGTGTCCAGTGATCTTCGGAACTCACTTAAGAATTCTGATAGTGTGTTTATATATTACTTTGTATTTTTCACATAATCATCTTGTCTGCAAATAACATTTATATTTATTCTATCCCAATCTTTATTCTTTTTTCTTGGTTCTGTGGTTCCTTGGTTCCTCGGTTCCTCTCTCCCTTTCTTCTTCTTTTTCAGTCATTGCCAGGACCAAAATTTCCAATACAATTTTGAAGAGCAGTCATGATGGCAAGTATCTAGAACTCTCAGGGGGAACATTTTTAATATCTCACCATCCTGGTTTTTGTGGGGTTTTTTTGGTAAAGAAGTTCCATTTTATTCTTAATATGTCAAATGCTTTTAAATCATGAATTAGTGTTACATTTTATTAAGTACTTTTTTCCTGCATCTATGGAGATGAAATGACTTCTCTCATTCATTCCATTAATGTGATGAATTACACTGTTATTTTTGAAACAATAAAAGTGTATTTCCTGTTCACGTCACAGCCAAATGTGTGCCAGCAGGGACCAATCCTTCCGTTTTGTGCTTCTACATCGTTTAGGTTCTGAGAGCTCAGTCAATTCATCCAGCGTAGGGAAGGACAGCAAGACATCGCTTCCATTCTCATTCCATGGAATTCCAAAACCCAGTCACACGTCTCCACCCAACTGCCAGGGTGCTTGGAAATGTAGACGGTATCTGTCCGTATGCCAACGTCCCTCCAGTGCTGTGGTTGTAAGGAGTCTGTTCTCTGGCAGACTCCTTAGGAAGGGCTCCCTGGGAACCATAATGCCCGAGGCCTTGGAGTTCCTCACAGTCAGACGGCAGTCATTACACTTGAATGTCAGTATGGCTAAATATAAAATCTGTGGTTCACGTTTCATTTTCTTTAGTAAGTTATTCATTCGTACTCTGGCATAGAGTCTTGGCATCAAAAAGTATGCTGGAAATCTGGTTTTCTTTCCATTATAGGTTTCTGACTGAATGCTTAAGGACTTTTTCAGAATTGCTAACTCATACCCCTGTGGGAAAGAAATTTATCAACTAGAGTACAGTTCTTCTGTGCAGTTCCTTTTGCTTTTAGTCTTACAGAATCCATTCATTGCCATGGCTACTTAGGTTAGCACCTTTCCCTCCATTGCCTTCACTGAGGTAGATGTGTACATGCATCACGATCTGCATTCCATCTGGGATGCCTCGATTTCCTAAGTGATTTTAAGTTAGCATACATCAAGGTTCATGCTTTGTGCTGTAAAACCCTACGGGTTTTGGTAAATGCATAGGGTCATGTATCCACCACTTTAGTATCATGCAGCACAGCTTGACCATTCTAATCCCTGCCCCAACTGTGCTTTACTAATTCAATTTTCCACTCCTCCTTCCACGAACCCTTACCAACCACCGATCTGGATTGTACCATAAGACTGTTTAGAGTTTTGTAAGAAACTCCTAAACTGTGTTCCAAAGTAGCTGTACCATTTTGTATTTGCACCAGCAATGAGTGAGAGTTCCTGTTACTCTACCTAAACAGCAATTAGCATTGTCATTTTTTTGTATTTTGGCCATTCTAATAGGTGTGCAGTGGTATCTCACTGTTGTCTGATTTGCATTACCCTAAGGAAAAATGTTATGTTTTCATATGCTTATATACCATCTGGAGACCTATTTGAATCTTTTGTCCATTTTTTTCTTTCTTACGGAAATGCAGTGTTTCTTACATTCCCCCCTCCCCCTACAAGAGATATCTCACTCTGTCACCCAGACTGGAGTGTAGTAGCACAATTATAGTTCACTGCAGCCTTGAACTCCTGGGCTCAGCCTCCTGAGTCAAAAAGTTCTTTGTATATTTTGTATATAAGGCCATTATCAGATGTGTGTTTTGCAAATATTTTCTCCCAGTCTGTGGCTTTTATTCTTTTAACAGAGTAAAGTAGAAGTGTTTCATTTTAATAAATTCTAACCTATCAATTTTTTATTTCATAGATCATGCTTTTGGTGTTATGTCAAAACACTCATCTCCAAACCTAAGCTCATGTAAATTTTCCCTGCTGCTTTCTTCTAAAAGTTTTATAGTTTTACATTTTGCATTTAGGTCTATGATCTATGTTGACTTAAATTTTGTGTAAGATGTAAGGTTTGTACCCAGGTTCATTTTTCTGCATATGGACATCCAATTGTGCTAGCTCCATTTGTTGAAAAGGCTATTCTTTCTCCATTGAATTATCTTTGTACTTTTGTCAAAGGATCAGTTGACTATTTTTGCATGGGTCTATTTCAGGGCTATCTGTCCCATTGATTTGTGTGTCTATTGTTACATGCTGTCTTGATGACTATAGCTTTATAGTAAGTCTTGAAACCAGAGAGTGTAATTCCTACAAGTTTGTTCACCTCTAGTATTGTATTGGCAGTATTTCAAAATGACTTTTTCTTTGTAATTCTTTTTTGAGTCCTTCAACCCTCCTTTCAAATCTCACTTTACATCTGAATTTTTAAAATTCAGATTTATGTTGCTGTTTTATAATTTATAAGCACTTATATTCTTATAAATTAGTT